>WEKY01017843.1:0-92541 GCA_013390045.1 Picathartes gymnocephalus | reverse complement strand
CCCTCCCCGCCCCAGCCGGGATCCCCCACCCGCCCCGGATACGGAGAGAAGGGGGTGCCCCCACCCTTGTTCCCCCTCTCCCTGCCTGGTACGGTCCGGACCCCGGCACCTGAGCGGCGGGTGGGGGACCGGGGCCATCTTTTTGCCCCCTAGCACTGTGGGGGTCTCATTCCTCCACCATAATTCTGGGCCGCTCACCCCGCGGTCACACCAGCTCCCCCGCCCTCGGCGACCGGCCCGGTCCGTCCTCTCCTCTCAGCCTCTGCCCTGGCCGCCCGCCCATGTCCCCCCTCGGCCCTCAGTGGTTGGGGCCGGCTGGCCGCCGGGCGCTCTCCCCGGGGCCTGATGGCGCCGCTGCCCTCAGGCGGGGCCGGGTGGAGGGGCGCGGCGGCGCCTCGTCCTGGAGCGCGGCGGCGGGAAGCGGGCGGTGTGAGGAGGGGGCCACTCACGCCCGCTGATTGGCCACGTGCCTCGCGCCCCTGCCTCCTATTGGCCTAGTTAGGGGAGGGGGCGTCTCACCCCGTCTTCGGATTGGCTGTTGATGGCCCTGGAGAGTATATGACCGGGCGAGGGGGGGAGGTCCCCCTGTGTGCCCTGTGAGGGGCAGTGGCGGGGTGTGGTCGTGGGTTCCCACCCTCCTGAGGTTCTCCTGCCCCAGGGGGATTCCAGGAGGCCCATTAAGCACCACTGTGGCCCCAGCAGGGCAGGGCTCCTGGCTGGATGGCCCTGAGGCTTGGTGTGGAGGGAAGTTAGGCACTTCCCCTCTGCCAAGGTGGTTCCATTCATGAGGGTCCTGGTGGGAGTAGCAGCAGTTAGGGATTCTCTGCTCTCCTGAGAGTGGTCTTGGTGCAAAACCCCTTGTTCCTGTGGTCTTGGGTATGGTTGTGGCAAGTGGATGCTTGATCTGGTGGCTCTCTTGCTCTGTGGGTGTGGGTGTTCAGTTGTCCCCTTTCCCCTTCTGTGCCTCGGTTCCATTAAAAGTGAGTTGATATGAGTTTGTTAAAGGGTTGAGTTGGAATGGAAGAACAAGGTCCTGATGCTGTGCCTTTCAGAATTACTCATGCTAAAGGGATAATTCACCTTTTTAGGGTTATTTCCTTGTGCAAGAGTGATGTGGGTCACCTTTTACCTCTTGCCTGTACATTGCAGAGGCTCAGGAGGGCTCTTACAGGGTCCTTAAATTAGAATTTAAACTTGGTTTAGGCTACTGACAGTAGTTATAGTCCTGACAGTGAAATGAAGGATCTGTATTTGTGATGTGCTTTTTGGTACCTCGGCATCAACCTGTCTAGTGTATCACTATATATTTATATTTTTACGGTTCTTACAAGCCTTTAAAGTATGATCAAGTGCAAAGCTGGGTGTGTAAAAGGCTGGTTTGAGGACAGGTGTCTGCTAAGGAAGGCAGGAGCCTCCCTTGGAATGGAGAATGTAAACCCTTTCCCTCTGAATTATTGTAATTTTGAAATTAAGGGGCTCTCAGGTGAGGATATAGGAATAGGAATAACAGTTCTTTACTAGTATTTATAATAAAGCGAACAAACAACAACTCTTATAGCATTAACAACAAAACAGAACCCGGACCCCGGTCCCAGCCCCCTGGGCCTGCAGGCACTGTCCCCTTGGGTGCAGTGATGGTCACAGCCGGCAGGGGGCGCTGGTGGCGCTCTGCGGGCAGGGCAGGTGCGATGATTCCCCCGCGGCTGCAGGGGGCGCTGTGGCGCGAGCTCCAGCAGACACGTGGCAATCAATGGCGGTTCGATGGGGACAGCAAGGGATGGAAAACAGAGAGGCTTTGCTTCAGGAATGCTCCTGGTGCCGTCCATCCCGGTGCCCCAGCAGGACTCTCAGAAACAGCAAACTGGGACAGTGGGACGTCTCGGCAGGCAGCGGGAGCAGGGGCTGCAGCACAGTGAAACCCAGAGCAGTGCCGATGGAGCCGCGGGGGGCAGGGCAGGGGCAGCAGCCCAGCTCCCAGCCTGGCAAGGAGAGGTCAGCTCAGGATCCCAGGCCCCCGAGCAGATGGTAGAATAGGTCTCAATTCAAAGCAGGGGTTCACTCACAGCAGAAGAAAACAGCTCCGTGTGAAAAAGGGTCCAGCAGCAGCGAAACTCTTCTTCCCTCAAAAAGGCAGAGCAGCACCTCTCGGTGTTCCCCTCCGAAGCACAGCTCCAGCCCCTACCGCTGCCCCTGCCCCCGCCTTTTATTAGCCTCTCTCCTCTGGGGCTTGGGCACAACCCTTTGTTTTTCTTAAGTACCCAGTAGTTAAGAGTTCTTTAGCAACTTAATGGGAAAAAATTCTATACGTTAAAGGAAAAAAAAACCAACCTAACTCCCAACAAAGGCCTATCAATGTTTCCCTGTGAGTTTCAATAGGAGTAGAGACTATAGTGAACTTTAACTTTCTTCTGTTAGATTTTTAATAATTCAGGTGGTATTGTCTGCTTTCCTCTGGCACCTTTAGTCCTACCCTGCACAGAAAATCCCTGGACAAGCTCTCCTGGGGTGAATTGCTCCGCAGTGAGCAGCCACTTCAACTGTGTTCCTGACCACCTGCAGCTGTGTACACTGAATTCTAATGGACTTCTAAGTGTAGCTAATTAATCAGGCTGGTTTTGTATAGTGAATTTTGTTTGGACTTGAACATGAGATTTGGTCTATTTGTCAGTTTTATCTCCTCCTAGTAAAACATGCAGTTGTATCATAGTCCTGAAATGGCTCTATATGTCAGTCCCCACCTGTTTGAAGGTGCAGATAGTCCATTTGTTCTCTGGGTAGTGCAGAGCAGCAGCTATTCTGAAGGAGCCGTCTTAGGTATGTGTTTTTATGTGCAGAAACAAGGTAGTTTCATTTTTTTGAATTTTAAGACAGGTGATTTAAATTCAGAGGAGAGGTGCAGGACGGTGGGAGAGGGAAAGAGGAAGCAGCATCACCTGCTTGTAGGAAGGGGAAGAATCCCCTCCAACTGACAGTTCTTTCAGGAAGAGTTTACTGGAGGAGGAGAAGGGATGGGAGACAAAAAAATGGCTGGAGGAAGCTGGAGGGGAATGGGTTGTTTTCTTTCAGTAATCCCTAACAGAGCCATCTTGAAGGTTGTGCGGGCAGAACTGTAGCAGACACTGATACAGATCTTTATTTTCATTTTGTGTCATCCTGTACTTTAAATACATGTTTTCCCTGCTTCCTTGCTTTATCAGACTTCTCTCTCTGATTTATAAACCAAATCCTTTAGGAAGACAGGGTCACTGCCTTGAGCAGCTGGAGCCCAAGAACTGCAGTATGTGATTCAACAGCCCATGATCTCACAGGGACCTCAGAGGATGAAGCATTGGGAAGACAAAAACATGAGCAAAGTGGCCATGGATTAAGGAAGCTGAGGGTGGGAGGAAGAAGTCAGTTGCTAGAGGGGATATATAGATATTGAGCAAATGGGAAGGAGAGGTGATGAAAGAAGAGATTTGCATAGGTAGAAGGTAATGAAGTTGACTCTGCCCACTGAGAGAGATGACAGATAGTGTGAGAAACATTTCATTATACAACAATTAGGACTCAGGAGAGATGTCCTTGAAGCATCTCTAAACCCAGCTGAGGTAGTCCCCAGGAGGATGTTAACCTGTGCTCAGGCTGGATTATCTCCTTTATTCTGTGGTAGAAATGGATTTTCAGCTACTTACCTGATAAGTTGTGAGAGAATAGTTACATCAGACTGTTGTGCTGTCACCTTCAGTGCCTGGGCACTGTCCCTTTAGGAAAACTACTGTAACATGTGATGGGCACAGCGGCAGAGGACTGGCCTTGGTCCAAGAGATCTCTTCTAGATCATTGTTGCTTTGGTGATGGATGTGCCATAAGGATATGGATATAGATAGATTCATTACGCACAATTGCAGTAAAGAGTGTGTTTGACTGAGCTCTTCTATTTATTATATGACAAAATAGATTGAAGACATTTTTCCTTTTGTGGAAATAAAAATGGACAGGGACAGCAAGAATTATTTAACTCACCAGTAAAACATAAATATTGTGGCTTTACATGACCTGATTGATAACATTCACGCAAAATGCACCAGGGCCAGAATTCCTTGAAACATTATGTGCCTGTGATGGATGGGAATGCAGAGGAGGTGACAACAGTCCTGACTCAGTCCTCAATGAGGTTAGAAACCTTCTTACTGCAATGAAAGCATGTTCCTGCTAAAGGATCTCAGGAAATGCATTGGCTTTGCCTTCCAGGCAAACTGGAATAATTAAGAGTGGGATAAAGCTTTTTGCAGGCACATGTGATGTTCTTTTTGAGTATAATAAATCATTTTCATATTAAAAGCTGGAGGAAGACTCAGAGCATAAAACCCCGTTTGTACCAATCTTGCTGCTCTTGCACATGGCTGGGGTGTCACAGAGCTGTCAGCTCAGTTGTGGGAGAATCTAGCCTATAGTCCCTGCTGTTATTGCTGCAGGGAATCTCAGGCTATGGCAAGGCTCTTTTATACTGGAGAGTAAATCACATTAGCTGGTTTATGCAGCATTATTGTAAAGTGGGTTCTCATTTGAGATACTGAGTGGCTTTATTGCTCCCTGAGCAGGGAGGTGGTCTTTGCCCCTTGCTCAGCTTTAAAATTCCCTCTTTCTCATCCCAGAGAGGGGACAAAAATGAGCGTTTGGCAGCCACTGGCTTGAATTTTTCAGCAGAATGCCACTAGTGAGCCTCGCAGAGGTTGCTGCAGATGAAGTCCCCAGAGATTTTGTCTCCGTATCTTCTTGTATAGTTGCAGCAATGAAAGAAATTGTCAATTTTTAATAACAGGTTTGCCAAGAAAATATGGTTATTGTTGATAATTTTTTTTTTTTTTTTTTTTTTTTTTTTTTTTTTTTTTTTTTTTTGTGGTGCTGGTGCTTTTTTCTGACTTTCAGAGCTTTCCTTTGAAACCCTGGGTGAGTTCACTGGGTTTAACTTGTGTTTAAAACCCTCAAACACCAAACATAAACCAGCAGTGACTTTGTTGTTAGTGGTTTTCTCTTACAGCACCCTTCACTCCTGGGTGTTTGCAGGGGTCATGGATGCACCCATGAGGGGCCACATGTGGAGCTGTGGTAGCTCAGGGTGTCTAATGCTGAGGCAGCAAAGCTAACAAGGGCACTGCTCTTGGATAAGGAATGAGGCGCTTTGCTGCTCTGAGCAGTGCTTTCCCATCCTCTGGAGCTGAATGTGGTGCACAGGGAAGCTGCTGATTGACTGAATAACACAGCTCCACAGAAAACACCATCCCACAGAACAGGAGGGATGAGTTGGAGAGTCTCAGAGGTCAAATGGAGGTTTTAAGCAAGATTTAAAAGAAAAACGAACGACTGTCAGACAATGACATCAAGATGCTTTCCAGGCATCAGGAGCAGCAGAGGAGAAGTTTTGTCATTAATGATATTTCCTGGATTGCATGTAAAATGCAAAAACAAAAGAGAGAGGGCTGTAGGTCTATGACAGTAGTGGGTCCCAGAAGGTGTGGAGAAAAGGAAAGTAAATGTGAATGGTGTTCTGAGACAAATCTGTGTTGTCCTGAAAGGATGGTTAATTTACTTGCACAGCTCAGAATTAGCTGATGTTCCACTGGAGGAGATACTGCAAAGTCGCAGGAGCTGTGCTGGTTCTTGGATCATGTTGTGCTGTGATTTGCACAACATATAGTGACACACAGGATTGCCACTGCCTCACCACTGCCATACTGGAGTGATACTGAGCTATGTTTGTACTCTCTAGTTATGTTTATTACTGTTTCAGCTTGTGTCATCACCTAGCACGGACAGGGTGAGGCATGCCTGTTATTTGGACAGGAACATGCTGTGTCTGCAGTTACTGTAAATGTTTTAACATCTCCCACTGGCATTGCTTATTGCTCATGTTTGTGATGCTCATTGGGTAGCATGAAAGCACTGAGGTGCTGACGGAATTTTGGATGACTGTTGGGTGATGTGTCTCGTAATTGACTAATCTTTCAGCTCCCAGAAAAGTAAAATTTCATCATCTCCAAGTTACTGAAGTACTTGCTATGAGCATACCAAAAAAAAAAAAAAAAATAAAGATGGCATATTGAATAATACTTGAGCCAAGCCTCTTATATTTTATAGCGGAGAGAATATAGTTGTGACATACATAACACGTAAATTCAACATGAGTTTAAGCAAACTGTTTGGATTACGGTTTTACTAAACCTCTACATGGATTTTTATTACAAAATGTAGCCTACTTTCTTCATACTGAGAAAAAACTGAGTTTATCCTATCACAACGCATTTTATCTTTAATTATCTTTTTTTTCTTTTAGGATTTCTGCAATTGAGTTTCAATTTCTATTACAAAGATTCTTATGGTAATCCCTTGGATTTAGCAGAGCTTCCTGTTGAGGTGCATGTCTTCTTGGTATTTATTTAGCTTGTCTGAAAATGTCTGGTGTGTTCAATACGGTGAGAAAACTTAACAATTGCAAAGGATGGTCCATGGGCAAACAGTGTGGAGAGCAAGCAGAGAGTGGTCCCTGCATGCCAGTGGTTTGGCAAAGCTTATGTGCAAAGCTTCCCATCTATTTCTGCTGAAAATCTACCAAAGCTGAGAGAAGACCACAGGGAAATGGTTAAAATTTTGAGACAGTGTAGCTGTCAGTAATGAGTATTGAGAGCAGGATCTAGTGAAGGAAGTAAGATTGTGCAGGATTAATGAGGAGTAGCATCCTATGGAGGACCAGAGAGCAAAGTTAATTTGGTCTTTTTGTCATCAGTGTCAGCAAACTTGCTCAGGTATTGGTGTTTTGTGGCAGTTCTCTTGTCAGTGACTTTGGATCAGATTTTTCCAGCTCCTGGCCTTGACTGCAGGGCTTGTTTCACAGCTGAATTTCAACACTTGCTCCTGCCTCCTGCCCTCTTTATTGCCCATCTCTGGGACCTCTCTGGGACACAGCCTATCTCCTCCTGCACTGTCTTTGCTCTCAGCACATCCAGGTTTCCAGGGAAATGTGCTTTTCAGTGTATTTTTATGATTATTTGTACCGAGGAAATGCATAGCAGAGGCAGATCCTGGGATGAATTTGGAAGTACAGAAGTTGAAAGCATCAGCAAATCCTGTAGCTCCTACTATTGTCGGTTATTGCTGCACAATTGGCTGGGTTCAGTTGTTTATTATTTTCGTTTCTGTCAAGAACAGCAATAACCGGACTGTTTATAGAGTCTGCAGCACTGGGCCATTGAATTTGGCTCAGCCTTGCTTTTCTTTTCCCCAAGATTTTAAAGTAGTGCTAACTTTCAGAACCATGAAATGACTGTCTTCTGCTTTCCTTTCCAACTTTTTGGTACTTCTTTTATCAGAGATGACTCTTAATACCCAGTTAAGGATATTAAGTTATGTCCCAGCAGTTTTGCCTATTAAAGACCCTGCCTGAACCCTTCGGTCTCCTTTGTACTCAAGTTGTACCTTATCCGTGCCAAAATGACTCTGCAGGAGTGAGTCAGCATCTTCCTTCAGATGTTCAGTGTCTGCTGGTGGGGAAGGTCAGCCAAAATTTCTGCTACTTGCTGCACCAAGCCAGAACTGTGCCTTTCCCTTAATTCAATTAGTAGTTAATGTAATTGCATTCTTTTTAACAGGGTAATTATATTTTTTAAAAAATCAAACCATCCCAAACTGAAACCTCTAATGTTTGTTTTTATTTTTCTAAGCAGTTAGGTAATTGATTAAACTACTGACCACTGTTAGTGCAATCACCGGAATTGGCTCTTGATTAATACTGGCAATTCTAGGAAAGGAGCTGTTGTGGATAAACCAGCTGAAGAATATCAACAGGATAGTTGTTAAATTTTGCAAAGAAGTTGTTCATAGTGTGTTACTGACATAAATGCTGTCCCTTTTCACGTGGGTATAGGTGATCAGATACCTGATACATGTATATATTCATATATTCGTACTGTGAATAAAGAACATATACCTGATAAAATGAGTGAAGGAGGTCAGTGAATGAGACAGGATTAGGTATGAGAAAATCCCTAATTTAATCCATAATAATATAACAAGTATCTAGGTGAAAGGTTCTGTGTAGGGATGGATGATATTTATAGATCAGAGCATGTGTGCACTTGGATATATAAATAAATAGTATTTATCTGTACGTTGCCCTGACTTTCCACACTTGGAGAACAAGGCTGGTGTTTATCACTCCTAAATGTTTGCTCCAGCTAATTTGTTCATACTAAGGAGATCTGACCTCAGGCATTAAATGCTTGTACATGGATTTAGTTTTAGTTTTTCTCCTAAATGCTTTTTGGGGATGTTTCATATCAAGCAATATTAATGGAAATGAGATTTCTGTCCCTGTATTTCCTTAACTGGAGATGTTTGGATATAAGAGAAAGTCAGAACAGTGCCTCGGTGTCTGCTTTTGTGGGGCCCACAAGTGCTGGGTTGCTCACTGTGAGACAGCAAGTGTTAACTCCAGTCACCAGTAACAGCATGACTTGATGTCTAGCGATGCCCAGAAATATCTTTCCCAGTGTTTTTCTTTGTCTATATGGAAGTAATACAATTTTTTTGCTCCACCACGCACTTCAGTGACGTTAGCCTGAAACTTCCCTGCCCTGGTGATTTATACATGCCGGCCAGGCCCAGTGGAGCAGTCAGTGCTTAGCCCTTATAGTCCAGCTTAGTCCTTGCTGGCAAAATTAGGAGGAGGCAGAAAGTGCCTGCTGCTTTTTTTACCTCTCCTTATCTATTTTTCAGTTTGTCAATGACAAGCCAAATGCTAGCATTTATAGGGGTAAGTTATGACTAAAATAATTTGCATTTTAAATGCAAATGAATGAAAGCATCAGCAAGGAGCCTTCTGCTTCCTTCCTGGTGCGCAGATGGGTACTGGCATTGGATCAGCCCAGCAAGGCACTGGATATAAAATAAAGTTAATTGGAGTAGCTGAGAAATGAAATAGGCTCAGCCTCGTGCTGATTCCTGGCCTGTGATTTAATATGACATTAGAGACGAAGGATTGGGAAGGTGCTGAACCACTGACTAAACCAATCACCAGTAAATTACCCTTCTGGGATCCCAACAGCAGATTGAGAGGCCCCAATAAAATCGCAAGAGGTGAATAAAACCAAGCTTGGAAGCAGTTGGTCAGGATCTTTGAGAGTTTAAGTTTCATTGTTCCTTTTTAGTAGTTGGCTATTGTAACACTATACTAACCTGGCACTGGGGTTTTGTCCAAGGTTAAATCTGTCTGTACATGGAAAACCAGTTGGTGCTCAAACAAAACCTCTTTCAGGCAAACTGAGGAAGTGGTGATGCATCTCTGAACATAGTGTTTTCTTGTTGGAAGCCTCAGGTCCATTTTTGCATTATTTATTGATTTCTAGGCCTGTAAGTGCCAGAAGGACAACGAGGAGAAGGTGGTGTGTGTGGCCAAGGAAAGACATACAGGAAGAATTCAGTGTAGTCTTTCAGTGCAATTGGTGCAATGGTTGATTTGTTTCCTCCTAAATGGGACATGGAAGGTGGTGTACAGCGGGACTTGACCATGCTCTGTGAGATAAGATTTCTTTTCCCTTATTCCCATAATTTAAGGTGTTTGAGTCTTGTAGGAAGTGTTTATAAAGCCAAACTTGCTTTACTTGGTGTTAAGTGTGGTAGCTGATAGTAATAAATCCCTCATAGCTCTATGCCATGTGTCATGCTGGTTTTAATGTCTCTGTTCTCTGGTTTTTTACAGCCGTGTTGCTGAAGATCACCTTGTCTTCTGGAAGCAGAAACACAGTGAACAGATGAATCCTTTCAGCCAGACATTCTTCCAGTAGATCTCTTTCTCCTCATGGAGCACCCAGGCAGGGAGGAGATGGACTTGAAAGAGGAAAGTCCTCACGTGTGGGCTGAGTCTGCAGCACAGGAACAGAACACTGCTCAGGTGATTAGCCAGAGCTCTGCCTCTGCTTGGGCTGGATTAGGATTGGTGGGGAGGGTTAGTTCGCATTCGGCCCTGATTTAGAGTCTAGAAGCTCAGCTTTCATTTGACCAGAAATACAAACATTTCTGTGGTGATTTGGGATTAAAGCTTCAGAGACTGAGCTATGCAAACTGGAGCAGTGAAGACACTGAGCTCTGAAATGAGCTGAAAAAAATGAGGCAGTGACTGTAGAAGTTTTCAGTGTCCAAATATATTTATAACCATGTGGGAGAGTGAAAGGGTGTTCAGAGTAATGAACATGAACAAAATCTGTGCTCTGTGGCAGCCGCTTTTGATGGCATCATTTCAATTAGTTGGAACTGTGGGTGGACCTTGGGGAAAGTAATATGAGTAATTTTTTCCAGCCAGACATCTGGGTAGTGAGAAAGGGAGAAATGTTAATTGTAAGTGACTAATGCAGTTAGGTTCTGCTGTATGCAGCTTGTCCCTCTGTCTCTGAGATAACGCAGCTAGGAATTTCTAGAATTCTGTAAATTGATTTACTCTTTTAAGTATGATAGGAAAAGGGTGCTGCATGGTATTTGACCCACAAGCTGAGAAATTCTGCCTCTCTTAGTAATTTCCAGCTTTGAAATTTGCAAAGAAAGGCAGTTTTCAATGGCCTGTGTTCTCTTCTCTCTACAATGGGATAACCATGCTGCTGTTTGCACATAGCAGTTTTAAGGCTTAATGAGTATTTGCAGAGTGCTCTCCAAATGTAGTGTTTGTGAGAGGATTTATTGTACAAAATCAGCACTGAGCATCCATGGGGGAGTACCAGGTGTCTTCTGAAGCATAAGCTAAAAAGTGAAATAAAATAAAATATGTAACTGTGGCATCGTTTTATGTGAAATAATTTTATGACACGATGAATACTTGTATTCAAACCAGGTTTCCTGCTCACTGTCCTGTTTTTCCCATACACTGAAAATGCTTTTCAGCATGTAAAGAATAGCAAAAGCTAAACATGTTCCTATTTTCACTGGAATTCAGTATTCTGGCTCATTTAATATAGGCCACTGATCATCAGTTATGATCCTAATGTTCTGGTAAAATCGACTTGTTTAGATTTAAAGTGCTGCCCTAGACATAACTTGTTCCAGTAGGCCTTGGAATCAGTGCTTAGTGTTTTCAGTTATATGTTGGTTTAAATAGTTGAATTTTCTACTGATGCTGCACATATATACTACAGAGAAGCAGTCTAATATGTTCTGCTGCTGCCTCTGAGAATTGCCATACTATAACTTTAGGAGTATCAGAGTTAGTTCTGTTAGCCTCTCACCAGACAGCAAAAATTACCCCCAACTACAGAACTAGCTGAATGAAGTCATTATCATAAATCCTGAAAGGGATATGAGCATAAAGGGAAGCAATATCCTAATAAATTTAATAGATACATCGGTTTAAATATGAACTTGTTCCCTTACAAATTTTCAAAGTATCTTGCAAGAACTAAGTACGGGTGGGTGCCCTTTGTAGCAGCTACATCTTGAGTTGCAATTCGGAGTAAAACCAGAGACTGATAGGAGTTGTGTCCAGATTTCTATTGGTAGAATAATTGAGTGAGATTTGAAATATGTGCTTTTCACTGCATTCAGATTAGTTGGGACACAAGTTGTCTCTGCTTTCCGAAGCAGACTCTGGTGACTCTGGTGCTGTGTCCCACTGGCTTGTGTTGGTGCGAGTCCAGGATCTGTTTGTTCCCCAGGTGCACTTTGTCCCCGAGGCGGGGGCAGTGGCCCAGATCGTGTACAGTGACGAGCAGGAGCGCGGCCCTGGGCAGCAGGTGGTTTACACAGCTGATGGCACCTCCTACACATCTGTGGACACCTCCGAGCACACCCTCGTTTACATCCACCCCGTGGAAGCTTCGCAGGCACGTGTGGTTCTGAGCCCACCCTGGTTTTGGCACCTAGAAAACACAACAATCTTGTTTGGGATGAAAGCCAGATACCAGCCAAGTATGACTGGAAAATAGCAGGCAGTCGCTCCCAACAGTTTTCTCTGCCCACTGCTGAGCAGGGACTTCATGCTGTTCATTTGTCTGATGTGCAAATCTGCTTATCAAAGGATGGTGAGGCTATGAATTATGAAATGCTGGTTACTTCACTGAAGGTGGATGAGATTATAACTTACTCAAAGGTGTTTTCCAGAACAAGGATAATCTCACCAGAAATTCTGCCTCTAGTATCCAGTAAAAAGCTAGGAGGCATCTGTGTTCCTCCTGAAGAATCTTTGTTTTGTGTAGTACAGGTGTCACAATTGATGGTTACAGTAACAGTTGAGTCTTTTTGCAGAGCACCTCTCTTTATTCAATGTAATTTTGTAGTCTCTGCAGAGTTGCTGATTTTACAGACCTTTTATATTCTTTTTCTTCTGCATAATCATATCAAATAGCCTTCATTCCCTTGCAGCACTTGTTTATATGGGGTCAATATGCTATGCATCTCTGCATCTGTGTGGACAGATTAAAAAGGAACAGGCTCACTTTGTTGAGAGTGTTTTATAATGTCTTTGCTGACAGGGCAGATTAGCTGTGCTGCAAAGTGCACATACCTGACACCCCCACCATGCTGGCAGGGCCTCATGTGGCACAGTGTGTCTTGTGCAGCTCTCAGCTGTCCCAGAAAACTAGCTTCTATGTGGAGGGATGTCCTGAGAGGATATTTTGAGAGGATATCTCCCAGGAAGTTACTGGGCAACTAACTCCAAAACTCTGAATGCTGTCATTGTATCAAAAGATGCATAGTATTCAGACACTCTTCTGCATCTAAGATGAAATTATCACAGTGCTAAAGGAATTTGTATTATACATGCTTTATTTTGTTGTAGCCAGGCTGCTACAAGCTCAGATATTTCAAGTTTTGGCTAAGTAAGGCTGGCCTCAGTCAATCCTTAGTCTTGCTTTTCCTAGGATTCTGTCAGGGTTGTTCTTGCAGAATATTCCTAGAAGCATGGCTTCTATGAAATTAAACAGCATCCTGGCCATATCAAAGTCCCATGTAGGATGTCCATGATAGTTCCTCAAAAGAAAGCATGCAGGAGTTTTGTGAATTTTCAGGAAGAAAAAGCTCACAGTTACCTTCTATCCTGCTCTTAAGTGTTACACAGTTTTGATAGAGCTATTGAATTACGTCCTGTAGATTTTATCAAATCAACCATTGACAAAGTGATTTGGGTAATTAAAAAAAATAAACCCCATGAAACACTTTAGTTGTACAGGTCCAAAGTGGCTCATAAATATATTAACTCTTTATGGACCATTACCTAATTTTTAATTTCTATGTGCGTAGGTCCGCTTGGGTAAGTTGAAGTAATTTGCTGTGATAACAGGCAGGTTAGAAGCTGCCAAAGGCTCAAATGTCAGTTTTTTCATGGTGGCAGGGTAACTTTTGTGTGAGTTGGGAGTAAAAACTGCCAGGGCTGGTTTGATAAGCCTTTTTCACTTTGTCTAGACTCTGTTTACAGATCCATCCCAACTGGCTTACGTCCAACAGGATGCTACCACCCAGCAGGTAAGGAAGAGATATTATTCATTTTGGGCCTAAAACTGTGAGGGAACAGTTAGGGAAGGTAAAGGGACATTGTTGTGGTGCGAGAGGGTAATGAACTGTCTCTGAAGTTGTCCAGTGACAATCTTAGTCTTGTGCTGTCACCCTGATCCAGACCAAAAAGCCACTAGTACCGTGATCAGCTTGTGCATGAATGACAGTAAAAGTTAAGAATGATTTTGGGTTTATTCTCTTTAATTCATATTCAACAAGAATTCTTATTTACTGCCCAAGATAGCATGAAAAATCTTTCAACAGTGACCCTGTAGCAGATGTGACTGATGTCATCTGAATGTGCCATATTGGAAAGGCTGGGTTTTTCCTCATACAGGTTCTGATCCAAATGCTTTTAAGTCCACAAAAGGTTCTCAAGGGATAGAAAAATTGGATTAAGTTCTAAGTTTACTAAAAACTTAACAGGAAATTAAGTGCAAAACCTGAAGAAGTTCAGTGACTGGCTCCATTATCAGGTGTGCTGGGATTACCAGTGTGAAGTGGGCTGGGAAGAGAATAAAACTGCAGCCTGTTTTTATAGGATTATGATAATTTTTCCATGTTCTTTTTACATCCATCATGGATGGAGACGTTTTGTTGTTAACTCTTACTGGTATCTTTGGGGACTGCATTGTGGTAATCAGCTGTAGACAGGTGCTTTTAGATCTTTCTAGTTGGAATTCTCTGCTTGTCATAGACTTAAAATCATTACTTCTTGGTGGGTCTCTAAGGACATGTGTGAGTAAATGTGTTAGATCTGAGTCATCACCAAAGCCATCATTAAAATGTGTGTTTATTGACAGTCTTGGGGCAGAATGAAGGATTGAATGTATGCTGAAAACAAATTTTCTTGCTAAAAGACCTTCTAAATGGTTGAGGCACAGACGGGAAGCAATGACTGACACAACAAAGGTGCTACCTGTCTTCTCATTATCTGGAGTTTTCTTCTGTGTTTTTTTGCTCCATCAATTTCCCTGAATTAAGAAGTCAAAAATTCCTATTTAATTGTCTTAAAGATCATTTAACAAATATATGATTAATTAAAAATAGAGATTACTTGTGCACAGTGCAGATGGCAGTGACAACAGAGGTCATCCGCCATTATTATCCCAGAAGCACTTGTCTGTGTGTCCTCAGCCTGTCCTCCATTCCAACACTGTCTGACAGCAGTCCTAACACATATATTAATATTCTGGTGAATGGTTAATCCCTCATTTTATCAACTCCTGCCTTTGCAGCTGTTTTTACATCAGCATGTCATGTGGGACATCCCTGAACTGACAACTAATGATAAAATAATAATTAAAGCTCCTCTCGTCTTTCAGAAGAAATTTTATTGTAGAAAGAAAGTGAGAAGTTTATAAAAAAAATGCCCATAATCCATGCAGTGCCTGACATGGAAGTGCGAGTATGTTTGGTGTGATTAGTAGTAGGCAATGCTCATAGTGGGTACAAATAGATCCAAGCCTGTGTGACCCTCTCCTTGCTGGCACACTGGAGGAATAATGATGCCTCTTCTGTTGCTACTTGGCATCAGAAATGTCAGTAGGAGACTGTCATGGTGGTTTCCTCCTCACTGTTACACCATTCTCTGAAGTCTTTTTCCTGTTGTTTTTCAGGAGTTTCATAATTTACTCTGAATACCTCTTTAAACAAAGCACCTAGTTTGGAGTTCTAAGACTGAGTGCTTATGTTATGGATTTTGTTGGGTGCTCCCTTACTACTGGCCCAATTCACTGTTCTCAGTTTTATCTGATATTTATTAAGCACTCTGCAGAGAGTCAAGACCTTGGATTTTAGCATAAAGGCTGTTTAACAGTCAGAGGCACAAACTACAAGCTTCACTACTTCAGTGAATGTGGCACAAACAAGCCACATGATGTCAGCTGTAGAGAAGGATGAAAAGTCATGCGGCATAACGGTGCAAATTCCTGTATAGATAAGCAGGAAACAAAAGGCAGGAAAGGTGATTCCTAGGGTCTTAGTTGTGCTTTGTTTTATTGCTGAATGGATGAGAACAGTGTGGTAATGTGCATTAATTTGGTTGTTACAGCACAAAAAAAAATGAGTGTGTAAACAAAAATGTGTAGTGTAACCAATAATTGTTGGGATCCTCTTGTTTGAGAGCTTTATCTTCTAATGAGGTCAATACACTATCTTGTTTTTTTAATGGATTCTGGACAATAGAATCATAGAATGATTTGGATTGGAAGGGACCTTAGAACTTAACTAGTTCCAGACCCTCAGCTATGGGCAGGGTTTGCTTGAGAAAAAGGAGTCAAAAAAAGAGGAAATCTTTCTTAGTCCTTCTTTGCCTTTTCCCTTGGAAATGAAAGTGAATTTGAGCATATAGGAAAAGAGACCCCAAATGCCTTGTTTTACCAAGAGCTAAAGAGCTCCTAAGATCTGTTTTCAGTACAATTTGAACCCAGGCTGGGTAGGACTTTAATTAAAAAATATGTAATAGGTAATTCAGGATTTGCAAAGTCTGTAGATTTGAAGCCTTTGTCTTTGTCCCAGGAGCTGCAGGTTCTGTCCAAGCCCATCGTCCCTACTTGAACCCCAAAAATCATGGGAATGCTGCAGGGTTTGAGTGAGCACAGCGCTCAAGGGAGCTGTGCATGCCGGGCCCTGCCTGTGTGTGAAGTGACTGATGGAAATGCTGCAGTGCTAAAATGAGTGCCTGTGATTTTAGGTGACGGTGCTCTTGCCTCCTGCTGCTGCTCAGAGCGTGAATCCCACCAACCTGTCTGTGCTCGGCAGCGTTGCTGACCCCCCCCAGCCAGTGGCTCTGGAGCAGGGCCCACAAGCAGATAGAGTAAGTTGCCAGGCACCCTTTCCTTTTCCATGTATGAGTGCACTGATTCCATTGCTCCATCATCTCCGGGGATGAAATGTGGCTGAGTGATCCGGGAGGAGATGTTAAGAAGCTGTGGAGTGCAGATTTGTACTGTCTTCCATAGTCTCATCATGGAATTTATGGGGGTTTAGGAGAGATCATGTGTTTAATATACAGAGAAACATCACAGATGGTTCTGAGAGCAGCCACCTTAAAATCCTCTCAGTGCTGAAAAGTGAAGTTAACAGAAGGTGTAGTGCTGTCACAGCAACATCCACTGGGTTTCCTTACCAGTGTTTTCAGGCAGCTCTGCTGGGTGTAGTATTTCTTGTTCTCTACCTGAGAAACCTGTGTGGGTGATGGAATATGCACCAAACTTCAAATGTTGTGGTTTTTTTAAGGAAGGAAAGGGCTAAACTTGAAAATTGTGGGAAGAATGCAATGCCCTCAACTGTCCTTCATGTTCCATAGCTTATATCTAGTCCCCACATTACCTCACCCCTTATTGACCTCTACCTGGGGATTGCTTTTGTAGGATTGTAAAGACAAGATCATGTGCCAAAGTGCAGGATTCTCTCACTTGTACAAAAGAAGTTAAAATACAGCTTTAGGCTCTAGGTAATATCCACAGAGCCTGGATTTCATTTCAAACTTTCTGCAAGGGTCCAGAACTTCCTCTGAGTTCAGTTTCTTTTGAGAACTGAGTCTTAGGCAGGGTAGCGCCAGGGAGTAATACAGGTGTCCTGAGTGAGGCCATCAGCAGCAGCGAGCCATGCAAAACATCCCTTGGCAATCATTTAGCACCTTTCCTTGTCCTCCTCTCCATTATCAGAGGCAGGAGGAAGGGTGGACTAGCAAGGACCTTCGTTGTTTGTCCTTGTAGTTTTCTTCATGGATCAGCTTGAATTGTTTGTGAATTCTCTCCTCAGGCATCGTTACCAGTGCATAACCAGGTGTTACCTCCTATGGAGGCTGTGGATGGTTCTGATCCTTTGGCACCTCTGCAGAATCAAATGGAAAGGATAGAAACAAAAGAGGAAGATGATGAGGATGAAGATGAGGATGAAGATGGGGAAGACACTGACATGGATGAATGGGATCCAGATCCACCTCGACCCTTTGATCCCAATGATTTGTGTAAGCATGTGCAGTAACATCTAGTATATTACCTGCCCTCCCCTTTTTTCTTCCCTCTCCATCAGCCCTTTACTAAAGAGAGGCAAAAACCATTCAGATTTTAGCAGTAATGAGTAAATGTGAGTCTTTATTCCCAGAAATGTGAACTAAAATTGGGCTGCTTTACTGAAAAGACAAAATTCTGTCTTTGGTGAAGTCTCTGAGCTGTTTTGTTCTTATTTTGCTGGGTACTGGCCTGTTTAGTATTTTAAAATGTAGACAGACTATTGGCATAAGTGTTCCCACAGCTGAGCCAAAGATGTTTAGAGAGAGATAAGGCTGTCTCTGAGCTGGTGTGTGAGTGTCTGCCTGAAAGTCACATCCTCTCTGCCTTTGTGTTGCAGGGTGTGAAGAGTGTAACAACACACATCCCTCAGTGTGTCCGAAACACGGGCCTTTGCATCCCATCCCAAACCGGCCTGTGCTGACCAGGGCAAGGGCCAGCCTTCCCCTGGTGCTCTATATAGACAGGTTTCTGGGAGGTGTGTTCTCCAAAAGGCGTATCCCAAAGCGTACACAGTTTGGGCCTGTGGAAGGACCCCTGGTCAGACAGACTGAGCTCAAAGACTGCTATATCCATTTGAAGGTAAGGGTGAGAAAAGGGGGAATCAATTTGTGCCTAAGTTTTGATTTTCTTTCATTTGTCACTCTACCTTGATCAATCCACTAGAGATGTCTTGTTACTTCCCTCTGAATGCAACTAAGAAATACCCAGATTACTTTGGCTTCAAATCTGCTCTGTTATTCAGGGTGACACACTAATCCTGGTGAATGTTCTGACATTATGGTGTTAGGATATATGTATGTGTATATATAGGGTGCATAACATGGAAGGCTGTGAATCACTCTCATATGAGCTGAAGCAGCATCTGGACATAAAAACAGCAGCCCCATTTGAGGACATTCTGCAGGCATTCTTTTGTGTCATGTTGTAACCTCAGTTCAAAATATTTTTCTTACCTTTCTGTTCATAAAATGAAGGGGAGAGGAGATATTTTTATTCCTTTCCTCTTGCCAAGTAATTGGCATGGGGTAAAATGGATTTGAGTGACTTATCCATTTATTTACTGGTTTCACTATAAAAAACTGGTCCTTTATTTGCTGGAGTTTAGATCCACCGTCTTAGGAGGGGTCTGATGGTCAGTGTCTGACAAGCAAGTTGTGACCATAGGCAGATTCAACAACCCAAGAGAAGTTCAGCTAAGTTAAGTGCTGCTTCCTGCTTGAGGCAATGTCATGAGTCAAGAAATGAAAGGAAAAGCGGGTCTGCCAGTTAGAAACTTCTGACTGATATTTCTGTAGCCTACTAAAGCTACAGCTACTTGTGTGTCATTTGTTATAGCCTCGTGTAAATACTGTGCCTGACCCCTTTAATAAATGATTCTTGTCCCTGAAATCCTTGGAAGGATCCATTGTGCCTCCTTAAATCTTTACCTGTTGCTAAATATTTTTCTGCCTGTTTCTGGATCCGTGTTAGTAAAGAGAGAAAATTAGCTATGCCTCCATTGCTCCCCTAATGTAACAGTTGCATGGGCACAGTAGTTTTCTTAGTAACTCAAATTCTTTTGAATGTGCTGCCAGGCAGTTACAGTCACATGTAATTGGATTTTGCTACAGGTTTCCCTTGATAAGGGTGACAGAAAAGACAGAGACTTGCAAGAGGACCTGTGGTTTGAACTTTCCAGCGAGGCTCTGTGTAACTGGATGATGTTTGTGCGTCCAGCTCAAAACCACCTGGAGCAGAACCTGGTAGCCTATCAGTACGGCCACCACATTTATTACACCACCATTAAAAACGTGGAGCCCAAGCAGGAACTCAAGGTACGGCATTGCTTGTGTGCCAGGATTCTCTTTCTCTACTGATGAAATAGTACCGCAAAAGCTGCTGCCTAGTGAGTGCCAGAAACTACTGCTGTGAATAGTTTTAGGGCTTTTTTTTCTCTGATGGCCTGAATTGAATGTCCCTGAAGTCAGTAAGTAGTTAAGTCACCCACATAGGTATTTTAATGAGCTTTGGCTCATGAGGAAGTTTAAAATAAAACTATGTAAATTATTTGTCTTTCCCTGCCATGCTTTACACAGCATATATTTTGTTGCTACAATCTCATATTTATTGCAACAATCTTATTTTTTTTAATTCTGGATGCCCTTTCCAGTTAGCCCTGTGTGTTCCTGGCTTGTTTTCTGGTGCCTTAAGTGAGTATGGTCTCTCCCTTTACCTGGCTTTCCTGGAGCTTTTGAAACTTTGCATGTGAAAAATGATAAAGGATATTGTGACTTCCCTGTGGTTTGCTTTTTGTTCCCTCTAAAAATTTATTGATTACGTTAAGTTCAAACCAGCGTGGCTGGCTGAGATGGCCTTAATTTTCAACATTTTTTGAGGCACTGGCAGGGGGAATCAAAAAATCGTATCAAGAAATTTTGTTGTTCTTCAAATCTCTTCTTGCATGTAAATTCAATAATTTGCCTGGAAAAACAATTGTTTAGTAAGCAGACTTACTAAATCAGGGCAAAAGTGTACTTATACCCTTTAAGAGCAGGACTATCTGAAATCAGTCCTTAATTTTTTTGAGCTGAATTACTAGAAATCCTACGAATCCTTTTTAGTCAATTCAAACATCATTTTCTCAACAGTTTTTAAAACAATTTGAAATCAGACTTTAGATCTGCCCATCCCTGTGGAAGCATCATTTTTTTTACTTTGTGTTAGTAGTGTCTTTTGGGGTAAAATGGTTTGCTAATTGAAAGTCTTGGTAAGGTGATTTCCTCCCCAAGTGGATGTAGGGCATTCATGCACATTTTATCCAGAGACTGAAGTAGGAGGATCAGGGAGTTGAAGCTGGGAAGTTCTGATTTGCCTGCCAGCTGTGTAGTCCAGGAGCTCCAGGCTTTCATCTTTGTCCAGCTGGTGAGATTCCTGCAGAGTAACACAGCTGCTGGAGAGTCACTGAAATCCTACTCACCTCTGCCTGTGGCCCACTGCGAGTTCAAACCTGTTTGAGTTTTTCATGCTGAAAATCTGTTGATGCCTTCTTTGAGAAATCTCTTCTAAAATCCACTCTTTTTCATCAAACAGATGAAATGATGGAAGAATTCTCAGCTAAATATGAGCATCTGCTTTTAGGCTTTAATAAATTTTGTCTTCCTACCTCTTGTGGTTGTCTTTGCTGAAGGCTTGAATTCCTTGTGGGTCCATAATGCTGGCACCTGGCAGATCTTTGTTTTGGAAAGCAGGACTGTATTGCTCCAATCCTTCAGAAGCTCAGGAACACTTTAAATAAGTCTATGTGGATGGTGCTTCCTATTGTCTATGTTAGGAGAGCAGGAAAGAAATGGGAAATCCTCCAATTAAATAACATTTCCATTTCTCTTGGTACAAGTATCAGTAATCTGTTGACATCCTCCTTTACAGTCATGCAGTTGGGTTTGAAGAGATTAATCTTATTTCCTTTAGAGCTACTGGTAGCCATGTGCAAGATTAACATTCATGTTAGGAAGCTAGATCTTAAAATTAAATGGATGTACTTCCTGAGCAAAGCTCTTTCATTCTTCAGTGAGGGCACATTGATCTTACCAGACTTTATTATTGAGAATGAAAGGAGCAGTAAGAGTTAGTGGTTGAGGCAAGTGAAGTAAATGTATTGCTTAAAACCCATTTTCAAATAAATTTCCATTAGTTTTGGTTCCACTTAAATATCCTGTTACCTTGTGCTCCTGCTGCAGGTGTGGTATGCTGCCTCCTATGCCGAGTTTGTGAACCAGAAGATCCATGACATAACTGAGGAGGAAAGGAAGGGTAACTACGGATCTTCTGCTTTGTGTGGTGGTGGTGGTTGCGAGTTGCACTTCTTACTTTCAAGTATATGGCCTGTATAGTGCTCCCAAATTTCTGCTAGGTTGGGAATAGTCAAACCAGATCTAGATTGTGTTATTGGGGCTTATTTCCAATAACTTTTCTCATGAGAATATTGCATTAATTTAAGCCCTTACTTGGGTTTCTGGGAAGCATTAGGTTGTTTCCTCCCAGGAAGAAGTCTGTTTTTATACTCAGTGTCTACTGTGTGTCATAAACTGAGGTGTGACTGCTTTGGATTTAGAAATTTCCCTTGATCTCCCTTAACTGATGCCAGAGGCATAGTCCTGTAGGTGCTCTTCCATACAAGAGTGAATCCCTCTGAATTTCTAACAGTGTTGATAGTCCATTGGAATTGTCTGCAGTGATCTGTCTGTGTCTGTGTGATGAGCTTTGGTCATGGCACAGCACAGAGGGCATAAAAGCAAAGACCAGTGAAGCGGGGCTAGGTATTCTGCAGCCTGTCTAACCTTCAGGGGAGAAATACGGCCACAGAGGATAGAGAGGCTTGGGGCAAAAAAATTAGGTGTTTAATTGGTGGTGAGTGAAATGGTGTTATTGACATTTCCAATAGTGCTCAGGGAGCAGGAAAAGAACTGGCCGTGTTACGAGTGCAATCGGCGTTTCATGAGCTCGGAGCAGCTCCAGCAGCACCTCAACTCCCATGACGAGAAGCTGGACTTCTTCAGCAGGTACTGACAGCCTTAGCTTTACTTGTGGATCAGTGTGGTGCTTCCCCAAACATGCAGAAAGGAGGGGCTTTGTTCTGCAAATCCTGGTGACCAACTCAGGAGAGATCACCTCAGCACCAGAACGAAAAATCATGGCAGCAGGAGGCTGACTGGTATAAGAGACTGTGAAAGAAGTAGCTTGAGAGAAATAAATACTCTGTTTAAACTGGTGAAGTTTTTTTGGTTTTCTTTTTTTTTTTTTTTGACAATGACTTTAAATACCTGTTGTGTTTCAGTGTCACAGTATTGAAATACTGATGTTTCTCAGAGATACGGAAGTATAGAGTTTGGAAAACAAGGCTTCTAGTGCCTCATTGGCCCGGCAAGATAGTCTATCCTGACCTATTAAGAACTGAATCTACAAACACCTGTCACAGAGCAGAAGACATTGGTGCCTTCTTTCTCCTGAAATGTAGCATGTGACTCTGTTTTGTTTTGCTTTTTTTGACACAAAGTCGTTCCCTTCTGTTTCGTGCCTGACATAATGGCTGAGCGCTTCTTGGGGAGGGATGTTATGGCTTCAGATTTTAAATGGGTTTCCTTGTGCACTTGTTCCATCATGCTGAAAATGCTGCCAGCATACCATAAACTGGGGTGCCGGAAGTGGGAGACTTGCCATGGCAGAGGGCTGGATGGAAGCAAGTTGTCCTCTTGGTCCCATGAGTCCTGATAGAAATTTTAATGTGTTCTGAACTTTGGTTTCTCATAAAGCACAAAGTAAATAGATACCAGCCAGAAACCCATTGTTTTTGCTGCAAGAATTTCTTCAGTTTTTATTATTTACTGCATTTTATTATTTACTGCATCACTGTTGCTGAGTTGAATGAGTGAGTAGGGATGCTGAGAAAGAAAGCACAAAATCAGTGGAGAATCCAAATCCATCTTCTTTTGTATCTAACCTGGAGCACTCTTGTGTTCTGCAGAGCCAGAGGCCGAGGTCGTGGGCGAGGAAAGAGGAGATTTGGACCAGGCAGACGCCCTGGGCGCCCTCCCAAATTCATGCGCATGGAAGTAATCAGTGAAAATGGTGAAAAGTGTGAAGAAGGGACACAGGTATATTTTTGGAGATGGAGGGAAAAAAATAGCACATGGAATGTAAACTCTCGACTAATAGAATTTGGGGCATCACTGCAAACTGAGGGTGTGCCGTGGACTTACACATGAGTAATTCTTGGTTTCTAGCTGGAATTCTCTACCAGGACAGCATACTACTTCCCTTATATAAAACCTGTAAAATCACTTGGATTTCTGCAGCAAATTTCACTCCAAAGCACTTAGCAGTGAGGTGGGTTATTGCCACAGTTTAGCAGCCTCACAGAAGTAATTTGGACAGTAAAATTGTAATGGGAATTTAGGTTCCTATTTGTCCTTTCTGGAATGTGAGGTCAGCCTGCTCTTACAACTGTTGCTAGGGGAATTAAATCAGTTTGAGATATGATTCTCTATGATGTTTTAATATTAACAGAAGGGCCTCCTGTAGGCAGGCTTATTGCAAAACGTTCTTTTCCTTGTAGCTGTTGACTGTATTCTGTAGGGACATAATATCATGCATTTAAGTAAAAAGCTAAATTCTCTGCTGCTGACCATGCTTAGGCTACCACTGCATCCTTTTATGAGCAGTGACAGAAGCGGATCAGTGCTCTGGTTTATGACTTAGCTGAAAGCTGGTACCTGGAGTGGTAATTTTCCTCTGGCACTGGGTAATGGCTCCGTGCTGACTCAGAGGGAGGAATGTATGCTCTGCCTGTGAATTTCTGCTGCAATGCCCTAAATGCTGCATTAGGTGCAGGCAACTGTGAGCTCACCCTCTCTTCAGGCTGACATGATACATGCCAGCCTCATTTAGACAAATAAACCTAATGCTGGTCCCAAACCCTTCACTGTGGGGAGATGGCGCAGTGCAGCATGTGAGTGGCCTCTGGACTGGAGGTGGCTTGTGTCCTGCCAGCTTGGAGCATGGCCCAGGGCTGGCTCATGTGTGTCTGTGCAGTGGGGCAGGGTGATGTCCCAAGCCTTTCGTTGGAGGTCTGCTCACCTTGCTAAAGCTGGGCACAAGTTCTGCCTGGGAACTGGAGAGTCAGGATGCTGAGAGCACAGCTGAGTGTCAGCAAGGTGGAAACTTGCAACCCAGACCTGGGCTGGTCACTGGTGGTGTACTGGAGGTGGTGTACTGTTTATTAAGAGTCTCTTTCAGGTAAGCACTCACGGTCTATAAGGGCCTCATTCCTTGGTTTTCTTCTCCCACACACACTTTTGTGCTTTGACAGCACCAGCCTTCAGCTGACATTAATTCCAGTGCTCTGTTTCCTAGCTTGTGCTTTTAAGTTTCTTCAGTGGCATTATGTGATGTCAAATAAGAATCTATGTGTGGTTTTTCATGTAATGTTATTGGAACTTACAGGGAGAGAATGTAGATTTTTGGCATGTGCTTCCTACTCACAACACCCTCCCTTTTGTGCTAATGCAAAAGGAGAGGAAAAACAGCTTTGTGTGATACATGGAAGTGATGTGTGCCGAGCTGGAAACTGGATTAAAAAACCACATAGTGCCCAGTGTGATCACCTCGTTTGTCAGTCTCCAGTTCAGCACTCCAGATAGTTTGTTAGAAAGGAGAAGACACTGCAAAATGGCACATGATAATGTTTCAAAGCAACAACAGTTTCCACAAGACAGAAATTCTCTCCTTTCCTGCACTAGTCACTTTGGTTAAAGCAGAAATAGTCCTGAGTGCAGAGGAGCCTTCTTGGCTATTAACAGCTGGATAATGCTGATGGTCTGTGGCTGGTCAGACAAAGGGATGGCCCGTGGAGAGTCATCCACCTGCAGCATTGCTCCCCTGGTGCTGCGGGTGATGCTGCTGTAGGTGAAGGTGATGTGCTGAAAGCAGCCGTGCACACAGTAGGAGTACTGTAGGAGTTAGTGTAGACACTACACTACACTGTTTTGTTTATAGCTTGTGATTAAATATGTACAAATGTTGTTGTCTGCTGAGTATTAGCAAAGTGTTTTTCAGTGGGTGGGGGGAATAATTACTGGTTGTATGATTTGCGATTTCAGGACTTGCTGCATTTTTCCAGCAAGGGACAGTTTGATGAGGCCGGACAAGCCCCACTGAACGGGCTGGAGCAGCAGGAACAGACTCCAGTGCCACCAGAGCCGCAGGCAGCACTGGAGCAGCAGGAAAACCACACGCTCCACATACAGCCGCAGCACGAGGGGAACACAGTGCCCACACAGAGCACCATGACAGCAGATGACATGAGGCGAGCAAAGCGCATCAGGGTAAGCACAGAGGATGGAGGATCACATCCACTGTAACCCAGGGAATGCCAGACCTGCTTGCCAGGTCGTATCCATTTCCAAATCCCAAATAAAGCATCTCATTCTGAGCAGTTTTCTTTGCACTGAAATGAAGACAAATCTCACATAAAGAACCAGTATCTCATAGGTACTAGTGAGAACTGTTCAGGAGCTGGAGCTGATTGAATTCCATCACAGTAATTCTTGCATGGAAATGCAGTCCCTCCAAGCTGGCAAGCAGGGGTGCTTCGAACAGCTGGCAGAATCGTGGTGCTGTGGCACAGACTAACGACTTGCTCACAGCACCATCTGTGTCTCTCAAAACTCTGTTGCAAATAATTGCCAAAGAGGAACCACAACCTCAGTTTAGATCCACTTAGATGATGATAATACTTAGTGATAAAATCCTTTTTTGGGGTAGAAAACCCTGCCTTTGAGAGCAAAACCTGTGTTAAGATCAAACACTTTGAGCCTGAGCTCTGTGTCAACTGGCTGAGCTGGTTTTTTCTCTGCTATGTGTGGGAGGGAAATGATTCAAGCAAATAATCCTTGAAGCTTTGTAACTGGGAGATCAGTTTATTTAGCTTAAAATCTTTTCCTTTTCTTCCATGCGTTAACTTTGGATTAAGGAAAGAAACAGCTGCAATGGGGGTAAAGGTTCATTTTTAGGGGATGAGAAAGTATTAGAAAAGAGTTGAGTAACTATTCTGTGTAGGAAGATGTTGAGCCAAATTTTGCTTGCAGTTTACAGCAGTATATATGCAAGACCAATGGTGGTGTTACGCCCAAAATGCTGTCACATGTCTTGAAGGAAGAGTTTGGCTTGGGCACATTAAGACTGCGCAGTTTTTAACCATACAAAATGCTTGCAGTCTCTGAATGATAAGTTTCTACCAGTGAATTCTTTTTCATATGTTAAAAGCTTGGGGGGTTTTTTTATTGAATGTATTGAAGGATGTATAATAGAGTACAGAGAGATGCTGAAGCTTTGACAGAGCATGGGGATGTACTGCTTACAGCGTGCTACAGGGTCCTCAGTAAGAAGAGAAAGTGTTGGCCATTTCCCTGATCTTTTGAACCCAAGATATGAACTTAGGATCCTCTGAAATACTGAATGTAGGAAGAAAATGACAGAAATTCTGAAGTTACTTGTCTTGTGACTTAGCTTTTGTTCTCTGTAAATTCATCACAAATGGATGACAGCTCAGAGGAGTGCAGTGGTGGTTCAGTGACATGTTTGTATCTATCTCAAGTCTTCCTAACTTTCCCTATATCTGGCAGCTTGTGTTCAGCAGAGTCCTGGAGATGTTTCAAGCCAGGAGCACTGGCAGAATGGCAGATGGATGGTTGCACAGACCTTTCCATATTGCATCAGACTGTGAGCAATGAGCACTTGAGATAAGACTAAACCAGCAAGCATCATTTTTTAAGCACGGAAAAATCACCCTCTGAACACTCACTCAACTCAGCTATTCACAGCACCTGCCTACAATAACATGCACTTCATAATAAAAGCAAGCAAACATTTGGTTTTTAGGTATGTGGTACATTATTCACTTCCAAAGAACAGGTAGTAAGTCCTGACTCCTGGTTATGATTCTGAAATCTATGTAGCTTTAATTCTTCCTTATTGCTTAGACAGGATTTAGTTTTCAAAACCAGTCGTTCTTTGTGAATTGCTTCAGCTTTTCTAAGGCTTAAGACAGGTGCTCAGATGCTCTGAGACTGTTTTCATGCTAGCTGGAAGCACTGATCTGTCCTGCCCCAGGGTTCAAGTCCTGATAGGATCAGCTCATTTTTCAGCCTCTGCTTTAGAGCCTATGGGGTTTCCTTGGAGATCAGACCTTAACTATGGCAGTTGTGTGTCCCTAGTATTGAGAAGAGATACAGCTACCCTTCAAGAACTCTTGTAGAAAATTAGAGGAACATTGTGGTCCACAGCCAAAGTGAATATTTGTTTTTAGTTCAGTTCTGGGCAGTATGTAGGGTGTCTGTGTGCTAATGCCAGAAACAGGAGGGATAGGAATATGATTTGGAAAGCACAATCACTTCCTTCCTGGTGAAAGAAATGCAACTGGTTGTGTAACAAGGAGTACAGCCAGTAAAATGAGGTTAGAAAAAGTAATTTCTTAACTTCTTCACTCTCCTAATCCCTACCCTGTTGTCATCCCACCCTAATTATTCCCTTCTGCTGAAAGCATTCCGTTCTCACTATGGTTCTGCAGTGCACATTGCATCCTTGTTAATCAGCCTGAGGAAAACAGGAAAGGTCACAAAACACCTTCAAGATTCTCTGTGGGTTTTATGTTTGCTCTTTAACTTCCCTTGAGCAGTTACTAACTACAGAGTAAACCTTGATGATCTGTTTAGTGTTTCCTGAGGCAAAAACCTCAAAGCAGTAAACTCTAGTTGGAAGAGCCCTTGTAGTGACCTGCAGAAGTCAAGGCTTCTGTTTTCAAGTCCATTGCATAACATAAGTATTTTTCTCTCTCTCAATGCTGCCTGCTCAGCTGGAGCTGCAGGTAGGTTTGGGGTTTTGTTTCATTGGGTTTTTGCTGTATCTAATCCAATGGTATGTATCAACACTGCCTTCCATGTTGTTTTGTCCAGCTCCTGTTTAGTGTTTCCTGATTGACCCTGCACCATAAATTGTCACATTCATTCTTCTTTAGGTAACCAATGTCCAGAACTAAGTGCTACCTGAATAACAATTTGCATTCTTCTAGTTCTTTTCATACCAGTTCTTTGTAGATTTAAGGTGGATTTTATAGGAGTAAGTTGCTTGGATGAAGAGCTGTAATATCAGTCTTGAAGTTTTGGAGGATTTGTTTGCACAATTGTTTGTGCCGGATCAATACTACAAGTTAATAAGACAAGACTTAGTTCTTTTGTTCGGTTTTTATAGTTGATAGATTACCTAGGCAAAGAGCAGTAAAACATTTCACCTTCTGTAGCTCTTGAGATAACAACAGGGCTGTGTTGAGTCTGGCCTGCTGTATCAGCAGTCAGCTTTCTGCTAAGGTACCAGTGATCAAAACTCAAATTAATTGTGCATTTCAGGACTTGAAATACATCTTTTCACCTATGTTTATTAGCATATCCCTGTGGTTAAGGGGGAGGTGATACACTTTGGGCTCCAAGCAGCACATCAGTTTTTGCACAGCACATGGCTGTCTTTCCAATTCCCAGTGTGACTTACAGCAGATCCCTGTGTTTCCCATTGTCTCCACTTGTAAAATGGAGAATGGTGATAATGACAGCTCCTGGGAAGCCCTATTTGGAGCTCCTGTATTAAAGAGTTAATTTTTTTTTTTGTAGCAAAACATTTGCTTGCCTGTTCTTTCCTGGAATGAAAGTCTAGGTTTCCCTCTGCTGTTCAGATGATGAAAATGATTTTTCAGGTTCACAAATCTAATTCTTAGCACAGCATTTCACAGTATTCCCAAGCTGTTCCCTCATTCTAGCAGAAGAGCTCCTAGCTTTACTTAATCAGTGTCAGCTGTTGGCATGCACTTCAGGCACACAGCAAATGTGAATTGTGTCAGCTGCCACATTCCCACAAGCAAAGGAGACAGGAAACCAGGGAACTTTGTTTGCAGAACTCTTTAATGTGTCTCATGGAGAAATGGGTCATATGGAACACATGTGAGCAGAAGTGTCAGCAGTATTCTAGTGGAATCCCAGAGTGGTTTGGGTTGGGAGGGACCTTAAAACTCATGCAGTTCCACCCCCATACAATGGGCAGGGACAACTTCCACTACCTGTAGTTGCTCCAGGCGCCATCCAGTCTGGCCTTGAACGCTTCCAGGGATGGTGCAGCCACAGCTTCTCTGGACAACCTATGCCAGGGCCTCGGCACCCTCGCGGCTGAGAATTTCTTCCTAATATGCAACCTAAGCTTATGCTCTTCCACGTTATTTCTCTAACTATTGTGATGTAGATTCTGTGTGTAATGTGAAAAGGAAAGACATCAATAAATAATAGTTTATAGAAGTATTTGAGAGAAGAGTGGATATTCTTGCAGAGGAATGGAGCATCACAGTGTACTTTGAGTGCAGTATGGGTGACATAGTGCTGTGGGATCTCATAGGACTCAATTCCAGCTTTACAACTATCCAACACAAAACTTCTCATCCAACACTGAACTGCAGATGCAGGACCCCCTTTCCTCTTTCTACAGGCAGTGCATCCAGCAGCATCTGTTCCTCCAGCAGAGAATGCTGGATCAGGACTGGGATGGCTCTGTAACATTTATATGAAGGGTAAGGGGAGAAAATGAGAGAAGGATCATGAAATGTTACAGAAAAGGTGCAGTGAAGGCAAACACACACCTAAACAAAATAGGGGCTGAGGAGAGACATTGTGCACAGTAGGAGTGGAGAACTGCTCACAGGTTCTTACCTGTTGCTCATAAAACTGCCATTCTGCCCTTGCCATCATGCTTTGAAACTCTGTTCTTCTTTTTGGCAATAGCAAAAAAGTTTAGACCAGCATCTCTTGAATTTGTTCCACTACAAGTTCTCCAGACAATGTTAAACCACTGCTGCACATCTCTGTGATGATCTTTGATGCAGAAGGTGATCTTGTAAAGGGCTGGGAAATTTCCTAAACTCTGCTCCTGAGGGAAACACAGGATGCTGGCTCACCATTCCTTTTTATGGTGGCTGAACTTATGACCTGATGCCCAATAATCAGCTGGAATTGCAGCTTTTCTCAGGCCCTGGTCTGTGCTTCAGAGAGGATTTAGTTTTATTTTACAGAAAAATGGCATGCTAAAGACAAGTCAGCTAAATCGGAAGAAATCAGATATGGAGAGAGATCTCCTGCACTGTGTTCCGCTAACTCAGGGTGTAGCTGCAGGTATGTCCCCTGACTTCTGCCTGTCACAGCCTCCCTTGCTGTAAATTGGAGGCAGCATATGATGGAAAATTATTTTTTGAAGTTTAGGTTCACTGATCATCCAGTATATTTAGTCCTGAATATATATGGATGTGGAATCTATACGTGGTAATGAAAGCTAATGGTCTCTTGGATGGATTTTTTTCAGAATGCAGCTCTGCAGCACTTGTTCATCCGGAAATCCTTCCGCCCATTCAAATGCCTGCAGTGTGGGAAGGCCTTCCGGGAGAAGGACAAGCTGGACCAGCACCTGCGGTTCCATGGGCGGGAAGGGAACTGCCCTTTGACCTGTGACATCTGCAACAAGGGCTTCATCAACAGCGGTGCCCTCGAGAGCCACATGAAGTTCCACATGGACCAGAAAACATACTCCTGTATTTTCTGCCCCGAGTCCTTTGACCGCTTGGATCTGCTTAAGGATCACGTGGCCATCCATGTCAATGATGGCTATTTCACCTGCCCCACCTGCAAGAAACGCTTCCCAGATTTTATCCAGGTAAGATGCTGTACTGATTTGAAGCACTGCTTTGGGGGTCTCTTCACAAGGCTGTGGGTTTCTCAATGCTCTCCCTGTGTAACTGCACAGCAGTTCATTCTCACAAGGTGCAGGGGTCCACCTCAGTCTGAAATTGAAAAGGAAGAGTGACCGAGCACTGCTAGACATTGTCTTATGACACTGAAGTGGTCTGTCCACTAAATCATCAGATGTGGTGCTTCAATCTGGCATTAGAAGGCACTGTACTGCAGAAGGGTTGCTGCCTTATTCCCAAAAAATGCCTGAAGCAGAGGTCCTGACTACTACATCTCCATGGCACAAAAAGGAATTGCCTTTTGCTATATTCAGCTTGTACTTGAACACACCTTGCCCTTTGTCATTAAAAATCTGAACAAAAAAAACGAGTGGTTTTACATCTTTAATCCCTTGCCTGTTTTCCGTCAGGATAATTCATTTGAGCAGCTTGAAGAAATGCCAGAACAGATCAGGATACTCTGCTTCCTGACTTCCCCCCTGGGCTTCAGCTGGGCACTTTATTCTCCTTCCCTGCACACTGCACTGGAGCAGTGAGTAATGCAGCTACTATGCACTATGCTGAGCACTTGGTCATTAGTAGAATTTAAATACAAAGTCATTGTATAGTAGAATTTGTAAATACAAGGTCATTAGTAGAATTTAAAGATTCTATTTCCATGTCCAGTAAGAAAAAACTGAGATGGACCATGCACATATTCATTATCCTTCCTAGGGACAAAGCAATTGATGTACCTTACTGAGCTGCCTGACTGAAACTGAAATGTAGAAATCTAGTTTAGATCAGTAATAGGAACATATAGACTATCCACTAGACTAAAGAGGAAAGGATGGAGGAAAGTGATTTACTACTATAATTCCATCCTGGCAGAAGTCCTTTATCTTCTGTAAATGTTCAACAAGGAAGAATATTGAGTCAGAAGTGCTGTACTGCGACCTAATTCCCTGTAAACTTTCCCATGCAAACGATTGAAAGTCCCATGGCTTTTTTCCAACTATTGAGTTCTATTTTTGACATTCAACAATGGTTTTTTTTCCTCTTCTTGCTATATGAATAATTAAGTCTAGTCACTGCTGCCTACTGAAATACTTCCATTTGGAACAGGTAGAGATGCCAAGTTGTTCCGTGTATGATCGGTATTAGAAGATGGTAAGGATTTAGAGATCCATTTCTTGAGTAGTGCTTACATTTCAAATGTCAAACCTCATTAGTTCCTTTATTGGGGGGAGGAATAAAAGACCTCTCTAGATGTGTGAAGAGGTGAAGGATAGTCAGAGTTTGGAGAAGTAATTGCCATTCAGGAATGGTGTGCAAATGCTCTTCTGATTAAGTTTTTTTTTCTTTGCCAATTGTAATTGCAAACTCATTGTGTTTGATTGAAAGGAATTAGTCCCCATGTTTTGGTTTCTTATAAATGAAAGGAAGATAATGAACCTCAGATGAATGGTTTAACTCGAGGGTGATTCCATGCAAATGGTACATTGTGGACTTCTGCTGCTCATTAAGTGCAACTGTGCAATAGCTGATGCCTTCAAGAACCAGTCTTGAGGAAATCAAATCACCCATCCAGATGAGTAATAAAGATGTTATGGCTTTATGGAAACTATTGCCGAGATATCAATTGTTCTGATCAAATACTTTTTAAACCAAAGCAGATTAGACACCTTCAAAACCTTTTCCTTTCCTTCCCTGTGAAGACTTTCCTAGACTGTTTTGCCACTCATTTTTCCCTTGAATAAATGTCATTTCTCTGTGATCTGCCATTTTAGGTCAAGAAACATGTGCGCAGCTTCCATTCTGAGAAGATTTACCAGTGTACAGAGTGTGACAAGGCTTTCTGCCGCCCCGACAAGCTGCGACTCCACATGCTGCGGCACTCGGACCGCAAAGACTTCCTGTGCTCCACCTGTGGCAAGCAGTTCAAGGTGAAGTGGCTCTTAGCTGGATCATTACTAGTAGAAAAACCACTATTCCTTACCCTCCTTCGAGGAGATAAGCTCATGTTCTCAAAGGTGAAAGAAAATAACTCATGTCAACACACTAGACTTGCCTGTGAACTGCATGCATTGCTTGGTGTCCTCTGTGAGCTATGACATCCATTTCTGAAGGACAAGGGGCAAGGTCACCTCAGCATCTTATTTCAAACAGATCTTATTCCTAATAATTCAGTAGCAAGGGAACTTTGTCTGTTCGTTAAGAACTGGGACATCATACACCTCCATTGCCAAGTGTTTGCGTTACATTGCTTATATCAGTTCAGTTAAGAAACTTCTTGCTGATGCCGGTGAATTAATAACAGTCCTGGCCAAGATGCCTTTGTCCATGGCATCCATCTTGTCAGCACATGTCATCCGGATGCCTTTTAAAATCCCACCGGAACAGATGGAGCAGACTGTGAGCCAGGTAAACTGTGGTGGCAGCAGCCTGCTCCCTGGCACTGAGTTTGTGATGGGACACTGAGAGACTGGATACTTCTGGGTGAAGGAACATATTTTTCTGAGAGGAAAAGCCGGAGAGAGATCCCTGAACAACTCAAACTGTGGCTCTTAGGTATAAAAGGTAGTATGGCGGTTTCTTGCTGACATTTTTCTCTGCAATTACTCCTTCCCAGAGGAAGGACAAGCTGCGAGAGCACATGCAGAGGATGCACAACCCAGAGAGAGAGGCTAAGAAGGCTGATCGGATCAGCCGCTCCAAAACCTTCAAGCCCCGGATCGCGTCCACAGACTATGAGAGCTTCATGTTCAAGTGCCGCCTCTGCATGATGGGCTTTCGCCGCAGGGGCATGTTGGTGAGTGCCTTGGCACTGTTACAGCCTCTGTACCCTATTCTGATGAATATGTGAGGAATAAAGATGAAATTCCAGCATTGGAACATAAGGATCATAAAAGGGTTTGGGCTGGAAGGGACCTGAAAGCTCATCTCGTTCCACCACCCTGCCATGGGCAGGGATACTTTCCACTAGATCAGGTTGCTCCAAGCCCCATCCAATCTGGTCTTATCCAGCCAGGATGCTGTGAAACAAATTTTGGGAAATTTTGTAGCTGAGTTGAGGTGATATATCTTTTTTTAAACCTGTGTGCTTTACCTGTCAGCAAATTTGCACATTTTACTGCCTGCACTGTACATCTGGTTGTCAGTACCATATTTCAACACTAAGTAATGCTGACTGATGTGTACTGTATTTAACAGGACACGAGTTGAAAATACCCCCTTGTTCAGCCTTACTGCCTCAGTCTTCCTGTCTTTCCTGTTTTTTGTTTCTCCCCCTTCTCGAGGGCCTCTTCTGGCCGTGTCTTGTCACTGCCTCAGGGTAAAGGCTGTTCTGCAGCAAGAGATTGTTTGCAAAGGTTTCATGGGCATTCTGGTCTAGGCAGAGGCCGTTTACACTACTTTACTCTTAGATATCAGCTAGAAAGCAGTTCTGGCAAACTATTTTAGCCCTTCCTATCTAATTTTGGTTAGAGAAACTGTAAATGAGATCTAGCAAGACCACATTTACCTTCAGCAGTTAAATGTGAGTGCACAATAACCATTGCAGAAGCAAATGCTTTCAGTGCTCCTGGCTTGCATCGTTCACTTTTGGTTTGGCTGTTATTTGTGTCTGGGAGAAGCACCAATTGTTTGGCTTCCAGCTCTAATATGTTCTTGTTCTCTGTTTCTCCTAAGGTGAATCATTTATCAAAGAGACATCCAGACATGAAAATAGAAGAGGTGCCAGAGCTCACGTTGCCCATCATAAAACCCAACAGAGATTACTTCTGTCAATACTGCGATAAGGTGTGTGGGAAGTCACCCCTCGGAGGATAGCTCAGTCCCAGTCCTGAATGCAACCAATTTGTCTCTGCATAGAAATCTCTGTCAGGGTTTGTCATTTTTCTGAGGTGCTTGCCAGCAGCATTCCTGCAGTATTGTCAAAAAAAAAAAAAAAAAATAAGACAAAATGCACTTAGGCAAAGGCAGTGGAATGCTAATTGAAAACTCCAGTTGTCCCCTTTCTGCTGTGTTTGGCACTGGAAAACTTGAATGCTGTGATCCAGCAGACAGTCACTGACTCTTAATTTTGTGTTAGCCCAGGACTAAGTATCCTGTCTGTGTATACTTCCTGGCCAGTAAGTACTTTTGGTTTCTGTATCACTTCTAAAAGTTAGTCTTTAACCCCTCTTATTGTAAGCTGCTTACTAGGTCGTGTGCCAGTAATTCCCAGTGGTCAGTGGAGCCTGCTGCAGAAGCTGCTTCTGCAGTGCCTTTGGGTTCTTGCTCTTATTCTCCTTTGCCTTTTATGCCTGGGGGCCTTTATTTACCAGGGAGTATATTTTGACTGTCCTTATCCTCAGTATGTCTTTCTGTGATGCCTCTTTCTTTTTGTTTGAGGGGACAAAAATAGTTTTAATTATTAGATAGTATTTGTTTGTTGATGTACCTAAAAATAACTAAAAGATATTTTGATCACTGAACTAAAACAGTTTGATGTTTTGTGTCAAGTAGAGACATCAACCTTCATAACAAATTAACATTGGACATTTGTTCTTCAACTAGAAGAAGCGTTTTCCTCTTACCTCCTTGTCCTGTTTTGGTGTTTGGTTGTGGCATACAATATGTTCTCAAAAGGCTACACAAGGAGTGTAGCATACAATATGTTCTCTGTGCTACACAAGGAGTCAGTTGCTTTTACAGGTTGATGAAACACTGGAAGGTGTATGTTCATGCCTTTTGTTGTAATTGTTTGAGGATTTAACTAAATGTATTCTCTAAAGCAACATGCAGACCTTCCAGATCAAGATAAATGGTAGCTGTTTCCTGTGCAGACACCAGAACTGCACCATTTTAATTGCAAATATTTGCCCTGCAGGTGTACAAGAGTGCCAGCAAACGCAAAGCACACATCCTGAAAAACCATCCTGGTGCTGAGCTACCTCCAAGCATCCGGAAACTGCGTCCTGCGGGCCCGGGAGAGCCAGATCCCATGCTGAGCACCCACACACAGCTGACAGGCACCATCGCCACCCCTCCAGTGTGCTGCCCTCACTGCTCCAAGCAATACAGCAGTAAGGTATGTGGGGTTCTGGCCTCAGATAGCCTGTCCCTGGGGATGCTCTTTCACCATGGCCTCTGTCACCTGTCTGTCCACAAGCAGAGCTCTCTTCTTCTCAGTCAGCGTGCTGGTTTTGTGCTGTGTGCTGACAGTGCAGGCACAGTCTGGTTGTTTTAGGGTTAAAAGATTCCATGAACAGAGGGTTTGTGCTGAAAAGTTACCAGAGCACGATCATGAATGGAAGGGCTTGGAAACTGCTCTCTGATAGTTACAGGGGAGATGAGCGGGGAAACAAAATGCAGAAAAGATGACCTTTGGAAAGTCATAAAACACTTGGCTATGTTGGGGTAAAAAGCTGTTGAGGACAATACTTCAGTGTCAGCTCTAATCAGCACCAGCTTTGTGATCTTTGTTTTCATCTTTGTTGACCAGAGGATCTCATACTGGGAATCCTGATGCTGCTTGAAACGTAAAAGCTGCACTTGGCCAGGCTATTGGCTTTCACGCGGCCCTGAGCACACTTACTGACCATCCTTCCAATGCTCCTTTGCTTGTCTCTGCAGACGAAGATGGTGCAGCACATCCGCAAGAAGCACCCGGAGTTTGCTCAGCTCCCGAACACGATCCATGCACCACTGGCGACAGCCGTCATCAGTTCCACGCCAGCTGTTCTCACCACTGACAGCACTACCGGAGAAACTGTTGTGGTAAGGGCTGGAGGCACACAAGGGCGGTGCAAGGAAACACATAGAACAGGAGCCTTCTGGTATTAACCCTGGTTTATTTGGCAGACATCACTTTAAAACCTGTATTAGGACATTATTTGACATCACTTCTGGTTTTGAACCTGTGTGGTACAGTTTTGCACTGCCAGGAGCTGTTAATTTCTTTCTGGAGCTGTAAGGATTTGTCTTTTATCCCCAAATCCACTTCCTTTCCTTCAGACCTACTGACTCCACATAATGAACTCAGGGATAGACATCTCATGGATTTTCACTGGGATTTTTCTCCTGAAGTGAGAGATGCAATTCCTGGCATCAAGAGGACAAGTTTAGCAGTGACTGGGGACTGGATTAAATTGTATTCAGGGAGTGAGATCTTTTTGTAATCCTTTGGACAGCGCAGCACTGAGCAAGATGAATCTCTAGTGGCTGATCTCTCTACCATTATTCCATCAGCTGCCACAGAAGTGAAAGCTGAGACTAGAAAATGTGTCCTTCAGTGTTGTGGGATACTATGTAGTTACAAAAGTCCTATTGATCACAGTTTAAAACTTCCTATCTAAGGACTTACTGGATAAAAGGCTGTTTTGCTTGAAAATGGAGAGGTTCGATCAGGATGCTGTTGGCTTCATAAACCAGATTAAGTTATGTACTATGTGTCTTTATACATTAGAAATACAGTTGCCACTCTGATAGGGGAGGAAGAAAGGTGGAATATGTCCATGAACCACTTTTTGACTTGGAAACCAAGTCAGCTCTTCACAAATACAGGACTTTCATTGTTTAATAGAATACTGGTATGTTACAAGATGAAAATAATTATTTTTATTATGATACATTAAGTTAACCCTTAATGGCCCTGACTAGGATTTAGACAGAAGAGAGCAATTCTAGTTGATGATCTCAGGTGACTACTCATGACCCCAACCTCTGTACACATTAAGCTCTTGTAAACTAATGACCAGACCTACTGTAAGTGTAGATAAAAGAACTACAGCCCTAAAGAAGTACATCAATATGATGATGATCTTTATCTCTCTCTCTCTCCTTGCCTCAGACAACAGATTTACTGACCCAAGCAATGACAGAGATATCCCAGACCCTCACTACAGACTACCGGACTCCCCAGGGAGATTACCAGCGCATCCAGTACATCCCTGTGTCTCAATCCACAACTGGCTTGCAGCAGCCTCAGCACATACAGCTGCAGGTTGTTCAAGTGGCCCAGGTGAGTAACCTGGTGGGGATCTTGCTGTGCTTTTGACGTCTTCCCTGCCAAGCCTGTGTATTCTTAGGGCTCTAGCATGTAGAAGTGTGGTAAGGAGTAGTTACAGAAAGTGCTGCAGCTACTTTTTACAGATAAATCAACTGATAAGGCATAGGGTTCCCTTCATAAGCACTTGTACTGGGCATAAATAGTCCTGCCAGCCTTGGTCAGCTTGCTGGAGACACATTGACACAGTCCTGACTTATTTCTACCCATCTGGGCATCTTTGCTCAAGTCTGCTCTAGGAATGTTTTCCAGCAGCTGGAAAAGTGGGTCAGTGGGTGACCCATTTTCTGCAGTTCAAGACTGATTTGTACTTCCTTGTCCTCGGTGATTCAGAGCCAAAATTTGGGAGTACAGAGAGTGGTTGCTTGTTCCCTTCACAGCATCTATTAGAATATTCATTCTCTTGATGCTCAACAGCCTCCTAAAAACGAAACCAGAGTGTAGCTAGAGTAATTGGTTTGAGGAAAATACGTCAGGCAGCTGCAAGAAATCACTGTAGTCTTTAAATCTGTTATCCACTGGAAGAAGATGAAACTACTATGTGTTTCTATTTTAATCTGAAATTCTGTATTCTCTCTGGCCCCTCATTACAAATCAAGTTATGAATTTGGTTAATAAAGGCCTAAACAATGGCCCCAGTTGATAGTGACTGTGGCTGTTGTAACGGTACAAGAGCACGAACACTGATTCCTACAGGTATTATTAGCAAGATCTTAATTTTATAAATATCCAAGACTTATAATTCAATTACTGCAATTGATATCATTAGCAAGTGTTGCTCAAAAAAACCTTTAAAAACCTCTGAGCACTTGTCTTGATGCAGAACTGTGTCGAACTACAGAATTGGATATGCAGATCTCAGGTATGTATACATTGTAGAGAAAGATGCTTACAGAGAAGTGGTTAACACTAATCCTGGCTTTTGAACCCTTTGGTTTAGTCCAGCCACTGCCACAAATGGCTTGTATGATGTTAGGCATGTCCTTTCCATTGGTATCGCTGAGATAGAACCATCTCTGTGCCATTATGTCTGTTGAATGTGTCTTTATCTCCCAGGGCGCAAAGAAACTCAACAAGGTTCAACAGGTGTGCTCCACTAAGACTCCTACTTCATTATTCCAGACCTTATGTCCCAGAAGAGGTTTACATGGCTGTTTCTGTAAAGAATTTGAGGTATAGACCTCTGCTTAATTTTTTTCCCCAGGCTACCTCACCTCACCAGTCCCAGCACTCCACAGTGGATGTTGGGCAGCTCCACGACCCCCAGACATACACGCAACATGCCATCCAGGTGCAGCACATCCAGGTCACAGAGCCATCACCAGCAACTCAGTCATCATCACAGGTATTTCCCTCTTCTCTTCAGGAAATGCTTTCCCTACCAGCCTCCTCAGCTGGCATATTGCATGTGCTGATGCAGAGGATAGTGTTTTCTTTGTCATTTAAAGGCCCACACATGAAATGACTCTCACATTGAGATCATCAAGCAGTGCCCAGATGTCTCAGGGTGTATGGGGGTGTTTTGTTGTGGGTTTGTTTGGTTATTTGTTGTGTGGGGTTTTTCATCTCCCAACAGTATGTATAAAGGAGAGATAATGATTGGAAGCAGGCACATTTGCAGCTAAATGAAGTTTGTCAGTTGGAAGATGTAAATGGAGACTGGCATTCCTCAAATATTTGAAGTGCAGTTCTTCATGCTGTTGGGTAGAATTTAGCCTCTAATCTCAGGTCTCTACCATAGGCTCACTTTGGCAAGCAACAACATCACTATTTCAGTTTCCTGGTCTGAGCTTATTGACCATACAGTGAAGCAAGTTGGAGGAGAGAAAGGAGAGTTCTTGTGCTCATTATGCTCTGGAACCTGTCCTGTGTTTTCCCTTAACGATGAGGTTGTATTTGTGACAGCACAGAACTGTGCAATCCTTACTACACCAAGAGCACTTGCACCTTTTTTTTCTGTAGGCTGGGGGTCAGCCTTTGAGTCCCTCCTTGCAACAACCTCAGCAGGAACCCAGCCCCTCACAGATGCAGACCACTGCATCGACACCAAACCAAGCCCTCCAGCAGCAGCAAGGCTCCTCAGTCCAGCACACATACCTCCCCAGCAACTGGAACTCATTTCGGAGCTACTGTAAGTGTCAGTAGTAGCTTTAACTACTTGTCTGCCACGTGTGTCTGACTAACACATGCCCCATGTCTCCAGCTACCAAATGGGACAGTGTTTTCGGAGTTCATTCAGCTTTGTGGTTAATATACACAGATATCAAGAAGATAAAGGTTCAGACAAATGCAAATGGTTGTACCAGCTCTTCCACTATCATCCATACTGATCCAGTACATGGTTTGGGTAGGCACACAGGGCTCCTTTATTCCAAGGAACTTGTGTACAGTGAGAATCCATGTGTTGGATAGCTACTTGCTCAAATTTGGATGCATGCTTGAAAGAATTGTATGGAAGAGGAGCGTGACATGAAGATGATTTCCCATGTCCGTGTAGTTCTGGATGGTAATTCTGTGATGATTTGAGTGAGAACAGGATGTGTTTTCTCTGCATGAATTGCTAAATCTCCAGCTGATGTTAACTGGCATAATTCTGCTGAGGCCTGTAGGGTTCTACAAGACCTTATATCACCTGAATTTCTATTCAATGCCCACTGTTTCAGACTTTAAGTCTTTCTGACATAAGATATGATCTTTGAAGGTTGTCTTTGAGTTTGACTGGAGATCTTGATTATCCAATTTGCATTTTTTTAGCATCAGAGATTCAGATGATGACTATCCCCCAAGGGCAGTATGTGATCACAGAGACTGCTGTGGGTACCCCGGTCACCACTGTCAACACAGGGCAAGTGAAAGCAGTTACTCAGGTAAGGAAAACTATCATGGCCTTTTTTTCATCCAGAATATTATCAGGTTTTAAGCTCTTCAGTTTGAAAGTTGAAAGAATGCCAAAATCATGACTGAGGCACAGAGTGGAGGTACCTAAAGAGATGCAGACTGCACAGTATAGTCTGTGTGTAACCATTTACAAGGCTCATGCTGTCTGGTCATTGTATGATTCCTTCCAGTTTAAAATCTTCACTTAATCACATCTCTGGAACAAAATTATTTATTGGTACTGCTTATTTTTAAAAATATTTCTGATTAAGCAGTACCCATTAAACCAAATTTCAGAACAGCTTCTGGAAATATTTCAGCAGCTTTCTGTTACCTGTAAGATTAGAAAAAAGAAGAGTTCCTGCTATTCCTTGTAAGAAATCCAGCATAAGGAGGCAGGTCATTGGCCTGTGTTGATCTTGGTCACTGCGAGTGCAACTTCTGCTAGAACATGTGGATACAGGAAAAAACCTTTCAGAATAGTTGAATTAAAAATTGCTATTTTAATCTGTAATGATGGTCTAATTGTGTAATGAGTTTAACCATTTGTAAATTAACCAAAAGCCAAGTCAGTCTAATGTCCTTCGAATTAAAAGACAGGCATTATGTTGCTCTCAAATACATTTAAATGAAATAGAGCTTAGTTTAAAAGTTCCTCGTTCGCACCAAAACGTCTGCCAGCAGACTATTAGAACAGAGAAGTTAGAGAAGATAGAGTGGTTATTAATTATTTTCTATATTCCCCATCCAGACTCACTACGTGATATCTGAAGGTCAGCCTGATCTGGATGGTAAACAAAACTCTTCACTCTCCAGCGAGGTTCAGGTGGGTGTTTCCCAGCCCACAGCCCACACGGATCCCTTGGAATCCCAGACAAGCAACCAGCAGCAAACCACCCAGTACATCATCACGACAACCCCCAACAGGAGTGGCGGGAGCGAAGTGCACATCTCCAAACCCAGGACTTTCTCAGCAGAGCACGAGTGAAAGAGCCTCATGGTGCCATTTGCTTGTCCTTGTCACCTCCCTGACAGCCCAGATGTGGGGGTATCCTGAGGCTCTGTTTTAATGTATATGCTCACTTACCTTCCACTAAAATCTTGGAGTTCTTGTTAATGCTTTAAGAGGGTTTAATTCACAGTGACCATGAAGTACCCTCAAAATCCTTCTGGGATGCTTTCAATGCAGCTTTTAAGAAAAAGGACAAGAGAAGTGAAACCTCTGCTGGCCCTGGACTCTATTTTGGCATGTCTGCTGATGCTTATTTTTCCTTTTTGGAAGTGTGTCCAGCAAACAATTTTATTCCAACTGTATGGGAAAACGCTTGCCTAACTGAAGGCTTCCTGGCAGATTGTCATATATGTATTTTTTAACAGGAGCCGTTAAACAGGAGAACATCATATAAATTGCCAGAATGTAGCAGAACTGCTTCCTGTGGCTTCTAGCAGCCAAGGTGAAGGGGAATGTCCCTGTGCCATATGAGCAGACTGCCTGCAGAAAGGAGCAGCAGCAGCCAAGCGGTGGCTTCTGGTGTCCCTGTATGGGGATGGATTGAACAATGAAGCTGTGAAGATGTGCCGAAGCAGTCCATTAAATTACTATTTTTCCAGCCCTCCAGAACTGTTTACGTGCTGTTCTCCCTGCCCTGTTTTACCCAGCAGTTCCAGAAAGCAGGAAAAGCACAGTCTTAAACCCATGTTATTTGGAACAAACTGATTGAAATCCTAGGAGCACCTAAGAGTAGTACAGAGCCACTGTTACTTCTTTTCCCTCCAGTGTTTGCAGGGAAATTTGCTTTTTTGCCTGTGAACAAACAAACAAACAAAACAGAACAAAAAAGGCTGAGCTAAACCTGCACAGCAGCTTCTGCTGTGATCTAAGATAGTTATGCCAGGAGAAAATGAGGATACAGAGCACTCCTCTGAGGGGACAAGGTCATTATCTCTGTGGCCACCTCAAAGTAAACATATTTCTCCTCTTCAAGACTGGATGGCGAGTTGGTTACTTTGGGGTTTTTTTTTTCCAAATAACCTTGTTAGCAATGCACTGTAATTCCTTTGGACAGTTCAGGAAACACACAAGAAACATGGTAGTGGACCACTATTTATGGGACACGGAAAGCCATCCGTGGGGGCTGCCTGACATGATAGACCTGGTCTATGTACAGAATTCATGTTGCATTTAGGGACCAGGAGAAAAGAAGAGAAGGTTTATCTTTTAAGGCCGTATAATATGTTTTTCCTTACATAGTTCTCCTTCACAGGTCATCTTGGTTGGTTGTTTAAGGCATTCTGGTGGTTGCAAGAATATCACTAGAACTCCATTGACTCCTGATGGGATATACCATGTATGTCTGAATTTCCATTCATTGCTGGAAAACTCATCCCAGAACATCTGGATACATTTATTTATAAAACAAATGCAAAGGAGGGTGCTGTGTCCTAGAGGCCCTTGAGATAGAAGAACTTGAGAGGTTTTTTGATTTGTTTTCTCTTGTACTGCAGTGAGTGTGAATGTAGGACTCTCCCATAGGTATTCCCATGGATTCAGGTGTGGATTACCCATGTGAGTAAGCACTACACATTGTGGTATCAGGTTTTATGGAGTTAAAGCTCTTTGACATGAGAGAACTCCACACTGAGGCTGCACCAGAGCAAATCTGATTCCTTGTGGGCAAAGCCTTGTAGCAGGTATTGCTTTGGTAATTAACACATCTGTTAATGTGGCATGGAAATAGTATTGAGATAAATCAGGTGGCAAATACCGGCTGGCTCAGAACTGCTCTGAGGTAACTTGGAAGTGACTTGCCAAAATGTGGATTACTTTGTTCCTGGGATTTCTCTTCTCATGCTGTACCACCATACCAAGGCACTATTGAGCTGGGTAGAATTAACGTGGACCAAAGGTCCCATTTGGTCAAGTGCAGCGATGAGTGACCTTAAATTCTGTGGATTTGGCAGCCCAGCCACTGTGGCAGTGTGGACAAGCAACCACAATGCCCAGTAACTAACTTGAATTCATGTTACTGAGGACTTTGGAATTAGGATGTCAGGCCTTGCAATGTTGTTGGTGTGGGAAGAGAGTAGGGAGAATTTTGTCTTGCCTTTCTTCAGGCTGCTGCTGATTTAATAACAAGCCAGAAACGCTACAAGTAGTAGGAAAATAGCAGACTTAGAAATAGGAGACTTGGAATACTGGGATACTGCCCTGTAGGAGGAATGTTAAGAGTCTTAAAAGTCTGACAATGATGAACATCAAATATGTTCCCATTAATGATGTTGCAGACAGGGGAGTTTAAAAACTATTTTGCTCTTCACCTTTGTTGGAATGGTTCATGAATGAAGACAGTTGTACCATTTATTTAAAACTGAAAACTATTTAAAACAGAAAACCATTTTAAAACAGCCTTTCTGAACTCAAATCTTTGTCATCAAAGTTTCTGTGCCCCACAGCAGCAGCACACTCGGGCTATTAGCCTGACTCCAGGTGAAGTAATTCCAAGTGTCCCAAGTTGAATGAATGCCTGTGAAAGAAGCATGCCTGGAAATGGAATTACTACAGATTTTCCTTCCAAAATAAGGAAGTACAGTGATTACACAGACGGCAAAGATTGCACGGATTTATTTTTCCATTTCTGCAGTGCAGAAGGTATAAGATGCATTATTATTGTTTTTAAACACAAGCAACCCAAAGATCTCTCCAAGTCGTGTCCCACAGAAGTGTAAATCCAGAGTCCTCTCAGTTGCCTGCAAGGTCTGTGTTTTGTTTGGAGATACTGTCCCTTGGAGGCGTTTTGGGTCAGATTCTGTATTTTCCTGGGGGAAAAAGAAAAGAACCCCAGCCTGCGTGCCCTGATCTTGCACCTCTTGGACTGCTCGGACCCCATCTATTATTTAACTGTGTATGTTTATTGTACATTTGGTGACTGTTGTGTTTAGAGTCTCGTACAACCTGGCAGGTGTAAAAAAAAAAACCAAACCAACCTGAAATAATAAATCTGTTTCTCTTTTTTTTTTTAATCACTTGAGATGACCAATCTGTTCATTGGGGTAAGGTGTTCAGTGAAGGGTGAGGGAAGTGGGGTGTGGATAAATGGGATGATAACAGTATAGAAATAGCAGGGACAAATACATTTGCTGCTCTCTGGATGGAACAGAGAATTTCTGACCTCCCATAATGCAGTTTGAGGGAGGGTAAATGGAGAGTGGAGTGGAGCCCCTGTGTCTCTGCTGAAAAGCTTGCAAAGTAGGGTATTATTAAAACTATTTTTAAATTTAAAAGGTAGCTCTTTTTTGCTGATCAGCTGCACAGCATCTGAAAACCGACGGAGATAAGGATGATGTCCATTGGATCAGCAACCACGACAAAATCCCTCTAGGAGTGACTCATGTCCCCATCCCAGGGTTATCTCAGGTACTATCCTGAAATATCCACTCCCAAGGTGTGACCATCACTCACTAAGATGTGTGACTCAGGTCACTCAAGCTCCACCAAAATGTAAAGAAAGAATGAGTTAAAAGTGGAGAAGTTAGGGAAGAGTCTTTCTGCGCTGAATTTCTCTCTCTGCACTCTATGAGTTATTGTGAGCCAGGTTTTGTCACAGATTAGAGCTTGTCTGTGCATAGCTCTGAACACATCTTCGCTGTCAAGTACTGTCACCAGCAATCCTGAACCTTAACCTGTCAATATTTTATTAAATGAGTGTTATTCTGGAAACTGTTGAGTCCTTGGAGGGCGCTGGCCTGGGTAAAGGTGTGGAGACCCAGGAATGCTCTCCGTTTGTTGTATGAAAATTTGCTGCAATAAAATTCAAAATATTCAGCCTTTCAACACTTAACTGTAATATTAGCACAGCATCTCAATGCCTAATCCACTGCACAGGACTGCAGTCAAGCCCTATAAATCTATGACTGATAGGTGGCTTCAGCGTTCCACAACCACCATATTTTTAGGGGAACTTACAAGCTTGTGCTCGCGCAGGCCCCTGCACTACCGTGACCTGCCGCCAGGGCGCTGCCGCCACTCGGGGCCGCGCGCAGGCGCAGCGGGGCGCGGCTTTCGCGCAGGCGCGGCAGCGCCGCCGCCTTCCGCCTTCGGCCGGGCCGCGTGAGGGGTATGAAATAAACCTGTTTTCTCTGTTTCCTTCGCTGTCCTACCGGGTTTTTAGCGGTTTTTTATTGCCCTTTTCTTTAGTTCGTGTGTTTCATGCGTTTCTTCGCAGCTCAGAGCGGCCCGGCTGTGTTGCGCCAGAGGGGAAGGGGCTCCTGGCCCTGTCACACCTTGAACCTGAGACAAACCCCAGCTTAGACCTGACCTTCGGTTCTGCACCTTAAAACCGCCTTCAGGATTTAAATGTAGTCTTTCCTGGTGTTTAGCAGTGTTGAAAACAGTTCCTGCAGGTGGGAAGAAAAATGCGATGGGTCAGCTATACTTCTCAGTCTACTTGCCTGGAAAAGCATTTCTCCATTGGCATGACCTGTGTTGTAATTAAACAGTAAATGTTTCTATATATGTATTTTATATATGTATGTGTGTGTGTGTGTGTATACATGTATGTATACATATATGTATGTATGTGTGTGTGTGTATAAATATATAAAATAATGTCGCTATATATGTATATAGATACTGCAGGCCGACTCCATAGCTTCTGTTTAAACAAGCACTCATCAAAGGTGGCTCCTCCATCCCTCCTTACATCAGGATGGATGTATCTGGGTTTGGGATTTTCATTTGTTGAGGGTTTTGCTGTCGTTGTCCAGGAGCAGGAGGGGTGGAGGATGGATTCCCTGGATCACATGCTCACAGACCCCCTGGAGCTGGAGAGCAATTGCACACAGATCATGGAGGACTGCATGCTGGGCACCACCAGGGTCAGTCTGCCCGAGGACCTCCTGGAGGATGTGAGTAGTGCTGAGACACTTCACCTTATCATACGTAACCTCTATATAAACACATGTTTAATGCCCTTTTTGGGGCTTACAGAGAAAACTGAAAAGGGGAGGTGTTTTTGACTGCCTTGTAAAAAGTGTCAAGAAGGTCTTTGATTAATCTCAGGACAATATCTTTTAAATCAATTCTGTTATAGTCTCATTATTTTAAAATTGTCTTTAAGACAAGCTTTGAATTTATTTTCTTGTTGTTAGTACTGTCAATTTCTTCACCTTTCCTTTTTATGCTCTTTGTTTCCTGTGTTTCATAAAATGTTGTCTCATGACCGATGTTACTTAAAAAGGATCAAGGGCTAGAAAATGGTCAAGGACACGGCTGCATTTTTATCACTGTTGTTTCTCGCTTTCTTTAGCCTGAGATCTTCTTTGAGGTTGTCAGTTTGTCAACATGGCAGGAGGTCCTGACAGATGAGCAGCAAGAGCACCTAAAAAAATTCCTGCCTCACTTCCCTGAGAACAACCGAGAGCATCAGAACAAGCTCATCTCAGCGCTGTTCAGTGGGGAGAACTTGCGGTTTGGGAACCCACTGCACATCGCCCAGAAACTCTTCCGAGGTCAGTCAGTCTCATGAGCTTCCCTGCGGATTTGGGGCAAGTTCTCAGCCAGCAGCTGAACACCCAGGTGTGTGTTTTGGCTTTGTTACAGATGGACACTTCAATCCCGAGGTGGTGAAGTACCGGCAGCTCTGTTACAAGTCGCAGTACAAGCGCTACCTGAGTGCCCAGCAGCAGTACTTCTACAGGCTGCTCAAGCAGATCCTCGCTTCCCGCAATGTGAGTGTGCTCTGGGATGAATAGGTTGTCTTTATAAAAAGTGTCTTGGTGCAGTCACAGTTCTTTGGGGCCTTCCCTTGAGTGAACTGAATGAGTAATGCTGCTGGGTTTTCCAGTGGCCCAGAGAGAACTTCAGACCTGTTACAATATTTGCACATTTCAGGTTGTGTAACTCTCATAGCTCTCACTTGTGTGTACTGTCTTTTTTTCATGTCCACCTCATCCTCACTTCCTGCATTTGCCCCTTTACAACTTACTATTTTGCTAACAAGTCATTCTGCCTTTGTTTGTTTACCATTTCTGAAACAAGTACAGTTGCTAAATACAGTTAGAAAATATGTGGATCCAAACCTGTGATTCTCGTGCCTGCAAATCCCTGGTAAAGTCTTCCTCTGTGGATGCTTCTGTGAGCAAATTGTTGCCAACTGAAACGTGTTTGTTGCTCATTTATCTTTCATTACACTTAGACATTGAAACATAGGGCACGTAGGGATGGAAGAAGAAAGTCTGTCTTTATAAAATGCCCTACAATGTTGTGGGAAATAGAGAATCCCAGAATAGTTTGGTTTGGAAGAAACCTTAAAGCTCATCTCATTCCAATCCCCTGCCATAGGCAAGGACACCTTTCACTAGACGAGGTTGCTCCTGGCCTTGAACACTTCCAGGGATGGGGCAACCGCAACTTCATTGGGCAACAATATGGAATACATAGGAAGTTATTTCCTCTGTAGCCATGAGAGGTAAAGTGGTTTTTTTCAAATGATGCAGTATTCCATGTCATTGTTACATGTTTGTGTGGAAACTACACCTCACACCAGTGATTTAAGTTCTTCTCAACAGTCCACATAAAATGGCACATATTGTTATGTGTGCAGAAGAAAGTGCAGAAATTTCACCTGGCTTTTTTCTCCCTTTTAAATGATGGTCTAAAATGCTAGGTTTAAAATCTTGTGTGTGGCAGATACTGATCCTTCCTAAGGTTTCTCTTGTACAGATCTGAGGTGCTGATGGTACTGCATGGTAACCTTGCTGGAAGTATCTGAGTTAGGTTTCCCTGTCCTGGCTTACAGCACTGTAGCTGACATAGCTAATGTCACAGGAATCTCTCCTTTCAGCACTTGCTGGAATTAGCCAGGAAAGGAGGCCCTGACATGACCCTAAGGAGAAAGCACTTCCCACCGACATATGACTCAGAAGAACGAGACAGACGGACACATCGGCGCTACTTGAAGATCCTGAGGGAGGTAAAAGAGGAGTGTGGAGACACTACCTTGTCTTCTGATGAAGAAGGTAATGCCCTGGGCTGAACTAAAGACTCCAGATGTGAATGGAAAAAGACACATTTTTGGTGTGGGGACAGAGCCTTTGATAAAACATTGGATTCTGGGCTCTACTTCCACTAGCTGGGATCTATTGAGCACAGGATAATAGTTACACAGACTGGTGATGGGTCTTGCAGAAGTAAATTTCTATCTCTGTTTTAGATCTAATCTCTTGGCCTCCAAGTTCTCCAACACGTTGTTCAAGTCCACCAGTTCCCCTGAGAGTGATCCCCACGTTGTCAACCTTGGACATGAAAACTGCAGGTGAGAACCAAACAAGGGGTCAGTATGGATAGAGGGGGGAGAATTACCTTGAGACCCTGCAAGAAATCACCTTTAAAATCTGTTGTTTGATGGGAAATCTTGTAATGCTTCATTTTTGCAGTCTCCACAACAGTTGGCTCTTTTCCCAGTTTAATCTTTTTCTTCTTGCAAGGCCAGTATTTGATCACAAGAATCATTGTTTCTGTAATACTACTGATTTCTCTCTTGTATTTTGCCTTTGGTGGTTGAAGCATTTGCATAGTCCAGTTCAAAACATTTGAGAACTGCTCCTAAAGTGACTGTAATAAATTCTGCAAACTCTTCCAGGCTGGTTCTGGCTTCTTTTCTCTTCCATGCTTGCATCAGGAATGAAATATGATGACTGAATGAAGCATTGAAATGAATGAATGAATGAATGAAATTCATATATGGAGAAAGTAGTTACTGAAATTTGGAGATTGCTGGAAGTGTAAATGGATAGAAGATGGCATTCTATGAAGTGTGGAAGGTAACAGTACTGGAAAACTGCAAATAATTATTTTCATTGCAGACAAGATAGAACTTGGGGAAAGCGATTTGAAGATGATGTTGAAGAAGCACCGTGAGAAACGAAAACGTCAGCCTGTAAGATGTCAAAAAGTCTTGGGGGGTGGAGCCACATTTTATCTTTGATGTTTTTATCTCTGCCATAAGGATCAGAGTACTTCTGGGTGACAAAATGATTGCTTTTTTTTGTGTGCACCCACCCATCAGCCCTTTATTGTAACCTGGGTTCAATTGTCAGTGTATAGATGCAGCTCTTGGGCAGATTTGTCTGGATAGAAGGATTTTGTAATTTTAGGTATGTGTTTTGGGGAGACAAAATTTTGCATTTCAGGGCTAGAAGACTTCCCAACTTTTATTGTAGTGAATAATTTAATAAACTGATTCTGGTTGAGTTTGGTACTTGAGTACTGCTTCTCCTTGTTGCTGTCTTAACACTTTGTCCTTTCTCAGTTTAATTTATGTGCCCTTGTCTTGCGTAGGATCACCCTGATCTAGTCACGACAGACCTGACCCTTGAGGACATCATGACTCGAGTGAATGCTGGCAGGAAAGGTTCCTTAGCAGGTCAGTGGATCCTTTGCCTTTTTCATTTCATATCTGTTGGTTTAAAAACTAGAGGTTTTGTGTTGAGGGGAAACGTAAAGATTTATGACAGCAGCTGGGAAGGTGGAATGATTGAGGTATGAACAAGTGCACACAACATACATTTCTAGATATATACTTAAATAGTTTATGACTCATTAAAGTATAGTAAGAAGCTGTCTAATTATTCTTTTTAACTTTTATCATATCTAAAGCATTATTTGACTTCACGACCCTCAAGAAAAAGGTGAAGGAAAAGGAAGATAAGAAAAAAAAGAAGCTGAAGATTATTAAATCTGAGGTGGAAGATTTGGCTGACTCTCTTGGCAGTGCAGATGGACTCCCATCAATGTCTCAGAATCTTTCCCCCCTCCCTCTGTCATCTGTCAAAGAGGAGTAAGTGCTTCAGAGGGCCCTGAACACTTTGCATGGGTGGAAAAAGCAACATGTTTCAGCTCACATTTTTGTGGGACTGTTGCAGGCTGTGTTTTTGTGCAGTTTGGGATGTGTGAAGTATGTGATGTTTATCTTTGTATATTGAGGTGAATATTTACTCAGGGAACTTACTCTGCTTGTGTTCTCTTTCATTTTAAGACCTCTTGAAGATATGAAGCCGTGCCTTGAAATAAATGAAATATCATCCAGCTTCTTTTTCCTTCTTTTGGAGATACTGTTTCTGGAAGGACCCGCTACTCTCTCTGTGGTAAGGAACCACCCACTTATCTAGGAATCTTTGCAGGAAGCAAAATCTATAAATAGAGGCGCTTGTAGCTTTGTAATAGTGACTTTTCTCTGGACTTACTTTACTGTAAATTATAATAAGATTTAGATTACATATTAAAGAAGTTAAACCCTGTGGGAGTGCTACCACATTCTGCTTTTAACATGTTTCATGAATTTAGTCAGTTGAATCTGTAAGTGTTTCCATACCCATTCTATAAATCATGGTTAGATATATTTTATATATTAAGGTCAGAGATGGGGAAGTGTTTTCCTCTACTTTGGTGCTGTGGTTACTTGAAAAAGTCAGGTGATTATTTCACATACATAAAAACCTTTCTGTCCCCTGCATATGTTTAGCTGGTTTGTTTTCTGTGAAGACAGTCATAGTTTAAAATGTGAGATCATTAATTAAATAATTGTTTTTCCTCTTCAGCTTGAAGATAAAGTTCTCGATTGGCAATCTTCTCATGCCAGTGCACTAAATAATTGGTTCTCCTTTGCCTCTAACTGGTCTGAATTGGTTTTACCTGCCTTGCAATATTTGGCAGGCGACAGCAGAGGTAAGAAGAGATGTTAAAAATATTAGTGGTGCTTGTTCCTCTGTTTTAGTGAGTGCTGGTTTGTATTATAGCTCAAATCAACTTTTCATTCATCCCCACAATAAATCCTTGTATTGCTGGCAGTGTTTCTGTGGTCGGCTGTTTGGCTGACATGTCTTGATTGTGGTTGACTTGTTTTGCATGTGGACAGTAGATAAGATCCAGTATGATTCCCACGTATGTAAAAATGTCTGTGAAATTGCCTCTAGACAGACAGTTTCTCATGTTCAGATTGTGGCTTCAGGCAGGGCGTTTGAAGCAGGAAGGGATTAGTCTTTTCCCCCACAGTGTGAAGTCGTAGTTGTCTTTGGGGATAAAAAATAAACTAGGTGATGCCCTGAGCAATCCACTGAAGCATGAGACTGGCCCACCTCAGGCTTGGGCCAGCTGAGTTCCAGTCATTCCTTTCAAACAGAATTATTCTGTGGTTCTGATTAGCTTAGTGGAAACTTTTAAAGGCAGAGACAGAGTAGATTGTGGTGGCCTTGCAGCATATTGTCCATAATGCTGGTGAATACTGTAAATCCCAAGTTCTCTTCCCATGAGCCCATGAATATTCACTGTACAAAAACAGTGCCTGGGGTGTCATATTTCTTTTTCCTCTTCAGCTTTAAGATAAAGTTCTCAGCTGGCAATTTTCTCATCCCAGTGCACTAAATAACTGGTCTGAACATGGTGAACAGCAGGAACAGGCTCTCAACTGACAGCCTATTATCGGAAGGCTCATTATCCTGTTCTGTTCTTTCCTTGTGCTTGCCCTTATACTCTGGGATGCTCACCTTCCCTCTGGGCAAGGATAAATTTAGAGATGCACTTACATAATCATTTTAAATGCTCTGTCTGTCACTGTGAGTCTTTAACTTGACAGTTTGCATTACTACAGTAGGATTTTGAGGTTGGACAATTGTATAATGTCCAAGACATGCACATTTGTCATTGTAGATGCTCCTTCCAGCTTCTCACCTTTTGTTGAATTCAAAGAAAAAACTCAGCAGTGGAAATTGCTTGGTGAGTACCTTGTGTTCTTCTATGATGTGTACTATAGTAAAGGTTTGTTGTTTTCTCCAGGACTTTACTTTTCATCTTGCTGCAGCCTGGAGAGAAATACAAACAGTGCTGTTAATTCCATGGTTAGCCATTTTCTTTTCTTTTAGCTGAGTTAATACATGGTTTGGATTCGAGGTGTTCACAAGATGTCAGTATCAGCAGCAGACAGAGCATTAATGAGCAAAGGCACTGGGCCATATTTCTTTCTGTTGCTGACTTAACCATGTTTGTCAGCCTTCAAATTTGTCTGAACACCTTCATATTTTCCTTTCTGTAGAGCATACCTTCTGATGATTAATTAGTGATTACTACAATTGCAAAGGAATTAAGCTTCTCTGTGGAACAAACTGATACTATTCTCATTTTTTAAAGTGGGAACCAAAAAGCAAATTGATGATCAATGTGCTTAGGCTCATACTGATTGAATTACAGATGTTTTGTGTTTATGTTCATTCCTTTAGTTGCTACAGAGAATTTTTCATTCCTAACTATGGTAATTCTAGTGATCATATTTGCAGGCTTAAACTGACAGAGATTTGGAGTCAGGGAGCTGTTCATCTGGTCCCTTTCACAGTTTTTGGTGGAGATTATGTAGGCATGTGTTTCTGCTCATGGATTCAGTAACTGGGATTGCTTTGAAAAGTGGGTTTGTTTGTGACTGTGTCCCAAACAGCATCTTCTGAACAGCCTTCTGTGCTAGGAGTTGAAGCACCATCCTTTGTACCGGCACAGGGGAACCACTGGGATTTAGGATTTCCTAAGTCTGGAGGTGTTCAAATACTGTAGTTTGAGCATCAGTGACTGCTGATGCATCAAGGAGGGAAGGGAACAGGAGAGGACTGGGATTACAAGCAGCTAGTTTCCTAACAATTAAAAGATTTCTATTTTTACATTTTCATGATTTCTTACTAGGTAGTTACAAAGATCATGAGAAGGAATTGGCAGCACTGTTTCATCTCTGGTTGGAGACCAAGGACCAGACATTTTTCAAAGTGAGTCAGACAAAAATCACCTTTTAGGAGCACAAAACCTGACTGTGTTCTACCCGACACTGACATTTCTCTCTTTCTCAAAAGGAAAATGAAGACAGTTTGGATGCCATGCCACTGCCCAGAGTGTAAGTGTGTAACACTGCTTGAAAGCCTTTGTAGTGCTGCTGAAGCTGTGAGGTTTGGGCCTTGTGCCTCTGGATCTTAAAAGAACTTTGCATCACGAGGCAGGAGAAAATTTGATAGTTTGATTTTATAAATGCAGTAACTGGACTTCATAAAGTCAACTGATTTTATCCCAGTTCACATATATTATCAGAGCAAAGCTGCAATCTAGCTTAGGTTCTGAAAATGAGATTATCATTATCAGATATCATTATTACTATTTATAGTCCTTGCTTGCCTTCAGGTAGTGCACAGAGCATATTTTAAGATCTCTGCAGGGCTTACTTTTGTTACCATAAATGCTTTCAGAACTTGTTCAGAAGAATTTGCAGAAGGATAAGGGGATTCATCCTTTGGGACTGTTGTGGGCTTGTGCTCAGAACTGATGGTGCCCTTTGTTTCAGAAGGACTGACTACGTAGTCCGGCCTAGCACTGGAGAGGAGAAACGAGTGTTTCAAGAGCAGGTAAGAAGAGAATCTTCATTTTAAAGGCACATGCTGAAACAGTTGGCCACTAAACCAGGAGAATTTGTGTGGGATAGCAGTTTTATACTCTACACAAATGTAGTTAATGTGAAGAATTGATATGTTGGTTCTGCCTTGAAGTCAGTATCCTGGCCTTGCATAAAACTTGTTAATGACATAGCCTAGCTGCTTGTTTCAAAGCCACCAGTATTTCCAGTGGGTAAAATTAATTTGATAAAAATTAATTGGATAAAATTAAGGAAATTGATAGTGTCAGTTGGTTGTGACAACCGTGCTGTCTCCTTTGCCATCCCCCACCATCGGAGGATGACTTGTCTCTATTTTTGGGCATGTATGTGTGCAAGCAGAAAATCAGTGTCAATAAGTGCACCCATACACTTAGTTATCTTATCTGTAGTAGATGCAAGTGGGAATTGGAGGGAAAACACATGATGGGGATTCTTCTCCCTTCTCTCTATGTGCTGTCTGCAGGACAGAATATATAAGTTAAATTTTGGAAGTCTCTCTTTAGCCAGATAAAGGGAGGAAGGGGAAGGGGACAGAACGTGCATCTCTTGTATTTCTAGAACCTCGCTAGTCTGTGAAGCTGCTTGACAGTGAATGGATTGGACCTGCACACCTTGCTTAGGTGGAGCATTGTATTTTTCATGAAGTAGTTTGTGATTTTCTTGATCCAAAAGAAGTTTATACAGCACTATTTGAGGCTTTAGTTTAAAAAGGCTTTCTATAGAGAATGATAACAACTTACCTTGTACTATAACATAAGGTTTTGCTGTATGTTTCCTGGTAAAGTCAATGCTCTTGTGTCCACCTCCAGGAGCGTTACCGTTACAGCCAGCCCCACAAAGCCTTCACCTTCCGGATGCATGGCTTCGAGTCGGTTGTTGGTCCTGTGAAGGGGGTGTTTGACAAGGAAACCTCCTTAAACAAAGCCCGGGAACATTCTCTCCTGCGCTCAGACAGACCAGCATATGTCACTATTTTGTCCCTTGGTAAGGTCATGGCCAAAAAATCTTTTTTAAAGAAGGAAAACATTCCTCTGACCCCCCAAACAATGACTTTAGGAAGCTACATTGGGGGTTGAATGCAGTTCCCCAAGTTCATCACTACTAGCACAAAGTTGGCACAGTTGAGGTACTTTAAAATGATCCTTTATAATCTCTCCTCATAATTTTTGAGGGATTTTAGGGCTTCGATTTTAGTGAGCAAGTAGGCGCTGTGAGAGCAAGAGTAATAGAGCAGTCCCAAAATGTATCTGCTGGAGTACCTGAGTACCACTGCCCAGTTACAGCTGGAAGTTTAAGCTCTGGTTTTGTGTTTCAGTTCGTGACGCTGCTGCTCGCCTTCCTAATGGAGAGGGAACTCGAGCTGAAATCTGTGAGCTGCTGAAAGATTCCCAGTTCCTAGCTCCAGATGTCACAAGTGCTCAGGTAAGCTGGATGTCATGTCTGGCCTCAGATTCCCATAAAAATACACTGCATGGACCCAGGCAGTATTCAGTCACAAAGGCCCAGTAGTTTTATGCTGCTGTGATGAGCAAAAGAGAGCTGTGTACTACTATGGTGAGCTGCTGCAAGTCTGCACGAACTTTGGATTATGAAAAACCAGCTAGAAAAGCCACAGAGGTAACATTGTCCTAGAGCTGCTCACATTTTAGATTGAGAAACAGTCAATTTTCAGAGCTTCGGTGGAAGCTCCATTTAACCCAAGGTGGCAAACACCATCCTGTACTGCAACATCTGTTCTCAGTCAGTTCTCACTCAGATGGAGATTGCTTGCAGCTTACTTGGGTTTTATACCAAATAGGATCATTTTTCTATTCATCAGTTTTGGCTAGTCTAGTGAGGGATATCTTGTAATCTCTGAATTTTGAACTTCAGGTTAACACTGTTGTTAGTGGTGCTCTGGACCGATTGCATTATGAAAAAGATCCCTGTGTGAAATATGATATTGGGCGGAAGTTGTGGATCTACCTGCACCGGGACAGGAGTGAGGAAGAGTTTGGTAAGCCTGGGTTGGTGATATCTTAAGAGTTAAAAATGTTTATGAAGATGGATAATGAACATTAATTTGTCAGTCTAGCTTTTTTATTCTAGTCAGTTTACTCATGTTAGTCCTTCAGCACTTAAACCCAGTCTTAGAGAGCAGTGTGTCACTTTGAAGCATTTGTTTGAAAAATTCCATCCCACATGCAAGAACTGCAGGTGTGTCTTCTTATGTGTTCTATTTCTAGCCTTTTTGGCTAATTTTACTCAATGTTTTTCTTTGCACTATGACATGATTGTGTGTGTTTAATTCTATGTCTGAAGAAGAATCTGCAGCTCTTAGCCTCTTCCTTAAATCAGTTTGCTTGTGTTCAGGAGCTCTAACCATTAATTTGTCCTTGCAGAACGGATCCATCATGCTCAAGCTGCTGCAGCAAAGGCCAAGAAAGCTCTTCAGAAGCCAAAACCTGCAGCTAAAATGGTAGATACTTTGCTCAAGGTTGCACAGCTGGTTTTTGGGATTTAGGAGATTAGTCTTAATTTAATCCATAAATTCTGCATTCATAGCAGGTGATGAAAATTACCACATTTGAGTTAGCAATTCATGATGTATATGAATGTCAGTGCACAAAATTAAGAGGGAGAGAGGGAACTTTTCCTCCACCCAGATTCCACTGCTATCCTCTTATTTGTGCTCTCTATCAAAGGGATGGTCTTTTAGATCTAGTTTTGAGGCTAATTAATAACAGAGTGCGTGAAACACATCTGTTCTCCAACTTGCAATGCTGAAGCCACCAGGGTTTGGATGCCTGAAGTACTTGGCTATTGGCACATTAACCAAGGTGGAAATCCGCATGTTCTGAATGTTTGTCACAACTGAGACGCACTTTTCCCTGAGAGCAGGAGCAGCCAAACACACCAAATCATCCATGGCTGTAGCTGGGGAAAGCAGTCAGTCATGTTTGATTTCAGGATTTAGCAGCGGGGCCTCATTCACCACCATACAGAGCTCAGGTTGAAGTGCTCAGCCTAGTGCAGGGTGCAGCAATCAACCCCAGTTTTTGTGATGCTGGATGTGGTTTCTTTGTAGAAGTCAAGTAGCAAGGAGGGTGCTGTGAAAGCCCTCCCCACGAGCACAGCAGAGCCTAGTCAGCTGAGCCTCAGTGACTCCAGCATGCCACCAACTCCTGTGACTCCTGTGACACCAACTGCACCTGCATTGCCAGCAACACCCATCTCACCCCCACCGGTGTCTGCGGTCAGCAAGAGTGTACCTGGTGCTGCGTCAGAGCCAGCAAAACCCAGCCAGAGGTACTGCTTCTGTCCCCTATGTCACTTGAGAATGCTGCTGGCTGTTTTTCAGTCATTTGTATAATTCAGTAATGAGGGAGTTGGGGTTATTTAGCCTGGACAAGAGGAGGCTCAAGGCTGACCTTACCACTCTGTACAATTCCCTGAAAGGAGGTTGAAGGCTGAAGAGAGTTGAGCTCTTCACCCAGGAAACAGCAACAGGACAAGAAGGCATAGTCTCAAGCTGTGCCAGGGGAGGTTCAAGTTGAGCATCAGGAGGAATTTCTTCACAGAAAGCATGATTAGACATTGAAAGAGGTTGCCCAGGGAGGTGGTGGAGTCCCCATCCCTGGAGGTGTCCAAGGAACAAAGACATGGCACTCAGTGCTCTGGGCTGGGTGACAAGGTGGGGATCAGTCACAGGTTGGACTCGGTGATCTCAGAGGTCTTTTCCAACCTTAGTGATTCTAGGATTGTGTGAATTTCCTACATCTTTGCTGACCTACTGGCTCTGTCTTTTCTTTAGTGTTCTCCTGGTGTCCTCCCCCACCATGCCCCAGCTGGGGACATTGCTGTCCCCAGCTCAGAGCTCACAGGCGCAGCCGGGGCCACCGTCCACCCCACGTGTGGTCAATCACAGCAGCTCCTCGGGCCTGCCACAGGTCCGTGTGGTCACTGCTCAATCCAGTCTCCCAGCTGTGTCCCAGCAAGCCCCAGTGGTCACCCAGCAGCAGCAGCAGCCCACGTCAGTGCCTCAAATCCGTGTTCCAGTTACATCCACACAAACTAAAGTGCTCCCTCAGGTGAGTTGGAAGGCGTAAAGTAGCTCTGACGTCTGATCTGATTTGTGGTGTTTTGGTGTGATGCGCAGGCATTCTGTGCTCATTTGGAGCATGCACTAACTGCAGGCAAGAACACAGAAACAGTTTTACATACTGTTCAGTGCTCTGTTTTTCACCTATTTACCTGGTGTCATTAAATTGCACCTTACATTAAAAGTCCATAGAACGTAGAATTACAGAATCATTAAGCTTCGAAAAGACTGTCAAGATCAAGTCCAGCCATGAACACAGCAGCACTACCATGTTCACTACTAAACTATATCCTCAAGTGCATCATCCACACATTTTTTTGAACACTTCCAGGGATGGTGACTCCACCACTGCCCTGGGCAGCCTGTTCCAATGTTTTACAACTCTTTCTGTGAAAAAAAATTCTTAATATCCAAGTTAACCTCCCTGGTGCAACTTGAGGCCAGTTCCTCTTGTTCTGTCATTTGTTACCTGGAAGAAGAGACTGACACCCACCTCATTACAATTCTGAGCAGTTGGAATCCTTGTAAGGGAATTCTTGTGAACTCCCCTGAACTCGCAAGCTAAGGCACAATACAAAGAAGAATTACTAGACTGTTCCTAGTGTGGTAGTCTGCTCATAGTCTTCCTCTTCTCTTCTGTAGGCTGTGATGACTCTGCCTGTAAAAGCTCAGAGTAGCCCTGTGCAGGTGCCAAGAGCAGGAAGCTCCATGGCCAGCCAGGCAGGTATCACTGTGACGGGGCTGCCTCCAGTGCCCAGCCCTGCTGTGAAGCCAGTGACCAGCGCTCCAGGCAGTTCTGCCTCCAGCACCTCCTCCACCACTGTCATTCAGAACATGGCTGGCCAGAACATCATCAAGCAGGTGAGGGAGAGACAAGGAATTGGGTCCACAACCTGATCGTTTGCTGTTTGTTGTGCAAACCTTTGTGAGCTGTAATGATGTGTGAGTTGATTGCCTGTGCAGATCGATGCAGTACTGGCTTTATGTGTTTGAGCCCTGTTTTCATGTACAGGTGGAAGATGTGTTTGCGCAGGTTCTTTAGTGATCTCTCCTTCATTTTGTTCGGAAAAGAAACCAGCCCCACGAGTATTTCCTATTTCAGATGGGATTGGGAATGCCATCTGATACACAACCAGAACCATTTTCAGTAGTGTACTGAGTGCTAGTCTCATTCCAGTTGCATTCTGTTGGGAGCAAACATCATCCTGTTGGAAAGTTCTGCTTTGAGTGTGCCTTGGACCTTGTCCTGGTTTGACAGAACAATTTCTCTGATCTCTCCCAGGTGGCTATTACAGGACAACTTGGCGTGAAGACCCAGACTGGAAGTGGCATCCCACTCACAGCGGCCAATTTTCGGATCCAAGGGAAGGATGTGTTGCGCCTGCCCCCGTCCTCCATCACCACAGACGCGAAGGGACAGACAGTGCTGCGCATCACTCCAGACATGATGGCCACCCTGGCCAAGTCTCAAGTCACTACTGTTAAACTGACTCAGGACCTCTTCACAGCAGCTGCGGGAAGCAGCGCTGGCGGGAAAGGCATCTCTGCGACTTTGCACGTGACATCCAACCCTGTCCAGACTGCTGAGCCTCCAGCCAAGACAAGCACGGCATCTCCTGCCTCTTCCAGCCCAGCTGGAGGCACCGTGGTTAAAGTGACTCCTGACTTAAAGACTGCAGAGCCAACAAGCTCCGCTTTCTGCCTGATGCCTGCCCTGGGCATGACTGTGGCAGATCAGAAGAGCAAAGCCATAACCACGGTAGCATCTACAGAGGCCAAGCCAGCTGCCACGATCAGAATTGTGCAGGGGCTGGGGGTGATACCCCCCAAAGCTGGGCAGACCATCACTGTAGCCACTCACGCTAAGCAGGTGCCGTCGTCCTCGGCAGTGAGCGTTGCTGGCACAGGCCACACCTCCTTACCCACCGTGAGTGCCACAGTGTCCAAAGCAGTTGCTGTGGCCTCGGGAGCTGCGGGGACGCCCATAACCATCGGCACAGGAGCCACGGCTGTGCGGCAAGTGCCCGTCAGCACCACAGTGGTATCTACATCCCAGGCAGTGAGTAATGCTGAGCTCTCGCTGGGGGTGGGGAAGGAAGGGGGTGCCAAGATACACTCATGTTTTATGGCTGAAAACTGCTCTTTGCATCCACAGAGACTCAAATTAATATGGCAGAGTCATACAATGATTTAGGTTATGAAGGACATTAAAGCTCATTCAGTCCCACCCCCTGCCATGGGCAGAGACACCTTCCACTAGATCAGGTGGCTCCAAGCCTCTTCCAACGTGACCTTGAACACATCCAGGGATGGGGCAGCCACAACTTGTGTTCTGGGTATGGGTCTGCAGCTCATTTCATGGTTTTCAGATTGCAGCTTAATGCCCCCAAAAAGTCAGATACTTCCTTTAACTCCTCTTGCAAGTGAATGAAATAATCTTGCATATGTGAAGTCCTGCCTCATGCAGCTCTATGTCTTCCGCCACACCTTGGGAGTAATCTTCCTTGGAATGGTGTCATAGAACATTCAGCACTAGAAGTGCCTGTTACTTGCATTAACTTCTTTACTGATTTCCCCCTTTAATGCTATTTTAATGCCCAAATCTGAAGGCACCATAAACTGTATTGTGGTTACATAAGTTAACTGACACTATGGTAGTTTCCTAAAGATAAAAATCATGGATCCTTTGGTGCAAAGATGATGGGGATTTTCGGGGTTCAGGCAGCTGTGTAGTGAATGAGAGGGAGGTGAATTTTAAGGAGTCTGAACTGGAGCACAGATTTCATCAGCAAAGCTGCTGCTGGTTTCTGCTTTCAGGACTCCCACAAAGCAGCCGATGTTGTCGGGCAGTTTCTCTACTGAGCTCCCCACAGCAACTCACATGTTCTTCCTGTTCTCCAGGGCAAACTTCCAGCACGGATCACGGTGCCCCTGTCAGTGATCAGTCAGCCAGTGAAGGGCAAGAGCATGGTCACTGCCCCCATCATCAAGGGCAACCTCGGCGCCAAGTGAGTGCTTTGCATCTTGTAGTTCTGCTTCAGAAATTGGCTGAGGAAGGTCTGTGTTCAGTGGGTTCCTGCGGAGCAAGCAGGCAGAGGCTGGCATAGGATTGCAGTCTGTTAACAGGTCTATCAGCTGCAAGAAACTCAGTCGATATGGTGTCTGCAATGGGATTGTAATTTTTATTTATTTTGAGACACAGGTTCTAGAAAATACACCGAAGAAAAAACATTCTGTGCCTTGAAACCAGCTGTTCGATTAGTTCTGTGTGTTTGAGCAAGAATTAACACATTGAAAAATATCTGTAATCTGAAGTCATCTCTCCATTCAAGAGAAGTTAACTGCCTTAGTGAGAACTTCTCTGGCATTCACATATTGAAATCTTCTTGTTTATTCTTCCATAAATTCTGATAGTGTCTCCCTTAATTAATATTTCAAGTGTTCAGCTGTTTTCTGCATTGAGAAGTGTTCAGGTCTGGTCAGGCTAACCCAGTAATGTGCATAGTAATGAGTTAATGGGTGTGATTTGTGTGCTAAATTAATTCTCTATCAGTTATAAATGCTGACATAAACTTGGCACTAGTGTATTTGCCAGTTTTATGGGGGGAAAAAACCCCACTACTTAAAATGGTTAGTACATGTGGTAAAACTATTACCCTACTAGCAGTTGAAGAATGGTTTGGAGTTGGAAAGATGAAGCCTGCTGTGCTGTTTACTAACCTATGACATAACCTTTCAACAACTATGTTTTCTTAGCATCAGTGGATTAGGCAGAAATATCATCCTGACTACAATGCCAGCGGGGACGAAACTGATCGCTGGGAACAAGCCCGTGAGTTTTCTGACTGCACAGCAACTACAGCAGCTGCAGCAGCAAGGCCAAGCCACGCAGGCAAGGGCACCTAAAATGATCATTCTATTTGCTTTTTTATGACTTAACATCTCCATGAGGACTTTACACTGGCTACGTGGGTTTGAGGAAAAAGAACAGGCACACAGCTTGGTTGTAGTATCTGCATTAAGCACATGGAATCCATCATCACCTTTACTTTCTCTCCATCCAAATGAAGTTTTTAAATGTTTTTGAAGCACTGCCAGTATAATGAATGTAAAACCAAAGGACCTGTCAGGATTTTTCTATACAGTCAGCAGTCTGTAGTGCTCTGTGGGTCACTTTGGCTTTTGTGGATCACTTTTTCTTGAAGAAATCGCGTAGCTGCTTTGCATATCCATCTTTCTGTCTGGAAATGTAGCGTTCCATAATTCCAAATAATTAATCTGTATTGAAAGCTGATAGTAATAAGTCTGTAGAAGTGAGGTATCCAATGGATCCAAGTCCTTCTTCTGAAAATGTGTAAAAGTAGCTGACATTTGGGTTTTTATTCAAACTAGTTTTCAGGCCTTCCTCTCTAATCTGGAAATCTGTCACCATCTGCCATGCGGGCAGTTGATGAAATGATCTTCTTATGACAGATTCTGTTCTGGCAGTGTTTTTGGTCCTTGGTCTTGTTCCTATAACTGAGTTTTTCTTGGCAACAGAAGCAGGCACTTTACCAGAGCACAATGCAGGTGAAGTCATTGTGTCACCAAGTTGTTTTTGAGACAAGTTTTTTCTTTCCATTTCACACAGGTGCGAATTCAAACAGTTCCAGCCTCCCATCTCCAGCAGGGAACAGTCTCTGGCTCTACTAAAGCAGTGTCCACTGTGGTTGTGACAACAGCTCCGTCTTCAAAACAGACCCAGGATCAGCTGTGAACACTGGTTTGAACATGGATCACTTTCTAAGAACTTCCCTGAGCCTGTTGTCATCCTCCATCCAACCAACCACTTGAGGCTGCCTAACCCCAGCCATGGCTTGGGATTGGGCTGGGTTCTGCCCTTGCTTCTCCAGGGTCAGCACTGCGATGTTTGGGTAGAAATTCCACAGAAAAAACCATGTACCTGCAAAACAAAATGTTTCAATCCAGATGTGTAAATCTAGGTTCTGTGGAATTGATGATTTAAGAAATGTCTTCCTGTTCTTTGTTCTCTTTCCATCCATAGGATTTTTGGCAAATACAGTTCCTGTGCATTTTGGGTTGTAGACAAAGCAGTTATCCTGGATGTTCATTAAGCAGGGAAAGTTGCTTGGAAGGGGTTGTTCAGTGGCTTTTCAAAGTCATGAAGAAGATGTCTCCTTTTACTGGAGTTTGGCTGTCACTGCTGTTATCTACTGACTCAGAATGGTGTCTTTAACACTGGATTTATTGTAACTCACATCCATGTCAGTTTGCTGTCAAAGACAGGGTGAGAGTCAAGGTGGTTTTTTGCTGTTACAGAGTGAGTGACCATGGGGGAGAGGGAGGGGATACAGGAAGTCATTGTGTGAATAAGTCTGTCAGCAAATGGGACTGTGGTGGAAAGTCAAGAGTTGGTGTTCACAAGGAAGATCCTCTTTTAGTTTTCCTCAAAAATAAGCCTTTTTATCAGTGGAAACAAACTCTGCCTTGGTTTAAAAGGTTGGAATATGTTTTCAAATACACCCAAACTGGTGTCTCTTGGGTTCTGAAGAAATACTTTAACCTGCAACCCTGGCTGTTAGTTTTGTTTTTACTTTTGCAGTTTTATCTGTCAATGTAAATATTTTTGAATTTTGCACATACTGGAGATGAAATTGTGACTGTTCTGACATGACCTTAAAGCTGAATGAAAGCAAAAAATGTGTTGGACCAGGAGAAGAATAAAAGTGTAGAAAGCCTTACATATCTCTACCATCTCCTTTCAGTTCTCTACAGCGTGTTTTGTTTACAAGCATTGTCCAGCTTGCCAAGGGCTCATAGCCTGTCCATCTGCTTAGTAAGATGGTTCTTTTTAACCTGGTCTTTTTTTTGTAGGCTTTCTTTTTTAAAGATGTGGTTTGCTCCAAGTTATATATTATAGAATATAATACATTTAAAGAACCAAACTGTACAGTTTGGGACTGTTGTGGTTGGAGCTCTTTGTGTGTTACTCTTTTGCTGGGCTTCAGAGCAGCTTTGAAGGAAAACAGGTACTTCAGTAAGAAAAGAAGTGGCTGGATGTAAATACTGAGTTAGCAGGACCCATCAGTTCAGCATTTAAAAGCAAGTGCTTGAATTATGGTTTATATGCTTCAGAAACAATTTGGAATGATAAAGGTTTTTTTCCTGGTTTGTCATGTTTTGTTCGTGTTTTGTACATTTATCAGTCAGGAGCCAGTAGAAAGGTTGTGATTTGGGAGGGAGGTGAGGACATTCTGAAGTCATTTTAGTTGTGAAGTTAAAAGAAGAAATTAAGGAGGCAACAAGCAACTTCCTGCTATTGCTTATGTGAAAGAGCCTCTAAATCCAAAACATAATCAAGATAATCCTGCTATGTTCTGTTCATAATTAATAAATTAATAATTAACCTACCCTGAAGTGCTGAAAGATGGTTACATTGTGAAGCCCCTTTAATTTCTGTCAATCCTCATGAATTTCTTGCTGGACACAGGAGACTTTGGCCTCCTTAAGTATTAAGCTTAACAAAATAAGAAACCTGCATCTAATCCCAGAAGTTTAGTAGTGTCTCAGGTGGTTGCTGCTGATTTCAGGTGTCTTGCTGTTGATCACCATCCTGCTTTTGAGCAACCTTTGCATCCTGGCTGCTTCTCTTAGGTTCCTGCTCTTTTATTTTGAAGTCTGATTTCTGGGGAAAAGAGCATCAGGCACTGGGATGGGCTTCTATGAATTTTGAATGACCACGTGCTGGCTTGGGTAGGACGTGTTTACTGACAGCTTTCAAGAACAAAGTACAGCCTGTTAAGGTTCAGCTGCCACCTCTGATGAGCTGCTCCACTCTGGTTGAAAAATAACCCCTAAGCTACTGCATGTCAAGAGCGGTTGTTTTTAATAAGTAACTTTAAACTTCTACGCAGGAGGCAGAAGGGCAGAGAGGTGCTCCAGTGGTTTTGTGGGGTGTGCTGAGATTGAGAGACAGTATCTATAAACAAGACTGTGTTCCAGGTGGTGCATGCTCCCACATTCTCTTGCTCTGAAGGCTGTTCTGGATGAGTCCTGCAGTAAGAGCTGCGAGGGCAGCATGCAGGGGAAGAGGGCCTAGAGAAAGTATTTATACTGACATTACCCATTTTCCACCTGTCCTGCCTGAAACTAAAGGGGCATTGAGCCTGATGAATCTTTGCCATTACCTTTTCTAGTTACAAAATTAAGTACAGCCTGTTTTTGTCACAGTGAGATGCTCACTAGTTATCAAAGAGCCTTGTTTAACTCCTAAAAGTTGTGGATTAGGAGTTTATTTCCACCAAGAGAATATGTGTAAAACCTGCTTACAAAAACTGAGCAGGCTACACAAACAACCACATGCTATTTAAAACCTTTCTAACCTGTATTTTAATAACTGCTTTGTTTTATTTAAATCATGGGGGAAATCTGTATATACCTCAGTAGGACGCCCCTCATAAGCCTGTAAACTCACCTTGAGGTTACCTCAGGTGTTCCTTTCAAAAGAATCATTAATTGGATGTGTTTTAACAGTTAATCTTCATTTTCCTAATACCTTTGAAAACACTGGCATTGTTTTTAGTAAATGTGAAAACCTTGTTACTTGTTTGTCACATGGCAAACCTGAACCATGTCACAATAGACTGAATTCTTGTGCCTGCCACAGGTTGGGTATGTGGTGCCTGAGCTCAGGACCCTTCTGGATGGGTGCTGTTCATCCTGTAGGATGGCAGTCTGGAATTTAGACTTTGCCCCACAGCCTAAACACTAAACACAGCAGTTTGTTGCAGAGCTGTGGTAAAAGGAGAATGTGCTGCTGGGTCCGTGCTGGAAACTGGCTCTGACAGAAAAATGGTTTATTCCTGTAGCTACACACTTTGCAACTGACTCATCTCAATCTGAAATTTACTGAACCCTAATTACATAGGTAGACCAGATGTGTGTAGATCCAGAGATGGTAGGCTGGAATCTTCTTTCTTAACTTGTGCTTTGAATTTCTCAATAGATAAATCTGAATTTCTCACCCCAAGACTGCATTTGCAGCTGCTGATCCCTCCAGAGGACAATTCATTTGACCTCCCTCCTGTTCCTGTAGGGTGAGTCACCCTCTGGATAGAGCCATTTGGGCTTGTGCACTATTAAAGGAATTCTGCATGAGAAGTGCAAATTTGGGCTATTGATGATTGAATTTAGGGATGACGCAGGTTATGTCAAGTGACCCGTTCAATGTGGATTAGTTTGTTCAGGCCTGGATTAATCTTGTACACAGCATCCTGCATTGAGGCCTGAAAACTGAAACTCAGTCAGAGCTCAGTATTTTAAGAACCAATTTGTTTCTTTATGTCTGGAAGTGTTCACCAAACCAATTTGGTGAGCCTTGCACCCATATCTCCTAATGTTACTTTTTCTCACTGTCCTCCAGTTTGCAGCACCTGGAGCAAAGTAAGTCACCTGCCAGACCCAAGATCCTTGAAGCAGATAACGTGCTGGTCCTCCGGAGCTCCAGGACCAGGTGGTTTTGCAATGACACTTAGAGAGGGTGCCAACCAAATCCCTGCGGAGCATCAATACGTGGCCGTGCTGACCCACAGCAAGGCCATCAGGGCCTGGAAAATAGAAGAGCAAACCTGCTGGAGGCCACGGTGTTCTCCTCTCAGCGATGAAGAGAGACAGAGAGACTGACTCGTGGTCAGAATCTGAATTTATTGTGGACTACACACGTTTATATACTATTCTAGGAGGATTAATAATTTTCTACTACAAGGATTGGGTTAACAAACATACATTTTACAAACATCTCTTGCTTGCAGAAGTTGATGTAATTTTCTCCTTCCAGGAAGCCTTGATCCAATCTTCAGCTATCTTGATTAACTCTTCACAGCTCTGTTTGCTCTTGCCAAGGCATCCTGATTATCAAATCTCTTATGCTAATAAGATCCTGGGTGATCTCTGTCCTATGTATCCCACCATTCTCCCTGTGCTTGAAGAGTTAAGAGGGACCTGCAAAGGTACTGGCAACTTGTTTGGAACTTGGTAAGTGGCTTTAATGTTTCTATGTGTCATTCTGAAGCAATTTGTGGCAACAATGGAAAATTTTTCAGTTTGTGCTTGGTACTTACAAGACATGCATACAAAAATATGCTTCTATATATAGAAAAATATGTGTAATTACTCAAGGGAAAAAAAGAGAAGGAATTTGCACTGAGGGCTCTTTAACTGCTTAAGCAAAGTGCTTGTAAGTCAGGCTGTGGTGAGAACTAATCTTGTATACTCAGTTATACAGTGAAATTATGGGTATGAGACAGTCACAAGCCCTGGAGTCACTGCAGCTTTATGAATTAGTGACCTCCCTTTGCACTGCTTTGTTTGTGTAAGGAAGTAAGTTCTGTTTCACGGCTGGGATGTCCTGAGTACCTTAATGACAGTCAGTAACTTGGTAAGCTGAGTGTTTGCTTCTGTCGGTGTTCCTGTACTGAGAGTGACTTCCAACTTAGGATGGTCCCTGAAATGGCTGGGAAGGTGCTGGTGCAAAGGCTGTTATCTGTCCTGTCACTTTTATCATTGCAATGTCATATGCAGCCTCTGTACTTGACCAAAAATCCTAAATTTAGCTGGGCTGTTGTTCCAGCCTGTGCCAGGACAGCTGGGTGGAGGGAAGGCGTGCAAAGCTGAGTATTTCCTAAAAAGCTCTAAGTACTTCCTTGGCAGAAAATTAGCACCCTATTCCTTTGAAGGGCAGCAGGAAAGCTTAGACTGTTTTCAGGCAGTTGTGCCAAGGAAAGCCCCCAGTCAGAGGGATGAGTCCTTTGTAATTATAATTACAAAGCTGAATTAGGCTGGTTGATAGGATTTATTGTACTTATTTTTCAACTTGTGTTGTGGAGGTGAGTCAAAGAGATGTGGGGAGGGTGAAAGGGCAGTTTTCTGCTCACTTAGCAAACCCAGGCAGTCCTTCCAGTGGGAAGGAAACTTCCACTGACTGTGTCCATGCACCTGAATTTTAACAGTTTGGTCAAGAATTGCACCGTTTGCATTAGGACTGGATTTAATCCCGTCTTATCTTTTTCCTGCTTTTTTATACTCTAAGTCAAGCATCATAGAGAACAACAGATGGGTGGGAACAGTGGTCCCAGTTCATAGATTCTCCAAGGGAAGTGCTCTCTTCTCTCAGGAGTTGAGATGGGTTGCAAGGTGAGGCAGGTTTCCCAACATCTCCCTGCCATCTGGTGGAAGGAATCTGAGGGCTGTCCTTCAGCCCTTGGGAGTCAGCAACAAATATTTGAACTTCAGAAAATTGCTCAGTTCACCAATTTTTCATGCAGTGAGAGAGATGTAGTTTGGATATTACAAAAACTCAAAAGACACCTTAATGCTAGAATAGATTGTTGTGAGAGGAGGGGAGTTTCTAGACAAATATTATACCCAGAGATGCTGCTTTTGGAGTGGAAGATGGACTAGAACAGGTCTCCAAGCATGATCCAGCCAGCAGGGAGTTACAGCACCATCCAGGAGAGCACGGATTGATTCTTACCTCTGCCAGACCGAGATTTGGGGGAGGAGTTCACAGCCTGTTTTCCTGCTTTTTAGGTGGGCACATCAACAGCATGTGCAATGTCACCATACCCTGGGACAGCTAGAATATCAGGCAATTCATTGTCTAAAAGACAGCAGGAGCTGGACCGTGAAACAGCAAAAAGCCTCCCTATGTACCTCATCCCTGGTCCTATGCACCAACAGTGAGGGAAACAAGGGGAATTAGTGAAAAGTCCAAGCTGCATGCTTTGTCTTTGGTTGTAAACACTGACATAAAGTCTGAGCTTGTGGAAAATAAGGAGGCAAGGCATGTGAGTTGGGGCAGCTGTGCCTATTTGTAATAAACCAAAAAGAAATGGGCAATTCCAGCGCATTGTCTGCATCTCTCTGCTTTAAGCTAAGTCAAGGCCTCAGTTTACACATTCGCAGCTCGTTAGAAGACAGACCCTACCTGACTTGGAGGCTTGGGCGTGCCCAGTGGTTTCAAAACACATGGTGCCAGAAACCAGGCGGTCAGGCCTGTCCACTCTTGCACTTACATTTTGGCTAGCAAACACTGCTGCTCCTGATTCAGAGCTCACAAAAGAGGTTCTCTGCTTTCAGGAGCCATTGAAGAGCTCAAGAAGGAGACCTGGCTGTCTTTATAGTCCTGGCAGCAAGCTTACATCCTAGTGTTTCCCAGTGCTTTGTATTTCTTTGGGAGCCTCATGACTGACAGGTAGCTGGCACCAGAAACACGGGAAATTACCCCCCCTGGATTTTGGAAGCGAGTCTAGGAGCTGTCTGGGGTGTGTTGGAGGGCTGAGGTGCTTGTTGTGCACTGTCACATCCTTTGCCTGCTCTCATGCCCATGTCATCCCTGGGATGGAGGAGGGCACCAGACCCCTTGGTTCTGGCCAGCTACTTCTGATCTCTGCCAAAATCATGTTTTTTCAATCACTCTCATTCCCGAGCTCGTGAGAGAAGCATTTGAGATCAAAGAAGTTCCTATCCAACTGACACAGTAATCCTTGAACAGCTTTGGGAAGGGGAGTGCCACCTCCCTGTTCTGCCCCAAAGCAGCATGTGGCCAATTGAGGGCAACTCACTACACTTTTACAGCTCCCATTCTCCACAGTCAGTAATTATTCCCTTGCATTGCAGATGGAGAGGCTGGATCAGCCCAAGATGACTCTGCCCATCCCCAGCGCTACCCAGCCTTTGCCCTGGGGGTTGCCTGTTCAGCTGGAAAGCACAGCGCTTCTGGATGACGTTTTCCTCTCCTCCCACTGAATCAGCCTTTTATTTACTCTTTGGAATGCAAAGTAACAGGACACCCTGTGAATTTTATCTCTCTCCCAGTCTTTTGTAATGCTTTGGAAGTTGCCAGACCGGATTGAGTTTTTGAGACGGGGTGGTTTCGGGGTTGCCTGGCAGGAATCTGGGTGGGAGCGCACTGTCGGTGAAATTTGAATGTGGGAGTCGCGCTGAGAACACAATCCTTAAGCCACAGTACAGGAAGGAAAAGCCTTTATCCCTGACTGAATCTGGCCCGTCGCTGGTGTGGATGGATGGTGCTTCCTTGCTAGAATTCCTGGGAACTACCTCCACCAGAAGACTTTTTCCCCGCAGGCAGCCGGCCTTCGTTCCTTATGTAAGCAGTTCTTCACTTCTTTCACGTGCATGGCATTCCCAGGGCTGGGAGCTGATGCAGAAGGATCCTGCCTGCCCAGTGTTTGCTGCTCCCGCAGCTGATCCTTGTCTGGGGTTCGAGCTCAGGGCGATTTAGCTTTTGCAATTCGCACAGATTCTGACCAAGCCGGACTTCGTTCTCAGATTTCAGGGCTCTCCTTCCTGCCAAACCTCGGCTCTGCTCTCAGGATGCTGTTGTGGTTACACTGAGACAACGCGAGGAGGAGGAGGTGACAACTTTTATTGGATAAACTGGTTCCAGCGGGAACAGAGGCTTTGCGGCGGACTGCTGCCATTGCATACGGGTGAGTGCCTTGAACTTTGTGCTTTATGGCGTTTTCACAGGGGCTCGGCTGATCCTTCGGTCAGACTAGAGGGACACATGGACATTTCTCACCAAAAAAAAGCACGTGACAGACAGGTTGGGAATTGTTATTGGCTGTTTTGGGGCTCTGCAGTGCCCAGGAGGGGACCTGCTCCCACCACGGTGACTCGGTAATGGCTGCAGCACAGCCACGAAGGAAATCCCTGTGCTCCACAGCAACAGAGAAACGGGAATCCGGGTATTGAGGCCTTGAACCAGCTGCCTTCCAGCTATATAATATTTACATTTAGCACGTGTATTGCTTGCTGGTTTTCCCCAAGGTGATTGTGTTCCCTTGTTCAAAGAGGACTCATAAATTAGTTTGTGAAATGTCAGGTGCTTGAATGGCAGGAACAGTGAGCATTCACAGCTCTGTGTCGAACCAGGGATTCTGGATCTTCACATTTTGCGGTCATCGTCCACATCCCTGGGCGCACATGTTTGCCTGGCACCAGATTGGAGGAGATCAGTGGATGCACCAAACAGGAAAAATGTATAGAATACAGGAGCAGTGGTTCAGCTGGGACCAGCTGCTTTGTACCCAAAATATGCTGTTTCACGGGGGTGTTAAGACAGGCGGCAGTCAGGCAGGTAAGGGAGTGGGTGTGAAAACAGAGCTGGGCAGGGCTGGGCATCAGCGAGAGGGCTGAGGGCTCCTGACATCAGCAGCCTGACTAACACGGCACTTTTTCAAGGGGAGTACCTTAAATCCAGGGATGCTTCCTCCTGTGCCGTGTTCCGCGGTGGGTGGAATTCTGGCAGCTGCTGAGGGGGCAGGGAAGGCGGTGGCTGATCTGTTTCTACAAGAGCACAGAAGTTATGTTGTGTTTTTCACAACAGCAGGATCAGAGACCTCGCTTCGTCTCTGTTTTTTGCCCCAAAAAACACCTACAAAAAGCCTGCAAAACGTCTGCTCTGCAGGAGACAATTTAGAGCAAGGGAAAACAAAGGAGACTCAGCAAGAGATTTCCTGCGTGTGATCAGCAACTCCTGTTGTACCAGAACCAGAGTTCTGGGAAATTTTAAGTGTTCAAGAATTGAAAAAAATCAGTTTCAGGGCTGGATGCAATTGGTTTTAAAAGGTTTGGATCAGCGGTGGGGTGGCCAGTTCAACTTTTGATGGGCATATCACATATTCATATGGACTGTCACATGTAAGATGGAGGAAGGAAGAACATTTCCATGAAAAAGTGAGTTTGATCCAGCTATTTTAATCCTGACTTGCTCTTGAATGTGAGATGCCTAAATATTGGAGTGTGTGTGTATGAGTCTTTTCAAGAAGGGGTAGGTGGTGAAGTAAGACTGATTGCAGCTTTCAGTATTACGAGTTCTTTCAAACCTGCATTAGGGCATTCTCAGGACCCCAGTTCCACCTTTTCCTCTCTGTTTAATATTAAACCACACAATCCCCAGGGCCTGTTGCTGTGTGAGCATCCCCTGAGTGCCACATCTGGGTGCAGTTTCTGCAGCACTGCTGTGTTGTTCACTTTGCATCTGGTCTGTGTTAGCCAAGAGAAAGCTCATCCCTACAGTGCTGTACCCTTGCTGAGGGCAGGTTTCAGGCTGGGAAAAGGGAATATTTTGCTTCTGAGTGTACCAAATGTTTTTGGGAGTAGGAGGCTTGTCCCTGGGGTAAACCATCTGTGCTTGCTCTTTGCAGTGGGATTTCATAGCATGATAATGTTGTCACCCGAGGAGGGATGAGACCCTGGATACACAGTTTTCTTTAGGAACCGTGCATCTCTGCATCCCAGCCAGCCCTCCTACTGACTGCAGTGAGGCTTTTCTTGGTAAAAGACAATTTTTCTGGTTTCATTTCCTAAAGCAAAGCTTGTGGCTGAAGGATCTCTTGGATGACGCAGAGCTGATGCGGGGCTTTTGGGCGCAGCTTTTTGGGCACGGTGTTTTCCCTTATTTCTGTGGAGGCAGGAGCCGCAGCTGGGCACGGCACGGCACAGCACTGCGGGGTGTTTCCGGCTGCCTGCACCTGCCAGGAGCACAGGAAGGAGGAGCTGGGCACCGTGCCGAGGCCGGAGCCACCGCGCCATGGCGGCCTGAGCCGGCGGCACTGACCTGGCCATGGAGCGCGGCCCCCCGGCCAAGGAAGCCGTCGTTCGCTACAGCACCCAGCTGCAGGTGAGAGCCCACCTGGGCCCGGGCAGCTCCCAGAACTCTAGCCAGCCTTTTGCCAAGCTGCCTCGTCCTCTGCTCGCTCTGGTTCCTTCAAGCCTGGTGGGTTCAAGGTGGGTCTGGATCGTTCAGGAAGCGGGGGATTCCAGCTCACTCTTGGGTAAGGTCAGGAGAACCTGTCTGGGGGACATTGCTGAACTCAGCAGAGCAGAGAAAAAAAAAAAGCAGCTTTGAGGAAGTGGAGATCACCTGCCTGTGCTGGATTTAGATCCCCTCCATATCAGTGCTGCCGTTGCTCTGGGGGTTTTGGTTTCTGCTTAAGCTGAGGGGGCATTGGGGTTGTGAGTAAAGGTAAACTCCGTGCTGGTGGGCTGTGTGCAGAGCCCTGGGTTGTTTAGCAACAGATCCAACTAAACCTGTTCTAGTGTCGGAGGGGCCAATTTTAACCAAAGGCTGTGGGGCTTCATTGTTTAACCGCGGCATTATCAGTGTGCTCTGAGTCCTTCGCGAGCTTCTTGTGTAGATCGTCCTGGCTGAGGGTCGGGCAGGGACAGCTGAGTTTGGGTTGCACCTCCAGAGCCTGTTTCCGTGCCACAGAGCTGTTCCAATGACAGGGTTTTAGGTTAAAGCAGGACAGTATTTCCCACCCCACCTGCAGGCTGTGTAGTGTCTGTCGCCGAGGCCTGGCTTTAGTAGTTATTATCTGGCAGCAACAAAGGAGCTGCTGGTTCTGGCACTAATCAAAAAGCTGGCCTGCAGCAAGAAAAGTTTCCCGTGCCTCCAGCCCCACTGTCCAGTGTGTGGCATGGCTGGGAGTGGGAAGGAGATGCTCTCGCTGAAGCTGTTCAGCTCAAGCTCCTTGTTCCTGGCCAGGTTGAGGTGACACTTGTGTGGCATGATCTTCCATGCCTGGCTTGTTGTCCTGGCAGAAGGTAGCTTTGTGCTTTGATTTGCCTTTATGCAGGACTGAGGGCTTAAGCAGGTCCCTTCCCTGGTTCTGGATCAGTTTTCCCCCTGTGTCAGTTCAAGAGGGGCTGATCTGACCTGATCTGATCTGATCTAGAACAGCTTCCCTGAAGACAGTACCTGCCCTCCTGGCAGGAAACAACCCAAGGAGTTTGTCCCCCGTGGACTGTTGTTGGACTTGGCCCCTTCTAAACATGACAGTGGAGGAAATGAGTGATTTTGCAATGTCTTGTGTCTCCTCCTGTGCTGGCAAAGGAGCTGCTGTAGTTCTTGGGCTGAGGAGAAGCTGCTGCTCTTCCTTGGAAAGGTGCAGAGTGTTTCCCTGGGGTAGTGGCTGGCAAGTGAGCTGCTGCTCAGGCCACTTTGACTGCTGTTGGTGCCAAAAGCAAACAGCGGTAAGGAAGACACTATAAGAAAAGGGCTGAGGCCAGGCCTTTGCTAAGCAAACGAAATATCATTCTGTAAAACGCTTGAGGAGAGCAGCGAGTGTGTTTTGAGGGCCTGGCTGTGGGGAAGGTATCGGAGCAACGGTTCTCCCCTTGCCCAGGGTAGAATGTATTGTTTCCATCCAAAGGTCACCGGGGACAGACTGGGAAATAATGTCCTGTGATATCTGGGCCATGGACTGGGGTGGGGAGGGAGCAGACAACAGGGATGGGTTTGGCAGACAGAGACTTTCTTGGTTGGAGATGCTCAGGTTTTCCTTGCTGTTGGCTTACATTGGAGAGTCGTGGTCCAGATCCACCTCAGAACTGTAGGAATGACTGAAATATCACAAGGATTGTGGACGTCAAGGTCTGGGGTTCAGCTGCTTCTTTAAGCTGCTGGAGGCAGTTTTGTTTTCCAGACAGTTCTGCCTGTACCAGGAAAGACATACGAGTGATTTAAATGAGCTGTTTGCATCTGTGGCATGTTTCTCTGCTGCTCTTGGGACATCAGTGTGTTGTAAGGAGGAATTTCATGGCTCATAGCTACACAGATCAGGGCTGTGTAGGGTACCTTCATTCCCAGCTTCTCCCCAAGAGTTGCTAAGATTTAAGTGTAAAATTCTCTGCTACCACAGAAACACAGAAATGTGGTGGCTTTTTCTGAGCTGCTGTGATGCAGGACAGAGCTGCATCAATCAGTCTGAATGGGGCAGCAAGCCAAGCCTGTGCTAACTCTGCAAACATTAACATGAGTTTCTTCTGTAATAAACCTAAAGGAATTTGGTTTCTCATATGACTCAGGGTGGTCACAAGACAATCAAATGCTGTAGAGGGTTAAGCTCAAACTTGGTGTGTGAAATAGGTGTGTGTGACCTGTATCTTTCACTATTGCACCTGCCCTCTGTGCCTGGAAGATACTCAGTCTGGAGGACTCTGTCCTTGAGCTCTTGCCCCACATTCCCTTTTTAGATTTGATGTTGTCATTTTATAGCTTCATTGCCCTTAATACAGAGCTGAAGACAAAAAATAATGCGCTGGCAAAGTTTCTTTGGTGCTTTGCTGCCCATGGTGGGGCAACACAGCACGAATACACCTTACGTAAAGCTTCGCTCCCATGCATGCTGTTTCCATGTATTTCTTATCAAGAGCAATAAGAGACAGGAGGAGATGATTCTTGTCAGATCTTTTTCCAGAGGAGTTGTTGGGGTTTGCAGCAAGAGTTGGTGCAGGAGTTGATTTAAGGATGGTGTACCTGTACTTTATCTACTTGGGTGAGGTGAGTTACACATGCTGTTTACTTTTTCTGGTGAGAAAAAAGCTGTTTCCCTTCATGCCAGCACCGCAAAGATGGTGTTGGCTTTCAGTGTGATCCAGGAATTCTCGCGTTTTGAAAATACAACTTTTCTGGCTCTTTTTGCCACACAAGCCCACCCTGTTGGTCTCCTGAGCTCTGAGCCGGCTTGCTGGCTCTGTCCTGAGATGGTGGATGAGTCGACAGGTTTCATTCCTCTCGTTTCTCATGTGGTATTTGTTTTAGTTTTTATTGAACACCACCCGAGGCAGGTGTGGCTGGAAAAGGGGAGGTGGGAATTGCCTCTTGGATACACAGGCTGGGATCTGCAACTTGTAATTACCCTCAAGAGTCTAACTATGCAGTCCGATGACTCTGCTTCATCTCCAGCCTTCCCAGGCCTCCTGCAGGCTGGCATTTTATGGGTTCCTTTTCTTGGCTATGTACACTGGTATCAGACAGTGGTGGTTTTTTGCTGTGAGATTTGATTTGGTTGCACACCTGCTCTTACCTTGTATGATCTGGGCAGCTTTGGCTCTGAGCAGTCCTGTGGCAGATCAGCAGAGTCTGGAGTTGGGAAAGTCAAGGGAAGTAGGTGAATCTCATGTCTGGTGCTGGATGAACAAATTACCTGGTGGTCATAATTGACAGGTGAAACTAATGGCCAGGAGTCCAGTCTTTCTGTGGGTCAGGGTCCTGTGAACAGATGCAGACACTGAGGGAGAGATGGAGCAGCTGTTTTGGAGGAGAGGGGAACAGTGAGGGGTTTGGTGCCTGGGACACATCACCATCGTGGTGGGACTGCCAAACAAGGCAGAAACCAGCCTCTATGGGTGATGCTGATCCCAGAGGGACCCGTGCTTTGCACACATCATGCTGGAGAGCCATACTGCATGACAAATCACAGCCTTTCCATGATCCCCCACTGCAGGAGGCTCTCTCTGCTTTCCCATAAGATCTCCAGTGCCGAACTGGTTCCCACCATCCCTGTGTGCCAGCTGCATTTCCTGCTGACTGAATTAGTCACTTCTGCATCTGGTTTGTCCAGTTGGACAGAGCACAGTCGCTGTCTAAAAATACATCGTGTGGCTTACAGAGGAGGAGTGGGAGGTCTGCTCTTCCCAGGACTGAGCTCGGACTCTGCACGGAGGAGCAGGAGCCCTCCAAGCTCTCTATAAATCCAGCTGTGTGCACTTCTTTTTCAAGTTTCTTCGTGGCATCGGTACTCCAGGGGAAACTGAGGCATGAGAGAACTGGGGCAGTGCCTGTCTGAACCTTTCCCTGGATTGGTTTTGCTGCCACAGCTGATGCTGTGACCAGATCCCTCTGATCCTGTGTGGGGAGCCTGGCCATACCGGCAAGGACTGAGTGAGGAGGAGCAGGAGGAAGTAACTGCTCCAGTGACTAAGGCAGAGAGAATATCAAGGGAGGTTTTCTGTTAATAATGTTTATTGGAGCAGTTTCCTCGAGAAGGGTGAGACAGTCAGACCTGGAGTCACTTTGGGCTAGAGATGGTTTCTGGAGGAGCCATGGACAAGGTGAGAGCAGGATGTGTTCAGCTCCTCTCTAGTTTATAGCTGCCGCTGTTCAGAGCATGCGAGGGAAATGTGCAGCAGCCATCAACTAAAGAAGATTAACATTGCAGTTGTTTTTTCCTTGATTTAACTGTGATCTTTGAGCCTGTCTTCATGTGATTTTGTCTGGTTTCTTTCTAGCTCAGAGGATGGTGACAGGGTATTTTTCCTCCCAAGTTTTGGGAGTGAAAGGGATGTGGAACACAGGGAGTGAGAGGGGCAGAGGTTGAGCTGCACTCATGGGGCACAGGCAAGTCTGGTCCTCAGGTCAAACAGATGTCTTTTGTGCTGAGTGTGGGCAGGGAGAGACTGTGACACGGGACCTCATTTGACAGCCTGATTCATCATTCCAGCAGTGCTTGGGGGATGCTTCAGATCCTTCACTGGGTATGGGGAAGAGAGTTTGCTGGAATGGCTGTTGCTTACCCAGGCTGTGATGGGTGAGGGCTCTCTTCACATAAGTGTCTGTGAGGAACATAATGGCATCCATATCAGTATGGGAGAGGATGGGAGCTGGAATACAATACAGAGGATGAGGAGGGAGGGAAACCTCTTTGGATCATGTCTCCTATCTGCCTGTAGTCACAGGGTAACTTCTGGCAAGTAACAGTGTCAGTGGCTGCTTGTGTACCTTGTACTGGAGGAAAAAACAAAAGTAACCTTCCCAGAAGTCCCCACACTCCTGTCATTTCTCCTGTGTTGCTGCTGGCTCAGCTTTGGAGCATGAACAAACTGGAAAAGGCATGCTGTAAACTCTCACAGGTTTAACATTTTTCATCCTTTTTTGTTTTCCAAGGAAAGCAAAGAAATTGCCTAAAGAAAGAGCAGATGGTGAGTTTTCCTGCCTAATTTCCTTGCTCCCAGGAGCAGTGCATGTGCCTGTGTGTGCTGAAGGAAGAGGGGAGCTCTGTTTGCCTTCTGATTTAATCACAGCGATGATTTTCTCCCTGGTAGAGTTTTCTCTCTTCAAAGACACAATCTTTAGCTCAAAGGGGATGTTACAATGCATTGGCTATGTTGTTGTGGAGTGTTGTACAGCGGGAGCTCCTGCTTGCCGCTGACCCTTATTTTTTTCTGGCAATTTGATGAAACTGAAGCATAGAAATTATGCAGAGGGCTGAAGGTCCCCTCAGCTGAAAGGTTTTCTTATGGCAAATTGGTTTTCTTTGCAGTTCTTCCTCACTGGCTCCAGGAAGTCTGGAGAAACTGATAGATCATTTAAGCCCCTGGGACTGTCTTCTTGCCACAGACTCCTGCAGATGTTAATAGAGAATTAAATACTTTGCTTTCTGCCAACAGCAGCAATGTCTTGGAAGTCTTGAGAAGGCTCAGCACTGTAAGCAGCCCTGTGGAGGGAGAGAGGATATGTTTGCGAGTTTTGTGGCCAGTTTCTTCTCTTTCCCAAGTTTGGGGGGATTTATTACATGATTGGAAAACTGGTGGGAGCCAAGTGAATGTTTGGAGTATAGTGTGTCAATCTCCAGGTAGTCTTGACTTTGATTGAAGAGTTTCTTGATTTAGGATGTCTCTGTGTATTTAAGCTTTATTTTGTGTGTCATCTCTTTCAAAATTTCCTTGGGTTATATCTTGAAGCTTTTCCTGTATGATCAGAAGCCAGGTTTCAGAGCATTCCCCATGGGATTGTCCTCTGCAACCCTGCTAGGTCTGTTTATTTTGGAGGTGACTGGATTTTGGGGATGGAAACAGTTCTTTCTGCCTAGCCTTAGGCAGTAAAACTCAGAAATTAACAAAAGCTCCTTCCCTGAACTGCCAAATGATAAACTGGGAGGATTCTGAGAGCAGCTGGTGTGAAAACTGGTGGGTCGCTCTAGTCTTGGTCATCTTCAGGTGTTTGCAGGGGATTAAACTTAGAGTCCTTGACAAAAACTCAGAATAAGGTGCCTGCCACTTCCCTTTCTGTTGTGAAGGGCCCTGGGCAAATACCACAAGGAGGAGAGGCTGCAGTGGGGTGTGGAGGGTGGGAGGAGAGTGCAGGCATTGGGTGAAGAAAAGTGCAGAAGAAGTGGGGGAATGGTTCAAGTGGGAGCTGGGCTTTCCTGCTAGGCGAGGCTGAGGAGAGAAAAGATGAAGCATCTACTGGAAGTTCAGTGAGGAAATGCAGTGAGATTGGCTCGTTCCTTATGTCTGCACAGCTGGGTCAGAGGTCCCTCTGTTAACAGGATCACCTTTGCTAGTTGTTTTTCATAGAATCCCAGAGTGGTTTGGGTTGGAAGGGACCTTAAAGCTCATCCAGTCCCACCCCCTGCCATGGACAGGGACACCTTCCACTATCCCAGGTTGCTCCAAGCCCTGTCCAACCTGGCCTTGGGCACTCCCATGGATGGGGCAGCCACAGCTTCTCTAGGCAACCTGTGTTAGGGCCTTACTACCCTCACAGGGAAGAATTTCTTTCCCGTATCCATCTAACCCTGCTATCTTTCATTTCAAAGCCATTCCCCCGTGTCCTATCAAGCCGTATCCCCCTTGTCCGTATTTTTCCTGAATTTAGGGGCTTGTGACATTTGCATCACATTAACCCAAGCCGTTGGAGTCAGTTTGTGTGAGCCCTGGGCTGAGAGAGAACAGGCAGAGTCTGACCCTGTGTTTATGGAGACAGCGTTACCCTTCCGGAGCACAGGGCACGTCGAAATGCTGCACATTTGTGCAAGTCGACACTTTGTGCCAAGGTGTCCGTGCTCAGGTTCCAGAGCCCAGGAAGCTGCTGAATGCCTGCTAAGGAGAAAATAGGAAGGTGCTGAGCAGAAAGGTGAGGGATCCTCCTGTTTCTGGCCTTTGCAGCAGGCACAGAGCCCTTCCTGCCCAAGGGAGGCACAGATCAGAAGCAGATGTGGTGAGCTCTGCCCTCACCACTGCCAGTGCTGGGAGGAGAGGAAGTGCCAGGGTAGGTATGGATCCGGGCCCCCACGATGTCCAACAGTAGCAAGGATGCTGTGTGGGATCCTCTGAAAACATCTGGGTCTGCAGCTGTTCCAACCCTCTCCAGGCCAGAGGTGCAGATATACGAGCAGGGCAAGGATAGAGGAACGGAATAGAAGGTGGGAGAAAGTGAAACCCTGGGGCACCAATGGTTTTACAGCTGATACAGAGCTCAGGTTTTACAGCTGATACAGAGCTCAATGCTTCAACACATCTTTCACTTCCTCTCCCAGCCGTTTATGGGGTGGTGATGACAGCAAGAGCTGTGTCATTCCTCATTCCTTTTGGATCTGTTCTTCCACGTCTTGTCCCAAGAGTGTGGCTGCTCATGAGCTGTGGGGATGTCTTGTGTGTTCATCTTAGTTTTTTGTTTATTTCTTTTAACGAGTGTTTGCGCCGGATGGGAGATTCCAAGCAGAAACACAGAAGTGCAGGTGGCCTAGAAGGCATGACAGAGAGCTGTGAAAATGTAAAGGAAGGAAGCAGCTTGATCTCTTCTTTTAGGGAAATGCTATTTATAGCATGCTGTGACCCACGAGCTCTGCATGACACACCTGCACACAGCGAGCGCTTTGTGGGGGTGAATTTTTCTCTGCAGTTTCATCTGCTGAGGCAGATCTTGGAGCTTGTGGGCTTGTGACCTGCCATGGTCACGGGAGGGTGTGTGGACTTGCCCCTGAGTTTGCTTGAGCTTGTGACCTTATATTAGGCCCAGAAAAGAATTAGGTGTGTGCAGAAAAGCAAAGAAGAAGCCTTCAGGGTTTGTCGTGCCGTGGCTGTGGAGCTGCCAATGCTGAGGTTTGCCCTTGATGCTGCCACATTCCTTGTCCCCAAACCTGCTCCAGGCTGCTCTGTGGCTGGACCTCCTCCCCAAGCCAGGCTTCAGGAACAACATTCACACTCTCCTGCCTTCCCTTCTCCCCCAGGATATGAACAACCTGGACGAAGGGGTGGAGTTCCTCCCTGCCATGAACTCCAAGAAGATGGAGAAGCGCGGCCCAAAGCGGCAGGTGGTCGTCACCGTCCTGATCATTGTTTTTCTGCTTGTCTCCCTCACCACTGGCCTCCTGTTTTGGCACTTCAAATGTGAGTGTGATGTCTGGTGGGTGGTGACACGTAGGGTGACACCCTGGGAACGTATCCGTCCCCATGGAAAAGCTTTGTTACCTGGTGTTGCTCAGATATGCCCTCTCAAGCTCTGGAGACACCATTTCCACCTTCCTGCCCTGATTGCTGTCACTGGGGATCTGCTGTGACACCAGTCCCAGCCCTGTCTGCCCTTCCTGACCCTGAACTGTTCCCTTCCAGACAGGAACGCACCCGTCCAGAAGGTTTTCAATGGCCACTTGCGGGTTCTGAACTGGGAATTCCTGGATGCCTATGAGAACTCCAGCTCTCCAGAGTTCAGTATGCTGGCCAAGAAGGTGAAGAGCACGGTAAGAGGTTTCTTGCCTCCCTCCTTATGCAAGCAAGAAATTTTCCTCTTGCCCCATGGCCATGGAGATTTGTCATGTAAGATTCCTTGGAGCTTTCCCTGCTCACTGTGACACACTGGCTGGGAGCAGGGACCTTCAGTGGAGCTGGATCTTGCCATCCCAGCTCCAGCCCAGTGCCACGGCATCTCCCTGTGCCATAAGAGCTGCCAGGGCACGTCCCAGAATCACTGGATGAGTCAGGGCCAGAAGCTGAGGCAGAAGGGTGTCTGAAGGAGGCTGAAGCTGTGGCTGGTCTTGCCTCTTCCATCAGACTTGGGGATTTACTTTCCCCAGGGAAGAGTGGGGTGAGCTGAGTCAGAGCAGGCTGTGATGGACAGCTCTGGGCTCTTCTGGGGCTCTCAACTCTTCTTCTTCCTTTCTTTGGCTCTCCAGATTCCTGCACCTAGGGATGCCAGGTATGTGCCCTGGTTTTTCTTCACAGGCTTGAAGCACTGCCTTTCCCTTTTCCTCACTTCTAGACATGCTGAACATCCCTTTTTAACCCTGTCAGGTGGAGGAGATCTACAGGAATCACGCTGATATTGGTCCTTACCACAAAGAGACAGTGATCACTGCCTTCAGGTGAGTGTTAGGCACTGCCTGAGCCCTGTCTGGGATGCCGGCATGTCACAGAGCCATTACCCTCATTCCCAGGATGCTGGGATGGAAGCACCCTAGTAGTCACCCTGAGTGACACAGGAAAGGGTGAGCAGTAAAAAGTGACCTGAAAATACATTTTGTTTTCTGCCAGATGTCTTGGGAAAATCAAGGTGTGATGCAGTGAACTGCAGTGGGTGGTGCCTGGCAACATTGAGAAAGACTCCCCGGGCTGGCAGGGGCCTTTGCTGTTTGCTTAACTTGTCATTGAAACTCTCTCTTCCTTGTGGCCAGGCTCCAAAAATGGTTCATCAAGTAGTCTGGCCCCTTCTTCTAGTGGTATTTGAGTCCTCTCATGTCTATCCTTGCCCTCACCCCGCAATTGCCCTTTCCACAGTGAAGGCAGTGTAATTGCCTACTACTGGTCAGAATTCCTTGTGCCTAAGTACCGGGAGGAGAGACTGGACAGGGCGATGGCTGACAAGCAGAGCCTGGTACAGAGGTGGAACCCCCGCCTGAGAAACCCCATACTGAAGGTGGAGTCGGTCATCGCTTTCCGTGAGTTTTGGCACCGCTGTCCCTGGGCCTCTGCGTGGGACCGGGTGGGATATTTTTCTGAAAGGAGAAGGTGCTGGTGACAGCCCTCCCATGGGAAAGCCAGCCCTGAGGGTGGTATAAGGACCTGGATGTCACAGCACAGCTTAATGGGGTGTACAGCCTGAAGGGGGTTCCATGGACCTGCTCCCCTTTGCTGGAACGCTCCATGTTCTCTGAGCCCAGGGAAGAGGGACAGGGATGAATTCTCCCTCTGCACAGGGAAATGTATGCTCCCTCAGCTCCCAGAGGCCAGGCAGGAGCAGCCTCCCCTGCCAGTTTGCAGGAAGAGACTCCACAAGTGAGGCCAGATCAATGACAGTCCGAGGAACAACCTCGGCTTTGTGACCAGGGATTTCCCACAGCCCAAAGGGTGATGCCAGCTCTGTTTTCTCCTGCAGCTGTGGACCCCAGCATAGCTCACTCTGCCCGGGACAGTAAGTACAGTTCTTCTTCCATCTCAGTGGTCTCTAGGGTGGTGTGTATCTTGCAGGATGGGGAAGGGTCTGGAGAGAGGTGCTCTGTGTGCAAGGCAGACCCCAGTGTGCTCCTTGGAGCTGGTTTGGGGTTCGAGAGACTGTGGCCTTGCTGTTATCCAGGAAGAGCCGTCTGCCCTGGGATAGCCTGCAGGAATTATTCTCAGTATCCCAGGGAAAGGCATGGCAAGGCTTGCTTGCCTTGTTAACTGTTCCTTACTTTCTGGGCAGACAGCTGCATGTTCTCCCTCCACACCAAGGAAGGGGAGGTCACCAGTTTCACCACTCCAGGCTTCCCCAACAGCCCATACCCCAACAATGCCCTCTGCTACTGGGCATTGAGGGCTGATGCCAGCTCCAGCATCAGCCTCACCTTCAAGACCCTGGAGCTGGAGCCATGCAGAGATGACAGTGACTACATCAAGGTGTACGACTCTCTGAGCCCCGTGGAGCCCCATGCCTTGGTTAGGTGGGTGTTCCTGTACAGCACCAAGTCCAGGGTGATCCTGAGATGTCCTATTCCTGCCCCTGCTCAGAGCTGAGCTGAGGCTCCTGTGCAGCAGTGCCTTATGGATTCTGTTCTTTGCTTCCTAGGCTTTGTGGGAATTATGCCCCATCCTACAACCTGACCTTCCTGTCCTCCCAGAATGTTATGCTAGTCACATTGGTTACCAACAAGGAGGGGCGATTCCCTGGCTTTAAGGCTGAGTTCTTCCAGCTCCCAAAGATGAAAGGTGAGCAGAGGCCTTGGCCTGTTTCCCCACCTCTCCCTGCCATGGACAGCTGAACAGGGAAGGGACTGTGGCTGCAGTCAGTTTATCAGGGATGTTTCCAGGGCTGGAGCACCTGGAATCAGGTCTTCTCTTGCGCTTGCCTTGCCTACAGTGTTCTTGGCTGCAGTAATGATGTCCCCTGAGAAGGCCAAAATGAGAATTATGTTGGATTAGACATGCAGATTGCTGTATACAGGAAGCACCTAATTGATCTCCTGGGTTCTCTCAAGCCTTGGAGCAGAGCTGCTCTCTCCAGAGAGTGACTTAACCTTGTTAGAGACTGTTGCCTCTGCCTCCCTTCCTCAGATGACAGCCAGCTGAGGCTTGGAAAATCCACATCTAAATCTCTAACTTGTTATTACCTTCCTGCTTGTTTAGCCTGCGGTGGGACCCTGAAGGGAGACAGCGGCACCTTCACAACTCCCTATTACCCAGCACACTACCCCCCAGACACAGACTGTGTCTGGAACATTGAGGTGAGATGGGCCCTCTCTTTCCCTTAATAAGTCTGTCAAATGGCCCTGCTCATACAGGACATGGTGCAAGGGACCTTGTAGCAACTGGGGCCCAGAGGCCCCGAGTCTGGCATGACTGAGGGAGCCTTTAGGAGCTGGGGGCAAAGGCAGAAGAAGTTGCGAGAGGCCTGAACCCCACAGGAGCCCATGAAAAATCCTGTAACTTCACACAAGAAGGATGAGAGTGTGGGCTTTGGGACAGGCCAGTTACTGACTGTTGACCAGAGGTCTGGCTTCCACCCCTCTGTGTGCCTGTTCCATTGAGGGTTCTGGGGTCAGGGTGACTCAGGGACTTTTATGAAGCTGTTTCTTTTCCTCTGGAAAACTGACCTCCCCTTTTCAGTTATCTTCTGTCCTCTCCCCAAGCACAACTCTCTTCCTGTGAAACTATTCCTTTTTCCTTGCTCCAGAAGGCAATGTCCCACTGACAATGCTTCCTTTTGCAGGTTCCCTCTATAAAGAATGTGAAGGTGCGTTTCAACATGTTCTTTGTGCTGGAGCCAGGGATCCCAGTCAGCTCCTGTACCAAGGACTATGTGCAGATCAATGGCACGAGGTAGGTGTTGAGTGGCTGAACCCGTGGAGTGGCTTCGTTGAGTTACACAGAAACTTAATGCTTTCCTTGATCTGCTGTGGGAACAAGTGTGCTGGTGTTGTCAGGGCTGGGAGGAGGCAGGAGGGTGCCCTGGACAGCCTCATGGTGAGTGGGAAGCCCCATGCTTGGTTCTGGGGATAAAACCCTGGGTTTCTGGTGTGCTGCAGCTGAACCCCCCACAAATGTTGTGGAGCATCACAGCACACAGCTCATGTGTGGGAGGGCAGGAACATTTGGGGTGTGTTTGCTTGAATGAGCAGCTCTCCATTCTCAGGGCACTCGTATCCTGTGATGCATTTCCTGATGCATTCCCCAGCCTGATATAAGCTGGGCCAGACAGAAAACTTGGTACCTCACAGGCAGGTGATTAATCTTGTTTCATAATGTTTTGGACAAGGGAGCTGACCCTGCTTCAGAGAGAGGATTTCAAAGTCTGCACCTGCCTCTGCAGCCCTGAGTTCCTGCAGCGCTGTTCATGTACATGATCCCACCCACCCGTGGTGAGATGGGATCCTGCACGAGTCCAGTGTATCTGAGATCAGACACATCATGAGGCAGGCAGGGATGGAGAAGAACTTGTTCCAAATCATTCCTAAGGTCACAAGTTGGTGTTTGCAACTGGCCCAAATCTTCTGCCAGCAGCAGCAGAATTTGGACCCTGAGGCCCAGCAGTCTGTGCTGGGATTAGACCTGCTCCCTGCTCTCCTGCCCCCTCAGCCCCCAGGGTTTGGAGGGACGTCAGGGATAGAAGGAGGTTTTCTTGGTGCTGACCTCCAGCCCTTTGACTCCCCTTTGCTCTCTCCCTGCAGGTACTGTGGGGAGCGCTCCCAGTTTGTGGTGGCCAGTACCAGCAACAAAATCAAAGTCCGGTTCCACTCGGACCAGTCCTACACAGACACGGGCTTCTCTGCGGAGTTCCTGTCCTATGACTCCAGTGACCGTGAGTTGAAACCCTGGGGATGGGATGGGGAAAGTAATTTCCCTGAGATCTGGAGCTGTCCCTCCTCTGTGCCTACACTGCCCTGTACACTGGGAAGCAGCCTTTTCCAGGAGGATAGCAGTATATGTTGCTTTCCTGCAAACCTCCTGGTCTTCCTGCTGTGTTCTGCTGTAAGCAGGCACAGGGAACTCTGTGGAAGGGATGTAGAGAGCACACTAAGAGGGCTCATGTGTGGTTTTATCCCTTTCCCTCTCTCAGCCTGCCCTGGCAAGTTCACTTGCAATACCGGCCGCTGCATTGACAGGAGCATGCGCTGCGACGGGTGGCTGGACTGCGTGGATGGCAGTGATGAGAGGTCCTGCAGTAAGTCCAGCCTTGGTTTCCCTTTGGCACAGCATGGGAAAGGCCATGTTGCCCCGGGGTTGTTAGGTTTGTTCTGGGTAATGTAACTCAGTGCTGGCTGGAACCAACACTGCTGACTTCCTCCAGGCTGGAGTGAGACTTGGTGCGCAATCAATTTGGGATCCCTTCTCAGCATAGGAGCTGTGGGTTCCTGCTGATCCAGCCCTCTCCCAGTGGCATCGCCCTTCCTTTCCTGTTCCTCCCAACTGGGAATGTGTTTTTCTGTGTAATCCTGCTGGTTGTGGGTTTGGCTGAGCTGAGTGGTGTGGAGGGACAGATTTCGTTACCCAACTGGGCAGGCTTTGCAGAACTCATCTGGAAAACCTGGGACACACGGGAGTTGTTTCTTTATGCAACAAGTTTTCCTCTTGGATTAGCAGAGCTGTCCTGTAGTTGAAGTTATTGTCCAGGGTCTGCAGTTTATTAGAGAGGACAGGATCCCCTGGTTTGGGAGGGGCAGTTTTCTGGGGAAGAGTGTGATGCTGGCCTGTGATCCTGGTTTCTCAGGTGCTTTCCCACTGCTTGCAACAATTGCTTTTTGTCAGTATTGCCTCTGGCTGTCCTGCTGTTGTAATGTCAGCTTCAGCCTCCACTGCTTCAGACACTACAGGTCCAAATGACTTTGTTCTCCAGAAAAGTGAAAATACTGTAGATGTACTGAGTGTGTCATATATTTATGTACACATGCACGGTTCTGAGCTGATTGCTGGGGTTCCCAAGTGCTTGCACACCCACTGGGAGAGCTGCCATGGTGGGTGGGTTGCTGATGACTCCACAGGTGCATTTGCAGACCTCTCCCCTAATTTCTAGCATTGGAACAGCCTGCCCAGGGGAGTCACCATCCCTGGAAGTGTCCAGGGAATGACTGGACGTGGCACTCAGTGCTCTGGTCTGGTTGACAAGGTCTCATTGGTCTCAGATTGGACTTGATGGTCTTGGAGGTCTTTTCCAACCTAAAAGATCTTGTAATTCTTACTCTGCTCTTCCAGCCTGTACTGAGCAGCAGTTCAGGTGTCAGAACGGCTGGTGCAAGCCCAAGTTCTGGGTCTGTGACAACGTGAATGACTGCGGTGACAACAGCGATGAGCTGCAGTGCAGTGAGTGCACCCCACAGGCACACAGGGGGCAATGGGGGTGATGGAAGCTCATGGGATGAAGGGAAGCAAGTGCTGTGCTGGAAATGAGCAGGCAAAGAAACCCAGGCATGGCAAGGGCTCACCTGGTACAGCTTCCTTGAGCCCCAAATGAGAGCTCAGAGGAAAGAAGGATGAGCAGAGGTGTAGGAATAGAAAGGGCAGAATAAATGAGTGGTGGTGTGCAGATTTGAGACACAGGATGTTGGAACTGCAGAAGCTTTACTTGTCTTGGGGAGGGGAGCTGGGCACAGCCTTGTGCTAAGGTGGTGCAGGATTCATGCCCCGCCCTCAGGAGCTGCTATCTGTCCCCAGGCTGTGCAGCTGAGAGCTTCAAGTGCGACAACGGCAAGTGTGTCCCCAACACACAGAAATGTGATGGCAAGGATGACTGTGGGGACGGGAGCGATGAGGGCGGCTGCAGCACAGGTATGGGTGGGCTCCAGGATGACTGCCATCAAATGCAGCCTCTGACAGAATTCCCTGGGGCTGGGCACCCTCGTGTGTGTGTTTGCATGGGGTGGGCAGAAGAGGTGAAGGTAATGTGACCTCCCCAGAACCAGACCTAAGCCCTGTGCCTCCATCCTGCCTGCAGCAGGCCAGACCACAATCCCCTGCAAGGAGTACACATACAAGTGCCGCAGTGGACTCTGCATCAGCAAACAGAACCCCGAGTGCGACGGGGAGCAGGACTGTGAGGACCACTCTGACGAGGACAACTGCAGTGAGTGCCTGAGCAATGGGGGAGACATGGGATTCTGGGCTGGGTCTCTCAGAGAAACATCCCAGTGTGGCAGAGGGAGCCCCTGGGTGTTTCTGTGTAGGAGCTTGTTCTGTAAATATCCAAGCCCCATTCTTTAGCAGTCTGTTTTAGAGTGTCTGTTGTTCAGGAGGGCTTAGATGGGTAATACAGGGGCTTATCTCCCCTTCACAGAGTTGGCCAGTAAATGTTGCAGCTAATTTAGCATCTCTGCAGTGAGCATCAGCCCTTGCTGACATGGGTAACAGGGCACTTGTGCTGTCAGATGTCCCAGAGGAACAGAGGGGAGGCATGGGATGGGAACAGGAGAAACCACGTGCCTCTTATCCTTCTCTACCCTAGACTGTGGGCTCCGCTCCTACGTCAGGAAGTCACGGATTGTCGGTGGGCAGAATTCGGACATTGGGGAGTGGCCATGGCAGGTCAGCCTGCACGTCAAGGGCCAGGGCCACATCTGTGGGGCCTCGCTGGTGTCGGCGAGCTGGCTGGTGTCAGCAGCACACTGCTTCCTGCCACTGCAAGGCATCAGGTACCGGCCTCACATCCCTGTGCTTCCAGGCATTTCACACAATCACAGAATAAGCTGAGTTGGAAACAACCCTCAAGGATCGCTGAGTCCGGCTCCTGGCCCTGCACTGCACCATCCCCAAGACTCACACCATGTGGCCAAGAGTATTGTCCAAATGCTTCTTGAGCTCAGTCAGGCTTGGTGCTGTGACCACTGCCCTGAGGAGTCTGTTCCAGTTCCTGACCACCCTCTGGGGAAAAGACCCTTTTCCTGATGTCCAACTTAAACCTCCCCTGACATAACTTCAGAGGCTATTCCCTCTGGTCCTGTCACTGGGCACCACAGAACAGATATCAGTCTGCCCCTCCTGTCTCCCTCACAAGAAAGTTGCAACTGCAATGAGGTCTCCCCTCAGTCTCCTCCAGACTGAGAAGACCAAGTGCCCTCAGCTGCTCCTTATACGACCTCCTCTCAAGGCCCTTCACCATCTTCATTGTCCTTCTTTGGAAGCTCTCTAATAGTTTAATATTATTCTTATATTGTGGCGATCAAAACCGCACACAATATTCCAACACTGACTCTGAGAGGCATTCCTCAGGGAAACTGTTTAAGGTAGTGAGCAGAGAGCAGAGCAGAGCAGATCTCAGAGCAGAGTTGTCTCTGAGATGGGGTCTCACCCTGTGTTTCATACCCCTCATGTAGGTACTCGGACCCCAGCCTATGGACAGCCTACCTGGGGCTGACCGACCAAGGTGACCGCAGCGGCCCCAATGTGCAAACCCGCAAAATCAAGCGCATCATCTCCCACTCCTTCTTCAATGACTACACCTACGACTACGACATTGCTGTCTTGGAGCTGCAGAACCCTGTCACCTTCACGGCTGTCATCCAGCCCATCTGCCTGCCTGATGCCACCCACAACTTCCCTGTGGGCAAGGACCTGTGGGTGACTGGATGGGGAGCGACCACAGAAGGAGGCATGTGATTTGGGGCTGCATTGATGTATTTTAAACAGGTTGCCAAGAGAAGCTGTGGCTGCCACATCCCTGGAAACATTCCAGGCCATGTTGGACAGGGCTTGGAGCAACCTGGTCTAGTAGAAGGTGTCCCTGCCCGTGGCGGGGGGTGGAACAAGACGGGCTTTAGTTCTCTTCGAATCCAAACCATTCTGGGATTCTACAAGTCTATGATTTCTATGTTTCTTGAAGGGAAAAACGAGGAGCTGCTTAAAAATGTTACTTAAGCTTAAGTATTAATAAGTATTAACTTAATACTTAAGTAATGTTACTTAAGTATTGTTACTTAAGCTGCTCCTCCATCTTGGCAGGCACGGGAGCCTCCATTCTGCAGAAGGCAGAGATCCGGCTCATCAACCAGACTGTGTGTAATCAGCTCTTGACAGACCAGCTGACGCCACGCATGATGTGCGTGGGGATCCTGACCGGTGGTGTGGATGCCTGCCAGGTAAGGCAGCACCTGGATTTAGTGCTGATTATTGGTTATTAGGCAGGGAGATAGGCCTTTGCTCAGCCCTGCTCATTCTGGTACTTCTACTCATATTTACATTTTTAACATAAAACAAATGTGTGGGAATTCAGACAATGGACAGGTTACAATGGGCACCAGCAGCAAGTTGCATTGATGCATGACTTAGACTCAAAAACTACAGCCCAAAACCAGAGGACTTAGACTCCATCGCACCAGATAGGACATATAACCCTACTCCAACTTATCGCTCTTATTCAGAGTGTTAGTTAGCAAGCCAGGCAGCTTGACTGGTATTTTATAGCTCTCTGTTCTGACACAGTGGCTCTTATTGCCATGCTTCAGGCAATATTTGTTTCAGGAAATGGCCAAAAAATTGTAATGACAGCTGACTTAGAAGTTAGTTTTTGAGATGGGGATTTACTGATTGATTATTTCTTGCTCAGTTTTCGTGATTGACTTTAACACTGTGCATGGGGGTGATCTATGGGGTTGGTGCTTATGCTCCTGTGTGGTTCTGTGCAGGGAGACTCTGGGGGGCCCCTGGTCAGTGTGGAGCCCAGCAGTCGGATGTTCCTGGCCGGCGTGGTAAGCTGGGGCGATGGCTGTGCCCAGAGGAACAAACCTGGGGTGTACAGCCGGCTCACAAGCCTGCGAGACTGGATCCAGGAGCACACAGGTCTCTAGGGATGGGTCCCTGCTCTTGGACAGTGCTGGCTGGAGACACTTGGCAGTGCCAGCCATGTACAGCCTCTACTGTGAACTTCAACCTTCCCTCTACCTCACTGCGAGCTCCTGGGATTCCATGTGCAGACAGAGCTGATGGTTTGGTTTAGCCCTTAGTCTTAGAAATCCATGTTTGGAGAAGCTTCCCCTGGGGGGTAAGCTAATTCAGCTCCCATGGAAAAACTTGAATGAGCCATCATTCAAGATTACATGTAGTAATAAACTTTAGAAAAAAATCAAATTAGAAATAAAAAGACACTTCGTGTTTCGAGATAAATTTTATTGGACAAGTTCAAAAACAAGGTTTCAGCGTATATTCGAAGTCGTGCATTTGTTTTCAAACAGCCGTCCATATCCCTTTCTCTGGTGTTTAGCCATAGGGGGGTTGAAGGGAGGTCTTACCATAGTTTTGGGGGGATTCCCTTTGGGATCCCTCCCTTGTCCCACACCATGGTCTTCTCCTTCTGTCCTCTGTCCAACTCTGCTTCTGGCATGGCCAGGTCCAGGGCTAGGGGCCTGAAAGAGAGGTGTTGGGCTGAAACACCATCACTCACCCCGAGGGAAGCCACAGCCAGAGCTCAAACATCATCACTCACTGTGAGGGAAGCCACAGGCAGAGCTGCGGGCACACAGGGAGACCCAGAGCCATTGGCATCGCCACATTGTGTCTTAATATCACACTGAGCTGAGCTGATGCAGCTTCTGCTGAGTCCCAGGTGCCAGGAGTCACGGTGACAAGCACAAGGACTGCACTGAATCCTTCCTGGAGTGCTCCCGACAAGGACAACACCAGTCAGCTGTGCACACCAGCCTTACACCTATCTTACTTTTGTAAAGAAAAATGTGACTTGTGAATGTTCTGATTTTCTTCCTTTTTCCTCTGTAGCCTGTTCCTGCCCCAGAAAAGCACACTCCAGCTGACTTAGTCCCTTCCTCACCTGTAAATACATTGTTTTGTAGAACTCTCAGAACTGAGATGCTGCAATAAACTGGGATATTTTCTAATACTGTGGTTGTGTAGTTCTTCCTGAGCTTCTGTGCAAGTGTTTCTGAAACAGAAACCTGCAGTGCAGACCCCCAGCGTTAGGGGGGAAGCTGAGCCTCTCCCAGTAAAACACTTCACTACTGCCATGCACAGCAGCTCCACTGTGGTGGAGGGACATGCAGAGTCTGGGGGAGAAATCCTCACAAAAAACAGCTCTAAGGGCTCATAGGAGGATGGTTTGTGCCTCAGGCCTCTGCAGAGTTAAGGAGCATTCTGAGATCCGTGCTTATGCAATGCTACAGCAACACATAAAGAAGCATTTACTGTGGTCATTCTCTTGCCCAGGGAGCATCAGCAGCACTGAGCAAAGTATGTTTTTTGTTGGGGGTTAGGTTTTT
>WEKY01017842.1:61499-113039 GCA_013390045.1 Picathartes gymnocephalus | reverse complement strand
AAAAAAAAAAAAGGATGAAAATATGCTCTCAGCAAAATATATAACCCACACTCTGGAAATAGCTGGATACTTCCAAATTCAGTGAGGTGTTTAGGATTACAGACACCTTCCAGTCTGCACATGCATCTCTACAGGCAGAAGCTGTAGATTCCACCTCCCTGCCACTATCTCCTGCCAGAGCTCCTGGAGTCCAGGGAAGGATTCCTGCTGCTCCAGCAACAGGAATCCCAAGTAAACCCAAGGAAGCCACTGAACTTTGCATGGATTTGCATGGGGAGGATTCGAATAACCTGTTGTGTTAAGGGAGTGGCATCTAGCAGGATGGCCGTAACATTCATCCATCCATACATCCTTTTTTTTTTTTTTTTTTTACATCATTTAGACTCATGTTCACAGTGGTATATTTAGCTCAGGGACTGTTTTTCAATCAAATGTAGTTCAATGGTTTTGAAAAACTTCTCTTTGAATTCTGATAACGATTCTCCACTTTGACAGCCAACATATCACCAACATATCACTTTTCACACTGAACAAAGCTTCCTTTTGCTGTGCATAGATAGCTAAAATGTGTTAATTTAGGAAATGAATTTTACCTTCAATATATCTCTTTCCTTCATCCATGAAGGAAAAGGAATGCCTTGGCTGAATATCTGAAAAAGCACTGCTCTTACTACACTGTAGTTGTCCCTCCTGACTTGTCTCAGGTATTTGATATGACAGCTCCTAAACAGTTCTTCATATGCCTAGAAAGAGACCAAGAAAAATTAGCAATAAAAAATATTAAATCTTGGAAAAAACCTATGTTGTTTGAAGTCCACTTTCAAACTACTCATTAGGGGGAGCTAGGGCAATGAGAGAGTGTATTTTTAAGATTTATATACATAGAAATGTTAAACACCATGTTTTTGTAAACACCTTAGACTGGCGCTGCCTCTTAAGAGTGATTCTGCATTCCTTCCAAACCCAGCAAGTCGTTCAAGTCTCTGCACTGTTGCTGCTGTAAACATTCACATGGTCAACCAAATAACAGCAGATCAGCACAGATTTCTGTGCTGTAACAGCATTAAGATCCACTGCTTTACCATTTGCACTGACATGTGAGATGCAGCAGCAAAAGGGCAGGAACAGGTATCTGGAGAAAACTCCTTTTGGCAAAAACATCTCCTTACATTGACCTGAATCCATTGTGCAACACTGACCTGAGGCTGAGTAGATCTGGCAGCTCTGTGCTGAAGTGGGTGGCCCTTGGTCCACCTACACACCCTGCATTACCTGTGGCTGCCATCTGAGCCCTCATTGAGACAATTCTGAGCAATAAACTGGCAGAGAATTAGGGAGAGGACTCTACAGCGCCACAGGCTGCTCCATCACTTCCAGTTTGCTTCCTGAAGTGGGCAGCAGGATGGTCTCAATCCTTTGTCCTCTTCTATCTTGGTTGCTTCATCACCCTATCCCACCACCACTTCTCAGGTGCACTCTGTCCCCGTACTCTTCCTTTATCAGCTGGGATAGTAAACCTATTTAAATCTTTCTGCTGAGGGAGTTTCGTGTTGCTTCAGCAAGGTTGAGGGCCTCAGAAAAGACCCTCATCCTTTCTGGATGACCTGCTTTATCAACTCACTGTCTAGGTGGACCACATCCAAAAGAGGATAAGACCCAGCACAAAAGAGGAAGAGGGACTGCTTAGCTAGGACAAGAGGAGAAAGAGGGAGAGATTACATAAACATGGGATTGCTCCTTTTGGGGACAGCAAGCATGTTATGCTGGTTAAGGATCTCATAAGACCTCATCCTAAAATGTGCTCCTTACCACGGTAACTTCTACCTGATGTAACCAGACATCCATATGACTGCTCCATATACAGGAGTCTCCTTTTCAGGTCTGGTCATCCAGAAAGCTCATAGACTTTCTGAAAGGCTTTTTGCTGAGTATGGGTTTGCAGATTTATTAGAAATTTTCCTATCTTTCATTACTTGCTCCTCCAAATAGTTTTTGGCCTTGTGTGTTGTTCTGTGAACTTTTGGCACCGCTGTGTTCTTGCATTTAACATGGCAAAACGGGATCTTTTCTCTGTTCATCATTTGAATGCAACTCCAGCTTTTTGAAAATGATCTTATTTTTTTTACAACCCCTTTATGCCACTGTTTATCCTTACCAGCTTCCTTTTACCCTTTAAGTCCTTCTTTGTATGCATTTGCTCTGCGATTCCAATACCATGACCTAAAGCCAATACATGTCAAATAGGCTGGTGCAGCTGAACTGCCTGTCTTGCCAGCAGCGACCTGTGCAGGGGAAGACACTGGCACAGAATCACCTGGGCTGGGGTGCAGAGCTGGAGCAGAGGGACTGTGCCCAAAGGCATGGGGTGGCCACCATCCAGCACCCCAGCTCCCTGCCTGCTGGGCACCACCCCAGCTGGCACAGGTCAGATGCCAGCTCCTGCCCTGCCTGCCCCCAGCTGTAGCTGATGATGCTGGAGAGGGGAAGGCTGCCAAGCATGGACCTTCAGAGCTTAGAAGAGAAATGGATACGGTGCTTCCTTCCTCCATGGAATAAGAGTTTTCACCTTAAATCAAAGGCTGGCCAAGTGACATTGCCTAAGACCAAATTATTTGGGCTTTAGGACTGGGGATTTTTCCTGTGTGGGTCGCTGGTGCTAGAAGAGGGAATTCAGAATATATGCAAGACTAAAACCTGATCTACATTTTGACCTGTACTTCTGCATTCTTTATTTAGACCCATGTCCATGCTGTCCCTTCTGCTTTTCATTTAACTAGCCAGCGTAGCAGGCTTTGATAGCTGCTGCAGCTGTTTGCACTGGGAGTGCTATTCCTTTCCCAGGTGCTGGTTCTCCCCTGTCCTCATGCAGGCATTAAAATTTAACTCTTACCTCCCTCATCTGTTTGGCCTGCTTTGTTTCTCCTTTCCATTCTCTTACACTGTAACCAAGCAGATCAACTTCTGGCAGCACACTGAGATTCCCTAAATTGAGATTGATTCACAGATTAGTTACGTTCTGCTGTTCTGCATCCAAAGGGGAGTTGCAAGGATGATTAATGAATGTGGAGTGACAAGAAAAAGCTTACTTATGAGTTGCCTCTGAAGATAGTTGCTCCACCTGAAATATAAATGATAAAACAGATGTCAACAAGGAGGTGTTGAAGGTCAGTATTTACTGAAATAAGCAACAGTGTGGAAGATTAAAGTCTGCATAATAAAAACCCACCGTTTCAGTAGCTGTGCTAAAAAGCTGTATAGCCTTCTACAATACCAAAAAACAGCAGTGAGGAAAGACATGCTTAACATTAGCTGCACTTTCACTTTTTGCCACATGAGACACAAGGATTCCTTGCTGGCTGCTTTCCAGGACCACACCTCATGCCTTCCTAAAATAGGGATAAAAAGAGAGAAGGAAAAATCGCTATATTGAAGTACTCATTTCTATTTGTTTTCTTACAAAAAGAAAGATCATCCAAGCGTGATACCACATCAAATGAAACACAAAACATGACATGCAAAAGATTAGTATATTTTACTTAATACACATAATTTATTTACTTAGTTTTTCACGTTTCTAGACATTTGAGTGCACATAGTTCACATTTCCATGCTTTCCTGCACACAGTGAAGGCTACATGTATAGTTACAATGGAGTCACAGGAAGATTGGTATCAAAGCCACTGCTCAATAACTAAAGAAAACCAATTTTTTTTTTTTTTTTTTACTTCAGGATGTGCTGATCTAGAGACCTGCACTGTCATTATTTTGTCTCTAAGTCATGGCTTTAAAGACCAGGGGTTCGTAGGATTTGTAGTCAACAAATGGGCCATATAAGGCAATATTAGCTGACTAAGCATCATATGACTGCCTGGGGTATTAAAGGAATGTTCCTGCCTCAATTTGGGTAAGTTTAGGGTCAATTTAAAACTCCAGAGAAAGATCCTCCCCTGGGATTTGGTAGAAAGCTTAGGAGATCATCACAAAGAGGGTACATGCTCACTGTTCTTTACAGACATAAACAAGGACAAGATTCTGTCACTTCCTTGGCATTACAGACAAGGTTAGGGAAGGTTATGGTTGTCTATTGTTGATAAGAAGACCTACAAGTGAGAGAGGGCCTGGAGACTGAATAGTTGACAAAGGCAGTATCTGCTCCCTAAGTGAGAAATTTGTCCTCTGGAAGAAAACTGAATATAGGAAAGTCCCAGAGCTCATGATGAACAGCTGCTCTGTTATTAACTTACTGATTTAGTACAAAACTTTACGAGAACTCAACTTTTTGTAAAGGCATCCACAGAGAAGGCTGAAAAGATCATTCTCCAGGGAGTCTACAGAGGGGATTACTCATTCCACATAGTTTTATGTCAGCTGAACTTCTGCCCCTCCTGGCTTTAACAGGAAATTTAAGAGAGCCCTAAGTTTTCCAAGGAACTTAAGCCCATGCACTGTGGACAACAATCCAGTCAAAGAATCAATTCCAACCTTAGCAACAAGATAAACAGTGATGCACTCATTTTTACGAGCACTGTTGCATATATACAGAGCACTGCTGATACTTGGCCTTTCCCAATATTCTGTTGTTTGAAGAAATTTTATTACAAGGTGTGCAAGTCATCTGGTGGTGAGACCCAGGCATAGTCTCTCCTGTGAACTAAGGGCGGGTTAAGAGCTGTAAATGAAAAGGTGTCAATAAACTTTAAAGATGTAATCAGAGGTGGGGTTGAGGTGCTAGTTCTGAAGCTCCAGAAAATGTTTATTACTGATGCCAAGTAACAGACAACAAAGCATCAGCGGTAAGGTTTAGAAAAGGAAAACTTCGTAGAAAAACCAGACACTCCCATTTTCAGCTCACACGCACATATAAATACACTCCCACTTCCTCCTGGGGGACAATAGTAGGCACATTCTCAGTGAGCACACAAACTTCTACCTAGAGAACAACAACTGTGAAAGGACAATCCCAGCAGAATCATGCCATCGCAATTTTTTCTCCCTCTTCTTTAGGATAAAGGCATGATCTTTGTAAAAAACCTCAGTGGACTGTGAATAACTGAACCTTCTGTCCACTAGAATGGAACCTGATGGCTCACAGATGCTCAGCCCATGGATCAGTGGGTATTCTGGATTTACACTGTTGTATGCAAACCAATGATGATTGAAATTAACACCAATTTAAATGTACAGTATCAAAGGGAAGTTGCAGCAGACTTTCATTTCGTTACTTAAAATGACTGTATGGTCCACTCCCACATTTGATTTTGAACAAACTGGATCTATACAAAAATCAAGAGCTGGTCCATCTGTTAAAATTACACACTTTGCATTATGGAGTACCAAGAAATACATGTGAATGCAAAACTTCTTCCCTTACCCCTTTTAAAGGAAGAAAGATGAGAGCTCCACAGCAGCTTTTAAATGGAATCAAGCAATCTTTTGAAAAAGTTTTTAATGTAATAATCCTGAAAAAACCTCAGGCAACTGGAGCTCAACAAGATCTCTTTCAATGCATATGGTTAACAGGTGCTTGAGCAAATGCATTTCAAGGAGTGCTGGGAAGCACTGGCTTATTGATTTCCATCAGAAACACAAATCCGTGTCAGAGAACACGAGATAACCAAATAGTGCTCGCCCATTTTTATTTAATATGGGGGATTTATAAATGGGTATTTCCCTAATAGAAAGCCTAATGAGTGATGGGAAAAAAACCCCTGCAAATAAATGATTTTGACTATTTTTGCTACACTTGTATGGCAGCATACCTTGGACTTCATGAACTTTCCCTCCCGTCATGGGAAAACTGCTGTTCAAACAGCACTTTATGATTCAGCTGATACTTTCAGTGCTTATGTCACACTTAGAAATTAATTATATTTTTTATTCAAGTAAATGACATTTAGAAGTAGCAGTTGGATCGCAAAGGGCTGCTGGTAAAAATACATCATGAGCATAAATTAAAGAAGGTGGCAGCTTAAAATAGATCTTTCCACCCCCCTCCCTGCACCCTCTAAAAGTCTTCAGAAACCAAAGAGCAATTAAATTAATAACACATTAGTGGGGGGAGTAAAATAAACCCACAGATTTTTAAACCACATCCATTCCCTGGGATATGGGCACAATTCATCCTGTTCCTAGGGAGGCAGTGTTAGGAGCATTTGGTGCTGTGACCAGCTGCTGGGCTCCCATCTTGAAGACTGACTGTGAGCAGCAGCATGACAGGGAGGTCTGACTCTTCTGCCATGCAGAAATTTGGAAGAACAGAGGCTGAACAGTGCTGGAGTAGGAGCTGATAGCAGTATTTATCTTACGGTGCAAGTAGTACGTCGTTTTCTTTTCATGCCACATCAGCTCCGGCTAGTGCCAAGCCTTAAGCTTTTACCCCCCACAAAGTCAGCAGGAGAGACACAGAAGAAAACCAACAAAAAACACCAGAAAAAAGATAGATAAGAGACATCTGCAACATCTGTTTCATTCTCAAGTAACTCAGGAAGACTCTCTAAATCATTTGCTTCACATTTGACTCCCTCACAACTTTTTTGGAGGCTGCCACCTTAAATACGCATATTGATAAAATGCAAAATGTCAAAGATCAGCTTGGGAACTAGCAGACAGCACTGTATGCATTACTGAACATTCCTGCATGTCTGATCGCACAATCACCCTTTACTGTTTTTCTCTATGCCATTAACAAGGCCATCAGAAAGATGACAGAGCGTCTTCCCAAATTAAAACCTGACAGAATGATTTCTTTTTGGGACATTCCTCTTCACCGTCTTTTGGTAGTGAAAGCAGGACAGAGGACTTGTCACCATAAAGTGGCCATCACACAAAATTATGTTCCTAGTTCCCAAAGAGCAGGTATACCCTCATTCAAAGAGGGAGGCAGAATGTGGGGCCCCTCTGTTCCAGCCCTTCTGCTGCCCCACCTGTACCACTCCTTCTCCCTCCTCTGTTGGATGCAGAGCTAGGAAGGGAGACCCCTCAAATGAGACATGCAAGGCTTGGCATGGAGGTCCAAGCCTGCCTGTGTTCAAGGTGTGCACACAGAGTTCTCTTCACGTTGTTGCACATGGCTTTTTTCCAGATAACATACCATCAGCACCAACATATTTTACAGAAAAGGCTAAGTGCCTCTTTTAAGGGTAAACAAACTTACCCTCAGAGAACAGGCACAAGCATGATGCATATGTGTACATAAGACCTAAACTGAATGAACCAAGAGGGAGACACACAAAAATTATTACTTACACAAATTCAATACCTACAAAAGATTACATCCCGTTAGAGTTTAGAAGAGCAAAATATGCCTTTTTAAGTAATGCCAAGAGATCACAAATTCTTTGATTTCCCAGTTTGTTATCAGCACCGCACCAAAAAAATAAAAAATACTGAAAACAGGTCAAACACATATGTGAGAAGCACTGTTTAATTCAGTACCTATTTCATTACAACCCCCTTTCTTTACAGAGTAAAGCAATGACAACTTGTTAAGCAACATTTATCTGTTCTAACAAACAGGAGAGATGAGGATCTCTCCTTGGTATAATAAGAAAAAGAAAATAATTTACAGGCAAAGATGGTAATCGTCAGTGACTTATCAAAAGTCCAACCATGTCTGCTGATTAGATCTCTTCTGCTCAAAAAAAAAAAAAAAAACAAACCAGAATGTCATCCCCAAACCATAACTAGAATTACACAATTACCTGGAAAACAGAATAGTTTTGGTAACACATTTGGCCCATCAGTTGCAAGAAAGGTTTTATTTACACAGCTGTTCTGCATAGGGCTGTCCCAAGTGCCCTTGTAGCTCCCTCAGTCTTTTTTTTCAGAAAAAGAGAATATAGAGCTGGCAGCCTTCTTTGGATTCCCTGACCATCAGCAGAAACTGCTGGTGTTAATGTATCTATCCAGTTGTGACGCATACTTATTCCTGCTGTACAGCAACAACCATAGTGTGTTCTTACCTACTGGGAGATTATTTAAAATATACCCTACTAGAATTACCTTTACAAAATCAATTTCAGCTATATAATCAAGACATTAATGCATGCCTTAGCCAGCACATACCAGGCTAAAGCATGCATTTTCTCTATGCAAATGCCTAGGAGAACAAAAGGAATGTTCAGTTCTTGATTTCCTGTACAATTCAGATTCCTTTTTAAGGCACAGGGTGCTTCATCCAAGATCTTCCAATGAGTAACACTTAGCCACACTTCCATTTAAGTAAGAAAAAACATGAGAGAAGCCTTCTGAGAATTTACAGTCCAGAATACTGGATGAGAAACACATGAAAAGCATTTCATGCCATTAAAAAACATGAATCTCTCTAAAACTCTTATTCCTGAGTTAAAAAAAAAAGAAAAAAGAAAATAACTTCCTTTTAAAGAAGGAGCCTCTGAAATCTCTGCTACTGTTTTTTTCTTAATGTGGAAAAAATCTGTTCCCATTCAGAATTGCTATTTAATGCCTGTACATTTCAAACAGAACTTACGTAAATGCACTAAATCTATTATTTGAAAGAAGCCCACTAAGAATTCTTATTCTGCCTGCTGCAGAGTTGCATGTTGAGTCATCCCAAATGCCACTCATGGTTGTTTCACAATTCTCAAAATGCTTTTCTTTTTCTTTTCCATGCTGAATCCAAACTCTCAGAATAAAGGAAATACTTTCCTCCTGATCATCTTCAGTCTAGCTGACAGGTATAAATACCTTGGTTTTTTTATGTTTATATGTCTAGATAACTGAAACCTTAAGGTTAAGGGGGGAAAGGAAGTCTTACTTAGCAATAATTTTCCTCCTCCTGATTTTTAAATCTTGTTTGCTAAACAGCACAAGACTTGCACCTACCACCCCACCCTCCAAGGATGCACAGTCATTAGGTGCTCAGGAGGCTGGGGATGCCACAGGCAGCATCCCTCCTGGTCTCGCCACACAGAGGTCCAGTGGCAGCTGCCCCACTCCTGGGGTTCCCCAGCACAGGAAGCGCCCCTGGCTCTGCCTGGATGCTTTGTAAGCACACAAAGCAGGACAGTCCAAGGAATTATAAGCTACCTCTTGATAAAAAGTTATCTGACTGATATCCAGGAAAACAGCAGGATCAAGTAACCCATGACAAACAAAAAAGTCACCTCTTCTGCGCTTGTTTACTGTCCAAGGAGAAAGCCAGCTCCATCTCACCAAGCTACATCCATGTCGCTCATCATTCCCATCTCTGCGCAGGGTCTGACTGCTGCACCCCACACAGATTTTGTGTCCGTCTTCAGAGCGTGGCCCTCTCCTAATTGCAGCCAATTCTCTGTGCAGGCCATGCAGAGCTGTGTGTTCTTCACATGGATTAGTAATTACGTATAACTTATGATTAATAATCACAAATTATTTGTATCTCCTGGTGGTGCACCAGAACACAAAGCTTGTGCTTCCTCAGCACGTATGTGCAGAGGTTATTCCAGCAGTGTTACCTGTTTGCTAGGGAGTTTTACTTGTGTCTTGCCCACTTTTCCAGACAGATTAGAAGCACAAAGCAAGGCCAAAGAAAACAAAATATCGAAGCCATCACCCTGAATGCAAGTGGCAGAAATTGGTATTGCATGTCTTCCCCCCTTCCTCTCAGTGTCCAGTCTGATAAAAGCCAAAATTTCAGCTTTATTCTGCAGAGCTCATGGTATTTGTATGGAAGCAGCTGTAGTGTTTAAACCCTGCTCTCTCTTCATCATTTCAAGGGCAACTCTTTCAAATTGGCATATTTTAATTAGCTCAAGCACACAGGAGTCCTCTGCCTTTTTGTGAGAGTGCATTACCAGGCACTTCTGGCCTAAAATATTACACAAAAAAAGCATACTGAAAGGTAAAACTGACTGCATCAAGACAATAAATGAAATTTAAGTTATCACTCAGTGTAACACCAAAGTCATAGGAAACAAACATATCATAAAAATGTGATTTAAGAACTCTGAATATTCTCCGAGTGTGAGAGCTCTCTACTTGTAAAAGCACATTATTAGTAGTAGTAGCATTAATATAATTATGTATAATAATATCATTGTCATTATTGTCATTATTGTCATTGCTAATGCACAGCTGGTATTTTTACAGGCATTTGGAGCCAAGCACTCTAGACATCAGCTGCAGGGATCAAGAGACCGCAGCTCCCTGACACTTCTGCATTTGCACAAACTGCCTAAAACTGGACAGTTACATGGCAAGGACTAAATAAAATACAAATCATGCAGCCCTGTAAAATATAGTTAAGTGTGACCCTGCGCATTGAGGTTTTTTTGAGGGGCTGGCACTTACCAAAGGCACAATTTACTTTCACTTGTAAAGTAAGAAAATGAAATAGAGGGTACTGGATAGTTTCTAACATAATTTTTAAAGTTCTTAATTTCTACGAAATCCCCTATTTTTAAGGCCTTGGCCTTTGGAAAGAATGTCACAGCTGAAATTCATGTGCAGGAAATGACACAAAATGAAACCAGAATTGAAGGACAGTAAACATATCTCCAAGCTGCTCACAAACAAGCCCATGGCGTGGTGCTGTGCTCAGAGCAAAACTGGGGAAAACAGATAGGGCTTCTCTTTGCCATACAGACAGACCTGAACCAAGCACTTAAGTTTGCAGAAGACCAATTTTGCCCAAACTTGGCAATTAAAACCTTGCTGACCATTCAAGGGAGGTGATTCAAGGGACTGTCATGAGACCTGCTCCTGCAGTACTGCATCCAGCTCTGGGACCCCTAGCATAGGAAGGATTTGGACCTAATGGTGCAAGGGCCATGGAGAAGGCCATGAAGATGATCAGGGGGATGAAGCATCTCTCTTATGAGAACAGACTAGAAGAGCTGAGCCTGGAAGGCTCCTAGAAGACCTTATAGCACCTTCTGGTACCTAAAGGGGCCAAAAAGAAAGATGGAGAGGGACTTTTTGCAAAGGATTTAGTGACATAACAAGGAGTAATCGCCTTAGATTGAAAGAGGGCAGGCTTAGGTTAGATATTAGGTAGAAATTCTTCTCTGTGAGGCTGGTGAGGCACTGGAACAGGCTGCCCCAAAAAGGTTGTGGATGGCCGATCCCTGAAAGTGTTCAAGGCAAGACTGGATGGAGTTCTGAGCAGCCTGGTCTAGTGAAAGGTGTCCCTGCGCACAGCAGGGGGTTGGAACCAGATGGTCTGTAAGATCCCTTCCAACCCAAAACATTCTATGGTTTTCCTGGTGGCAGCTGACCTTTGGGCAGTGCCAAGCACCTTGCCTTGATGCTGCTTTCCTGCACAGATACAAGGGCAGGCTTGATGATGGTCAAAGCCTCACAGACACCACAGATATCAAGACACTAGTTTGGTGCTAAGGTACACATTTCTCACTTTCACAGCATCATTTGCCCAACATGACTACCCTGCCCTGGAAACATAAATGCTAAACATTTCAAATATGTGGAAAGCCTTTTCAGTATATTAGGTATGGACGAGGCACCTGAGACAGGGTCCTGCTGAAGACCACGAGTAGAACTAGTGAAAGGACCAGAGACTGAGCATATACAGCCACATTTTACCACACCTTTAACCCTCCATCATCACAGAATATGGCTCAAGTAAGACAACACAAGTCTTCTGCTCAATCTACAGCATCCTCCTTAGAAAAATGTTTGTTGAAAGAAAAATGTGGGCAGTACAAGTTGCGTTGCTTGACACATCCCTCTGTGGCATCTCTTCTCACTGGTGACATGGGGAGAGGAGCTAGAGACACACTTCCTCTCTCTGTCAGAAGCTTCCAGCATGTCCCCATAGGCTACAGAGAAATCACAAGCATTTGGGTCTGGATCTTGAGGATGCCAAAAATGTACATTGTGTAGAGCAGGGAAAAAAATGGGAAGAAGCTACAAGCACAGCATAAGGCTGAAAAGAAACCAAAAGATGCTGACTTCAAAATTTCTCAGAAAACTAAGGAAGAAGCCTGTAGAAGTTTCGAAGTATTTTACAATGTTTGCCTTCACTGGAGCCCTCTCAAGAAGTGGACAGTAGTACCCTTATTTCCTTTTTGTCCTCATTTATGCTGGGACGCAACTTTTACATGCTTTTATGTTATCAGGCAACAGATAGTCCAGCCATGAGTTATATTGTTAATGGGACAAAACCCCAAACTTTGCATGAAACTAAATTGTGTAATATACAAACTAAACTGCAGCACCTCAGAATTGGTACAAGTTCCCTAGCAACAAACTCGCCTCTTAAAATTGCGACTGCTTTTACATTGCTGCAGCTGATGAGCTGAAATTCGTGTTTTCTATCGTGAAACTCCGACATTTTCCGTAGTAAGCAGCTGTTTCTCTGTTTTTCTGGAAGGTACAGCATTGTTGTGTCTGATCCAGAGCACTGCAACCACGCACTCAGGAACTGGCATCTGCTATTCTGGGAATCCCAGCAATGGGGCACATGTGCAAAGTTCCCTGTTCCTGCTGCCCCCTGGCACCATGCCAGATGCATCACCCCAGGAGTGCGGAAAGGATGCCCTGTGTTCCCCGAGCCTTCCCAAATTCCATCAAAGCACAAAACAGGTACTGAAGTGATTCAGGGCCAGATGTCAGACAGCAACTCAGATTAGTGTTTCACTTCAAAGAGTACTAAAACTCTTTTTGAAGACACACTACCATAAAAATGCCATTAGAATATGACTTATGCAGCCCAAAGGTAATTAAAAAAATAATTTCACAGCCTAAAAACAAGAGGACAGTAAGCAGCTCCTTAAGGTAAACCTCATGCCATTCTAATCACATCAAAATTTAGTTATGCAAGTGTAATGAAAGCAGTGTAATTATATGACCTTTAGACTCCTGAGCACCAGTTATTCCTGTGTTTTTAAAACAACTAAATTATAACCATCATCATCTCCCCTAGGACAATTTGGCACCGTGACTCCCACAGTTCAGCTGTGCAGGGTCAGGAGGTTCAGCAGAGGTATTTCTAAAATCTCAAACTCATTTGCCTGGGTAGTCATGCAAGATCAAACATTTTCAAGCATCAAGAAAAACTGCATACATATTTGAAAAACCCTGTAATGTTTGTTGTCTGATCCTTGGTAGATAAGATGTGAAGATTCAACTGGAAACTGTATCTAAGGAACAAGGTGGACAGAAAGTCTTGATGCTGGATGGGAAATGAAAACCACCTAGGCAGGCAACATGTTCCGAACAGTTAAACAAAGTGAAAAAACCCTTACATCCAAAAATGACAAAAAATCTCAGAACTACAAAAATTTAGGTTTTTTTTAAAAATTACAAATACAGATTTTTACCCATAAAAGCACTTAGATTTAAGTGCTGACCAGCATCTTCCTGCTGTTTTTTCCCTTCAAAATCAATTTTAGCACCCTTCGCCCAGTAGTGGTTTATACAGATAGGAAAATGGCATCTTTTCCTCTTACCATAAGGAGATCCTATCAGTTTCTAATCAAATTATTTGTCCATCAGCAAAGAAATGAAATTCTTAAAGAAGCACACTTCAGTGGCTACGAAGGAACTTTCTGAGCCTGTCATTTCTTCCTGTTTCACATATTTTGCCTCTTTGTTTCATCACTTGCTGAAACTGGAGTGGGCCAGAGGACGGAAGTGGGAATAACGGTACTTGCACATATTGGCAATGGAGCAGGTAGCACCATGCTAGCTCAAACTCACTCACGAAATACCAGAGAAATCTGGCTCTTTCTCCACTGCAAAAATGAAAGTATAAGCTGCATACAATTTGAAGATCTTCTCCAAAGAGAAAACAAGCTGGTTTGGTAAGAAAGGCAGTGCAAAATGAGAGCTGGATGAGTAACCAGCGGAGCAGAAATGTATCACAGAATGTACAGCAGAAAAGCAAGCTGGCAGGGCACGGTATCCTCAGTCTAAAAGACCACTTCTCAGCGACGTAAGAGATCAGAGAATCATTTAGGTTGAAAAAGGCCTTTAAAATCAAGTTTAATTGTTAACCCAGTACTACCAAGCCCACCACTAACCATGTCCCCAGGTGCCACATCTACATGTCTTATAAATATCTCCAGGGATGGTGACTCAACCACTTCCCTGGGCAGTCTGTTTCAATCCCTGAACACTGTTTCAGTGAAGAAACTTTCCTGATATCTAATCTAAATTTCCCCTGGTATGACTTATTACTTAGAGAAGAGACTGGCCCTGACCTGGCTACAGATATCTCCTTTAGGTAGTTGTAGAGAGTAATGTCACCCCTGCAACTCCTTTTCTCCAGGCTAAACAACCCCAATTCCCTCTGCTGCTCCTCATGGGAGTTATGCTCCATACCCTTCACCAGCTCCGCTGCCCTTCTCTGGACACATTCCAGCACCTCAGTGTCTTTATTGTGGTGAGGGACCCAGAACTGGACACAGGATTCGAGGCGTACCCTCTGCAATGCTGAGCACAGCCGGACAATCACCACCCTGGTCCTGCTGGCCACACTATTGCTGGTGCAGGCCACGATGCCATCGGCCTTCTTGGCCACCTGGGCACAGCTGGATCATGTTCAGCCATGCCTGACACCGAGGACCGTCTGCAGCTGGCCCCTTCCTGGGTCCCCCTGAATCACACCTGCATTTATGAGACCCTTTTTCCTAAACCTTCACCTTTCTGACGGGAATACAAGAACACGTAAATTCATACTGCATACAGTAATAATAATTAAAAAAAAAAAAAAAATTACTGCCCCCGAAGCAAACAGCCAAACCCCGGCCGAACACCCGAGCTGAAAGCGGCGCACGCTGCTGTCTTACAGCCACGATCCCCACGCGGGTCGGCGCTAATTCCGCACTCAGGACACAGCAGTTCCCCAGGGTACCTCGGCCCAGGCTGGCACTCCCAGCATTTCCCCGCTGGCCCGCAGTCGCCCCTCCCCAGGCGGTGCCCGCAGCCCCCGGCCCCGCCACCACACGGGCAGGGGGCACACCCGGGCGGTCCCGCCGGCATCCCCTTAGGAGCAGCTGTCCGGGAATCGCCACTTCTGGAAAACGGCCCCCAAAGAGTCAAGTAGAAAATAAAATGGGAAAAATAAAGAAACGGCAAACAAAGTCAAACCCTCGCCGCGACTTCGGGAACCCCCGCGGGACCGCCCGCCAGCGCCGCCGCGCCTCACCCGCTCCGCCGCTCTCCTCCTGCGCCCCCCGGCATCCAGGCTGGCTGCACAGGCAGCGCCGGCACCGCCCGGGGCGGGGATCCCGCGGGGCCGCCCCGCTCCCGCCCGGCCCTGCCCGGGAACCGCGGAGGAGGCATAACCCCTATCACCCATCGCTCGGCCTGTCTCCCAGCGGAGTTCTCTATTTCCCCGGCAACCCTTGCCGCTCCTCCGCCAGTGGGACACAGTTTGTGCTTGGGTGTCATTCTACGCTGTTTTACTTTCGACAGCAGCATGGAATAATACACTGGTATGGCCCGGAAGGGGCCTTAAATCATCTAGTTCCAACCCTCTGTCATGGGCAGGGATGCTTCCACTGGACCAGGATGTTGAAAGCCCCATCCAACTGGCACTGAACTCTTCTAGGGATGGGGATACCTGAAAAACCTAGAAATTCCAGTTCCCTGAATGGAGACCAACACCATCACCATCTGTTTGAAATCTAGCCATTAAATGTAAACACAACTTAATAACTTTGAAATTATTGGTTGGTTTTGGGTTTTTCCCTATAATTAAATGATGATTTCTTCACCAATTCACTCTTTAACAAGATGGTGTGCATTCATCCAAAAACAAATTCCCCTTTACCAAGTACCTTCCCTTGTAATAGACTTCTATGTGTCATTTCTCCCAGAGGTATGTAGAGAATTTGCATAGACTGGTGTACTTTCTTTTCTGGTTACATATTAAAGAATAGTTTTCTTCCATCTCATTAAGGACTTTGCAGGAAAAACAGAAAGGAACTGTGATGGTCCAAACAAAGACTTAAATCTTTTACAGAGTTACAAGCAGTTTGATCCAGTACAGAGCTAAGACAAACTTACACAGTCTTTGGTTACTGGATTTTGTTTGGGTTTGTTTGGGGTTTTTTTCCCCTAAAATATCACAAGATATTAAAATTGTTGAATATCAAGATATTTTATTAAACAGTGAAGAGCTTTTTACTGCCTGGCATGAATACCAGATCATTTCTCCCTCCATCTCAGTTAATCTGGGCAAGGAACAAAACAGGCAAAACCTGCTAAATATTGGTGTGCCAAGCATTCACTTAGGTGCACACACAGAAAGCCACATTTATCTCAGTAAAAGAAAATCTAGGCTTAAAACCCAGCTAAAAATAGCAAAAGTAAATAGTTGAGTTAAGAGGTCTAAAGCTGTCAGTAGTGTAAGTAGCAATGTGTGCTGCTCCATCAAAAAATCCATTTGAAAAAAAAAAATTCCTAAGTGCAACCTCTGTGCCTCTCCACAGCATCGGTTGCTTTCCATCTGGACTCGCAGATTGTGTTTAATGTAGCTGTGTCTCAGGAGCTGCAGCTGAGAGAGATGCTGTCAGGATATAGCTCACATGGCATCCACCTGTGAAGGCTCCAAGGTGGCTGGAATTTATTTCTGAGCCACATCTTGTCTGCAGTTATCAAATACTGCAGCTTCCCCTTCGAGCGTTTTTCTTGTCTTGACCAGGCCAGTGTTGGTGGCAGTGGATGGTTCAGGCATCTAAATCCAGGTTTGCCTCTTTCTGCCTTCTCTTCACCTGTGTTAAGATCCTAGGATTTAATTGGTGATTTCTTTGTGCAGTCAGGCCTGAGAGTTAATGTTTATCTGGCTGCTGACTCATCAGAGGAGAGAGATGAAATGTACAGTACAAATGCTACAGATCAACCCCTGTATCAGTGAGTCCTTCCCACTTCACAGTTCTCTGCTCTCTCCTCCGTGCATTTATTGAGCACTGCAGTGCAACGTGGAGCATGGCCTTGTGCCTCTATGCGTGGGAATAAGCCGTGGGACAATCAATCAATCAATCAATCAATCAATCAGAGATCACTTACGTGAAACCTCTTGAGAGACTGTTTTTAACTAACACTGTCCATAATGCCTTTTCTTTCTCCTTAAGCTCTTTCTGGACCTCTTCCCTGAGACACAAAGAGCTCTCTAGGACCTTTTTCCATATGCAGGCTTTGGCAGGAAAATGTTGTCTCTCCTCCTTGTGAGTGAGATGGGACAGCCTCTACCTGCCTCCCTCCTTGATGTTGGTTACATACACCAGGGTGAGACTGAGTCGGGTAACACTGCAACCCTCCTCCACCAACCACTGGACTGTGTGCTGTTCCTGTTAGCTGAATGTGGGTTAGGATAACCCTCGAGAGAGCAAGCAAGATCCAGGTTTGAGCTGGGATCAACAGCAGAAATGGAAATAGAAGCTAACTGGAAGGCAGTTTTTTTACAGACTCTTCAGAATTGGAAACATACTGCTACAGAGGTTCAGAAAGCATCAGAAAACGTCAACTTCTCCAAAATATTTTTGTTAAGGGCTGGAAGGGTCCTTGAAAATCATCTAGTCCCATTCCCCCTGCCAGGGATGGAGCATCCACAGCCTTGCTGAGAAACCTGTTCCAGTGTCCCACCATTGTCACAGTAAAGAATTTCTTCCTAATGTCTAACCTAAATTTCCCCTCTTTCAGTTTTTATCCATTATCCCTTGTCCTATCACTACAGTTCCTGACAAAGAGTCCCTCTCCAGCTTCCCTCTAGGCCCCCTTGAGATACTGTAAGGTTGCTGAAGTCTGCACACAATCTCCTCTTCTCCAGGCTGAGCAGCCCCAGCTTCCTCAGTCTGTCTTTCTGGAGGTGCTCCAGTGCTGTTATCAACTTCATGGTCCTTCTCTGGGCCTCCTCCAACAGAACCATGTAGGGAGACAGAGAAGGCCTTACACAGCCTATGCATTCAATAGATTTCAGCAGAAATAATGCATTCTCTGCTTTGCCTCTGAGTAGGCAGCAGCTCCACAGGGACAAGGGGACAGCTCCAGGGAGTTCAGACTGGAAGCAGCCTAAGTTGGATTCTCTTCCTCCAGACTTCTTGGTCATGGCATTTTGCATATGTTTCTGATACTCAAACAAGGCTATGTGCTGATGGCGAAGTTTAACTGCTTAAGGATATTTATGACATTTTCATCCTTAAGGGGTGTATTATGAACTTTCCCACAACATGAACCTCCACGTTTTTCTACAGGTCATGGCATTTCCAAGCTGCAGCCATGACTGTGACTACCTCCCTCTGCTTGTACCCACGTGAGAGTGCACAGCACTTACAGCAAAAGCTTATACTGAAAGCCATTGCTAGGCAAGTGTGAAGAAGACATTTTAACTGTGTCTGTTTAAACCCACAGATCAGCAGCCAAAGCAACTGCTGCGCTCATCTGCAGGTGAGCAGCAGGATTATAATCATGGCACAAAGAATGCAAACAATTCCAAACAAGTGCTGAGACAAAGGCAACAGCATCTAACCCAGTAAAAGCAGGAAACCTAGGGGCAGAACTGGTGACAGCTTCCTCCTTCAGTATTTCAAGCCTGTTTTTAACAGTCAAGAACCATTTCCTTGTTTATCACAACTTATTACTACCATCAAGGTCAGGTAGCCTGACACATAGGCAAAAGTAGTACCCAAGCAGCTGTAAACAGCAGCACTGGATTTTTCTCTAGCTGATCATCAGCCTGTTGACATACCAAAATTTATAGCACAGCAGTATGAACTTACCAGCACTTCTCTCTGAGCTAATTCTGCTTCGCTTTTCTTGTTCAGTGAAGTGGTCTCTGTTCTTGCTGGCCTTTCTGTCATGTCGCCTCTGCATCTTCTCTCCAGAGTATCACCCCCAGCTGGATTCCTCTCCCCTGACTGCTTTTTACTGGGGTTAGAAAATGAGTCTCTACAGACTTCAGCTCGTCCTCACAGATCAACAAGCTGTGAAAGGATCTGGCTTCCTGTTTCATTTCCGTTAAAGTTTTCAGAGTCACACAGGCTGTCTATGCTTCTCCATATCCAAGCCACAAGAAAAAATTGAGCATAACTCAGCTATTTATAAAGGTCATACTGCTACCTCCCTCTGCATCTCCCAAGCTGTTGGAGGGATGGAGGTTGCAGGGTATTTTTCAGACAGCGATGTAGCACCCATACATGGTCTCTATTTTAGTGGTAGTCCACAGAGAGTCACAGCCTCCCCTTTTCAGCTCCAGTGTCCCGTTCGATTGCTAAGCTCTTATCATTACTTATCATGCAATCAGTGTGCCTTCTGTAGAAACAGTCTGATTGTGAAGAGGAAACAGGTGGTCCACACAAACATCCCTTCCCTATTAGGTTATGGGCCGTGCTATGTAAAAGCAAAGTTTACACAGATATGGTTAAATCACTTCATAGATACGGGATTTTTAATTGGAGTAAGCAAAGAGTCCTTCTAGAGAGTCTTTCTTTTTCCCTCATCACTCATTGTTTCAAGTTAAATGAGAAAAGTGCTTTCTTACAGTCTAAGACTATAAATTCCTTCTTAATTATGCTGTTGGAAGATAGATCACAATACCACAGCTTACAAGTTCACTAAATCTAGTCTCCCACTCTGAAAATACCCACAAGTTTTTGTTTCAGAAGGAGAAGCAGCCATTTGCCCTTGCCTCCCAGAGATTCCTACTCTGTTAACAGTTGCCTCACATTTCACATGCATTTAAATAAAACAGTACAATTACTGACTCACATTTTCCTTTTCACTAGAATGTCAGTTTCCCTTTCTACCACTTTTATTACAATATTTTTGTCAATTTAGTTCTAAAATGCTATTTTTCCATTATCACCTAAGGATTAGGAGCATTTATGAAAAGAAAAAAAATTGAAAGGTGATGTTGGGGATATAACTGTTACCTATATTACATTATTTTTTTGTTTGTTGGCGCCTCAGGAGCTGAAGGTGAAATTGCTCTCCCTGCTTCAATCCAAGGTTTGGGCCCCATGACTGCAGGCCTGCTAACACTTCTTATTTCACCACTTACTGTGGAGGAAGGAGGTGAAGAACAACAAAGAATTTCTTTTCCTAAAGTGTTCACTTGCTAATTTTGAATGCTCTCATGCTATTCAAGCTCCATGCCAGTGAGCATCCAAAGGTAGCAAGTGAATTCTTAAAGACAGCCTTTAAATGTGTATATATATATATTTATATATGCACACACAGAGGAACATGTTTTTATATATATATATATATATATATATATACACACACACACATGCACACGTTTATATGTATATATAGGTGTATTTTTCTTTGTCTGTCTTCTGTTCCTATTAGCAGAACAAATAGTTCTGAGAGCAGAAAAACTGTGGCTACAGGACCAATGAATCCCCAAGGGAAGATCTGGAAAGAAAATTAGTAGGGCAGAAGAGAGAGGCACTGCACATGCCCTCTTTTGCCTTCCTTGCTCAGCACTGGGTGTTTGGTTCATTGGCGTTTTTTTGTTTGTGGGGTTTTTTCTAATAAAGCAAAAAAAGCAAGCTGTTCAGTTTAAATCTTACAGTGAAAATTAACTTACTTTTCTGCACTGAAATCCTTTTAGTCACCTTAAATTCTTCTATTGTACTTCTTACTTAATTTTAGTTGGATAGTTTGGTTTGCTCTGGCCATAAACAGTTCAGAATATTCAGCACTTCCTACTCTTTGTCTCTTCTTGCAGTTTCCTCTTTCTTTAACCCATATACCATAATTTCCAACCAAGCATAGCTGGTTCACCTGGATAACTTTAATATCTCTTTAGGCTTTATCCAAGCAGGAAAAGCATGGATTACCTCCCTTTCCTGCTGTGCTGGAGCATAAATATTTGCCCACAATCTGCATTTCTTCCATACCTCAGTGAACATCCTTAGGACGTGGTGAAAATGCTGGGATATCTGAACACTCTGTGAGGCAGGGATCTAGGAACTTGAAGGAGTTTTGGAAAGTGATGCTGTCTTTGCTCCAACAGGATTAGGTGAGAGGAAAAGAAAGACTCCAGAAGGGAGAAGAGGACAAACCAGGACCTTCTGCAATCCTTCCTTGCAGGAAAGCCTCAGCTGAGTTTTGGAACTGGACTAAGTTACAAGAAATACAGGATGGACTCCCATATACACCATGCACCCTTTTTCTTAAATTAGAAACAGCTAAGAGGTCTATGCAAGGTTATGGGGAAAAGAGAAAGACAAACCTTAAGTGGAGATGATGAGTTTGGTATGCTGGAGGCACCTGGACTGACAGAATCCACAAACTAAGAATAGCTGTGTTTTACTAAATAGTTGCTATTTGTTTGCATGCCTGCCTATTTGCTCTCTTTATCACATTCACAAGCTGACAAGGAAATTTCCTTTGTCCACCCCCACACTTCTGCGGTGGGTGTTATCAGACGGCCTCTCCTACCCGCGGCATTCCCTTGTGTTTCTGTGAGATGCAGCAAATGAGCTCTGCACTTGACTTCACCACAGCTCAGTGTGGTTGTTTCCCTGCTCACCAGGGATAGAAGAGCTCTTGGTCTTCAGCAGCAGCTGGGAAACCCAAACATGACATGGCACAGCACCACCCAGCTCTCTGAAAATTGTTTCATCTCCATTGCTGAGCCCTAGAGCCAACTTCTTGCTTTCTTCCTGCTTTCTCTCTTTCTGTGGAAGCAGATTATGGCTACAGAGACAAATATCCCCAACCTCCAGTTGCACGTAGTCACTTCTGTTCTGCTGGAACAGGTTGTCCTACCATCTCATCTGCTACCTGGAAGAAAATTCACCCTTTTCGGAGCAATTATCCTTACTGCTGACAACTTTCCTCTGCAGCTGGATAGGTGGGGGCAGGAGAGGTGCTGTCCTAGGCAGGTGCTCAGTTGGTTCCTTAGTGGTTCAACAGGTACCCTTTTCTTTCTGGAGACTAATAAGGGGGAACAGCATCAATACAATCTACTTTCTGGGTTTTGGAAGCATGAAACGCACCATGAGTGCAGAACTGCCTCCTACTGCTTGGGCACAAAGAAACAATCTCTTGGAGAAGAGGAATCCCTATTACAAAATCTGTGATGGACCTTGCTTTATAAAAATTATTTTAAAATCAAATACTTTGTACTTGGAATAAGAGTCCATATTATGAATTTTTTTTTATTTAGAAATCAACATGCAAAGGCTTAGCAGTTTCTCCTTCCTGCTGAAAGATGTTACTGCCAGCAGAAACAACATACAGCCTATTCGTAGGCACTTTTTTTTGTGTGTCAAGTGTGTCAATCTGTGGCTTTGCAACAGTGACTAAATATTTATATTTCACTGCCAAAAGTGCATAGCAGCAAACCAAAGCTAGCATTTTAAGACTCGTGTGCTATGAGTGACTCACTGAGACTAAAGATGAGAGCACCCCCTTCCCTGGGGTTCTCCTCTGAAGTAGGAGGAGCAGCAGATTTCTGCCACCCCCTAAGAACCACAGCAGTCACCCAGCGATGGCTTGTTTTGTACTGGAACAGCAAAACAGGGTCACTGAGGGGGAGAAAGGAGCTCATTCTTTTCAGAGGAAGGAGTCACTCCAACCCAAAACATCAAATGCCAACAGCGAAAAGAACAAACTTCCTTCAGATGGAAACTTAGTAACAAGCAGGAAAGCAAAACACACATAAAAACTGTGTAAAAACTAAGGGAAAGAAGTAGCCTGTACACATAGGAACAACAATGGAAAAGTCACGGAGAGACAAGGGCTTGAGCATGCACATGCCCCTTTTCATAATGCAGCTTTTATTGATCTAAATGTCTTTTAGATTAACAGAAACAGCAACAGAAGATGTTCCTTTCTGAAAGACACTTTGTGCAGCTGGTTGCTTATTCAGAATTGCAGAGATAAACATCCTGGTTCTATCTGCCATTTTCCTTCCCCCATCTCCTAACAATCTCCATCCATGCTGACAGCTGAAATTAATATATGTACTTCTTCATTTATCAGAAACACAACCTGCTGCTAAACTATAGGCTATACTTAACTATGTATTTCACAACACAGAAGGAAGGATGACATCAATTTCTTTTAATTAGGAAACAGGACTGGAATTCAGAGGATGAACATCTATTTTTGCAGTTGCCAGAATCTTACGTATCTTCAGCAAATCCTTTTACCACCTGTTAAAAAGGGAGAAGGGAACTAAAAAGCTTTCTCCATCTGTAAAGTGAAGCTTGATGATTAAAACTGAGAGCTGGTGAAAATACCATGGTGATGGAGACTCTTCAGCTGAATATACAGCCCCCGCTGTGCTAATAAGCAGCACTCTCATCTCCCTCTGCAGTCAGTGACAATAAAGGCAGAATTTTACTTGCAAGGGATGTCAGTACCTTCCTGACAAAGGATTCAATGGTTTCTCTTTCTGTAATTTTTTTATGGATCTTACCCCTTTTGACATTTTGCTACTTATACAGTGAGTATTAGGGTTTCTACTTTTCTGGCAAATAAATGACATATATTTTCTTTAAAAAATTCCCTGTGTTGAGAGTGTAGGAATGAAATTTCCTGGTTCTTCTTATATGGCTTCTTCTCAAATATATATGCGCATGCAATTTTCCCACCTTACACCACAGAAGTTTTGTCCCAGTGAACTTTGGCTTTAGATGTTTCTAGGATTTCTGCAGTCCCCAGGGCTCTGCAGGAGTTGCTCCCTCATCATGTCAGGCATGCAGGGATCCCAGATGCCAGCCATGGGCGTGCACTAAGCAGACAGCACAGCACAGTTCAGGAGGTCTAATCCATGCGATTAGACATGCGACTCCACGTGAGAGGAGTCGGGAGCTGGTGCTTCATTTCAGCTTCTTGCATCCGTTCGCACAAGGAAGGTGGGCATTTTGAGTAGTTCCAGGAGAACAAAGCAGAGGTCTTGCTCCTATGATTAGGACAACTGTGTCTTGGATTCTGCTATTATTTTCTCAAAATTATTTCTAGATTTAATTGTGTCCTGTGAACAATCTAGATTTACATTACAGCAGAAAAATGCTACTTTCTGTGGCAATTCAGGATGACAGTTTGAAGACTCTTGAAGCTGCCATTAAGTTTTTATAGGGAGTTTTACTTTTAAAAGCATCATTAACTATACAATCCCATAATTGGATCCTTATGTTACAGGTTTTGTTTGAAAGCTCAAATGGTGTCTACATATGTTAATAAACTTATTTTAGCACTGAGAGCACAAATGTGTGACAAATTGCCTTGGAGGAGAAATGAAAGGGAGACCATCTAAACTTCCATTTTTGTGAGGGAAGGAATCTGACATGTTGGAGGCACAGCAGGAAACCAATGAGGAACAGAATGTACAGCCATTGCTGCTGTTAAATATAGATCCTCAGTTCTGAGGCAGTGCACAGCCTTGTTCTTGGGGTCTCTTCAGATAACAGGTGTCTCATGTCCTCAAAATACCTTACATATAGGACAAAAATTGAATCAGATTGAGGGTATTCTGCCTTTTTCTTCATCTTCTGCAAGCAGTTCCGTAAACTGTTGGAGCACTTTTCTACAGGTGATACAAGCATAATGTTGCTGGATTTTTTCTTTCTTTACCTTTCTTTTTAAATTTTTTTTATAGGTTTTTTGTATTAAAATTTTTTTATTAGGTCTAACATAACTCTGAAATGGCTCCATTCTGCCATCATGTATTACAAGTAAAAACCCCCAAGCAGATGATTCTTTGTGTTTTGCTCAATTTTTTTTTTTCCAAGTGAACATAGGAAAAGTCCTTCCTCCACTGACCTTAAAGTATTACTCCAACAGAAAATGAGTCAAAGAGTGTGACTACGACAGCATCATGGTAAGGTAAATATCATATAGTTACACTTCCTTTCTCTGGCCATATCTCCAGGAGACAGGCTTCATAAAGAGCTACACCCAGTAGTAAAATAATTTGTGCTGAATAAACAAATACAGAGAGATGTTATAAAGTCCAACATGGAGCTCAGCCAGAGCTGAGCCACAATTTTAAGTGGCAATATGTCAGCTGCAAATGAGCAATATGACAGAAGCCGAGACATTTGTATAGCCAAACTAGTAGGAGCCTAAAATGCCAAAGTTAAGGCTGCAGATGGTAGTAGGTTTTGCACACTGAACACCCTGGGTCTCTATGGATGGACCTATAGCCTTCAAGAGCTTTCCCCCCTCCTTCCCTTCCCCCTCCCCAAGCCTAAATGTAACAATAGATTTGCCCTATTTAGGGAATAAACCAACACATTTTTAGAAAAGCAGTCTAAGCGTGGCTGAGGAAATGGCAAGTACATGCTAGACAGATGCCATACCTTTTATTTTCCTCATCAGAACCAAGGATGGGACTTCACAGTGCAGCCCAAGCAGAGATCTCTGCTACCACCCTCCCTCCATTACCTGACTGTTGTGATAGATCTGCTCTGCCAAGCACCACTGTCACAAACAGCTGAAGCTGTTTTGACTTTTTAAACAGCAGTTCCATGGTGTGGGTCAGCTGTCTCGCTGGAAACAGGAAGCTGAGGTGTGCCTGCCACAGTGACAGATTTAGGATGAAACTTCTGCTCCTTAAAGGGAGCCCAGGACATACAGTGTGCATCAAAACGCTGCAAGGCAACAACGTTGGTACATGCAAATTTTTGTAGATAACTGAAGTGCTTGATCTCTTACATATATGTATGTAAGAGATGAAGCACTTCAGTTATCTACAAAAATATATATATATATCTGTAGAGATTCTTCCCAACAAAACCGTTTTACCCCTGAGCTCTTTGTTTCTAGGACAGGGTACTTTGGGCATAAAGCTGTGTCCCCCTGGCATGTGTTTCCCTAAGTCCCTCTGGGCCATACACCCCTCCTGTCTGCTGGATGTTCACCACCACAACTGAAGATAACAAGTCGGCAGAAGAGCAGGAATTCCCACAGAGCTCTCACGATTTGTCATTTGTACCTCTTCACTTTTTCCCCCGACATAAGCATTTCTACACCTCCTCTGCCAAGAGCAGCTCAGAAAGATATTTTTAACTGTTCCATTATTAGCAAAGAGCCCTTTCACCTTCCCTCTTCCAAAGTGCTGCATTTAGGAAATCCATAAGTATGGACAGAAGGGCAGAAGCTGGAGAAATACAAGACAACTTTGGAGAGCAGCTTGAGCAGATGTCCCTAGAGTGGTACAAAGTTCTGCGAATTGTGTTTTCCTGCAGAAAGATTGGAACAGCAGCTCCTGCTAAAGGTAACATCTTTCAGTGTAACACTTCTCTACAACAGAATAACATCAATTGCACTTCCAGTAGCTGGAGAAACTCAGAAATATACAGAAAAAAACCCCAAACCACCTTGTTGACAAGAAATAGCTTCAATAAGGCAGGGTGGCAGATGCCCCATGACAGCACTACAGCATAAAAGAGAAGTACAACAGCTGTTGATACTTAAGACAATCCACCCTTTTTTTACTGCTTTGTCGTAGGAGACCTCCAATATTTACACAGAGATGTATTCTTCACCTTATGCCCTTTTATCCAATGGGAAAGCTTTTCCCTTGCACCTCTAAAATACAAGAGGGGGAGGCTCAGGTAACATGGTAGAAGTTGATATTTCTCTCTCTGACTTGGGAAAAAATCAGTGTTTGACACCAAGCAAATTTAACCATGGAAAATAAAACCCTGCCTTACACAGAACAGTAATACCAAGGCTCTGAAAAACTTTACACCTTTGGCTGCAGCTTTCACACTGTTAAGACTCCACAGCACACACATGTACTTTCAATACTTTTTTTTTTTAAATCACAATGGTTGCCTGCTAATATAGGGACTGATATGTGATAGAAATTATAATCTAGAAAAGCAAGATAGTTAGAAAAAAGACCTCAAGTTATTTGGGAATAGATTTGTAAAGCAGATAAAGAGCTTGTGTGGAACACTTAAGTACACAAACAGTCGACGTCTGAACTAATGGAAAAGAGTGTTACCATGGCCTCATAATCTTTTTTCAAACCAACAGATGGAGTTTAGGCCTTGTAAAATGTTACTCCTCTCAACCTTTGCAGCTGACTAACAGAGAAAAGTACGTTTCTTGATTATCTGTCAAACCAAACATTACAAACGCAAGAGGAAGATTCAACTTTAATCAAGTACTTGCGCTAATCACCTGACCACGCATGACTGAAAAGTGACAGCATGCAAATAGAAACAGATCTTGGCTTTCACAAAGAAATGCCATCCTTACCCAGGCATAAATCCTTGGGAGGATGAAAGGGAATCATAGGCTTATCAGCCATGTACTGCCCATCCCAAAGCATTCTTGCTCAAATATAGTATCTCTATTAAATGCCAAATATAGATATTTTCCTCTCTCTGAACTTTATCTCTTCAGTCTCTTTGGGATAGTATCTTCCAAGACAAGCAGCAGATACTTCTAGGGAAATGCTTTTAACTTGCACAGTGAGCTGTTTTGAAGGGATGCCATCTATTTTCAGTATACTCATACCTTTCCTCCGCTAGACCCATTACCTTATCAGAAATAACTGGAAATACCTTTTAGAGTAAGAATATTGATTACTATTTTGCATATTTAAACAGGTTTCCAAGCTGATCCTCCTTTTTCCCATCTCCAGGGCTTACCATCCTCTTCTCCCATCCTGCTCCAAAGATGTTGAAAGTTGCCTGCAATGTATTGGTCAGGGCTGAACTGCTGGATGGTCGTGCACTCTCTAAAGCCAGTGGTGACCTAGTAACAAATAACTGAGAGCCAGTACAAAGAGGTAGCAAACAGCACTGTATCAGTGCAGAGAAAAAGACAGTAAGCAAATTAGGTATTTGCTGCAAAGTTCCATATCAAAAAGCAGACAATGCACTGGAAACCATGCCACGGTTTCTGTAGGTGCACCATTCTTCCCTTGGTCAGATTCTGAGGCAGTGCCAGGGATCACATGCACAGTTAATGTCCAGTGTTGTTCCTGCCTACTCCCACTCCTAGTGTCATCCTAGAAAGACGTGCACTCACCTCCTTTCTGTCTTTGCTTGCTGTCTTTCACTTACCTCTTCCCAGTCTCCATCTGTCTTGGCCTCCTTGAGCACTTCCTGAATTGCTGAATGTTGTGAATTGGAGGTAGCCCCCCTTGGCTTCTCCAGGACACCACACAGAATAAGCTCATGCTGTTCCCATGTCTTGTTGTTATTATGAGTAACTCAGATTTTGGAAAAGCTTTTAATTTCTTTTGCATGAAACACCACATAATTCAACTCTGAGGCAGACCCTAAGAAATGAGGCTTCCTTTCTTTGTGCGTATAAATAACCACCTACGCCTCTCTTCACCACTGCTGTGTATCTACTTACAGAGAAAGCAAAGGAAGCACAAATAGCATTTTATGCATGACATTAGTTTTCAACCCCCGAAATTCAGAAAAAAGAACCACCACGAATTATATGTGCAGTCAACATACCTTGATGAAATCCATATGCTTTCCCACATATATACATCTTTTTAAAGTATTTGCAGCATGTATATGCTCCACTGCAGCTGCCACCCTTTCTTACAGCACATCATTATCCACGTGTGCTGAAGTATTTTGGCACATTATATCCTTTCTCCTCTCACATGCGATGATCTGTCAGAAGGAGGATAGCTGGAGAAACAGCAACAGATGGAGAACACGCCTCAAAGCGCGTGAGTCAATGACCAGTTTTCTTTTCTCCTGTGGGTGCTCCCATACGTGTCCCATGCTGTGTGATGAATCCAGGCAACACCACGCACATTCACAGAGTAACTGAATGTGTATCTTAGACTTTTACTGAGCAGCAACAGACCCCTCTGACATGGAAACCAAGGAACAGTGCAAATGCAACTCCCCAACAGTGGCTCTGCAAATCATGAGCACAAGGACATGTTTCACTGCTGTTGGCTGAGCTGCAGCAAAGAATGCTCTCAGCAAAGGTTGTGGATCTACCTTGACAGTTGCTGCAAGCCATGGAACTGCCAGATAACCAGTGAAACTACTTTCCCAAGGTCACACCATCAGATCATTTAATTTTGGCAATCACCACATATGAAGACTGCCCTGAAAGGTCTGATTTTCAGCATAGTAGCATTTTGTTTGAGTTATGAAGCAAGCCCCTGGGCACAGAAATGTACTAGATGGAAAACAATTACATTAATTTCTTGACTCCTGGCAAAAGAATACACAGCATTTTCCCAAACAAGCTCTTAAAAAATCCCTGATAAGTTACCAGGAAGAAGAAAACATTAAGAAGGAACAATTACTACACTGGAATCTCTCTCATGCTCCTGGAAGAAAAAAAGTTTGTCAAAAGGCAAAGCTGTTACAAGCTCAGATGATGGCCTCATTCATATCATGAATACCAGTGTAATAAGAATTCAGCTAGGATTTTCATACTTAAAAATTCCCTGGAGAGTGGGAAGAGAGAAAACAGAGAAAACTCTTACCACAAGCAGATGACTTCCCCAGTAGAGATGCTGACCCCTACACTGCAACCTTGTACTGTATCACATACCAAATTACTTATACCCAGATTTCATTAAATAGATAATATAGTATTTACATTTAAAAAAACATCATAGGCTATTAAACAGGTGGTGGTCTTGAAAAGGAAATGGATGTATGAGTATTAAGTGAAAAATCAGGTCCCCTTAGAAAAATCAGGACTTAATCCAAAAAGACAAAGAAAGACTAAGCTCACTTTAAACTGGAGAACCATTACCCACCTGAGCTGTGGGATGAAGTACAGTAACACACTTTATGTTCTTTGCAAGCAGGTCTGAAAAAGCAATGTACAATTCCGAGCTGTCATTCACAATCAGCAGCCATGGTAAAAGCAGCAATCATCAACAGATTTACACTCTGCCTTTCTTTGTGAAGCATCCTTGGGAGAAATGATTTTAGGCCTCCATGAAACTCCATAAGCAATGGGCAATTCTGACATTCAGGCACTTTTTGGTGGCAGTCAAGACACCTTCAGGATGCCCCATCCTAAAAGCTTCCCCTTCATGTTTCATGATAAATCATGGCATTCTTTTTTCATGTGTGAACCACCCAGGTCTGTCCACTAACATCTAAAACTCCCAACAACAGCAACAAAATCAGAATACACGAATGGATGCATTAACTGCACTAACTGGAACTAGCACAGATTCCCAGATTTGAGTTTTCCTGGCAAGAAAAGAATCCAGAACCCTGCAAGGCCCAGGAGAACACTCCATCACCAAAGAAGGAAGCACTCCTTCACCATCAGTCTTGAGAGATGGCAAATTAAATGACATCATTCTGCAAATACTCAGTGGATCTTGGCATGACTGAAGGGAAAGTCTGAGAGCTTGAAGAAGCATCTATCTCAAGGGATCACGTGGTCTTCAGCAACACACAGGCAAGACATGTAAAAACAGACAAGATATGTGATGTAAATGGACCAAAGTGATTACAGATTCCAAGTGGTAGAACAACGCCATCTTTCAGCTTGTTGCCAGCTCTTCCACAGCCTTGGGAGTGACCCTTGGGATTGCAAACCCTCACAGAGACTGAGTTCAGGGTGTGCCAAGTGAATTCCTGGTGCTGACTACTGTCAGTGGAGTCTTCAGGAAGTTCAATGTGAAATTTCTGCAAGTAATATTTGTAGATACTCCTGATGTGTGAGTTCACTGGAGAACAAAGCCTTCTGCTTGAGACTCAAATGAATCCTTTTGTTGAACTGAGATGCTCGTGTCACTAAAATCAGTGTTTGACATTAAATGTGAAAGGGCGGAGTTTCAGATTAATTGAGTCCAAGGCAGGTTACACTTCCCTCTCTCAGGACAAGAAAAAATGGCTTCAGGAGCTGGCAAGAAAAGTCCTGCAAAACAAGTGCTCGGAAAAAGTCTGGGGAGTTAGGCTGGCTATTCAAATAGTAAAAAGAAAGCCAGCAGTAGTCAGCTTTATTGGTTTAATATAAGAGATCTCCATACACAGTTCCATCAGAACAACTGCTCCCTAAGGCAATTATAATACCTCAGCTATGTCTAGGAAATACAGCGGCTCAACAAAATAAAATTATTGTTCATGAGGGATGTGCTGAAGGAGGGGATTCAAGTTTTAAATGTATAGTCATGGATTCTCAATGAACCACTGAAGCTCAACTTGGCAACATGTTCTCAGAATTTATTATTCTACAAATCATCAGTTCAAAAGAAGTCAAACACTTGAAATTTTTAGAAAAGGAATAAAGAACAAAATGCCATTTTCCAGCTAAGATACACCTGTATCATAAATATTGTATGAAGTTTGCCCCCTCCAATCATAGAAAATATACAACTTGGAACTAGGGAAGGCTCAGAGAAGGGCAATTAAGATGAGAAACAGCTTCCCCATGAGAAATAAACAGACTGGTACTCTTCAGCTTGGTCAGATGACCAAATGAAAAGTAAGTAGCAGATCATAAAGGCAAAGGTAGGACACAAAAGTTGGGGGGATGAACTGCTCATTAAAAGCTTCAGAGATATCAAAGGAAGATGTCAGTGGGTTCTTGGCACAATATATAGTTCAACTGCATAAACTGTTTGTACACAAGGTTGTGGCTACCAATTGTGTACTGCTATGCTAAACCAACAATTATGTGTTAAGTAAACCTCAAAGGACTTTTCTTCCATGAGATACAAAGTCATAATTTTGTAGGAAGACCACTGAGCATGACAGACAAAAATACACGGGGGTGGTAATGGACAATATCTTTTGGGAGCTGAAAATTCAGTCTGCAGAGATTGAAGCATTCCTCTGGTTTCAAGATTTCAACTTTTCTATAACTCATATATTTGTCCTCTCTGGATAGAAGATATTTTTCTTCAGAAAATTTTAACCTTGACAACCAATACTTACCACAGGCATAATGATGGAATCTGAAGCTTCATCAGCTGCAACTGATGTGGTCTCAAGTACCTCATCTACACATTTCCTTGAACAACAAAGACAAGAAGTCCCTCCAACTGTCAAGAAAATGCACATCAAGATTAAAAACTCATGAAAAAAGCAGCATTCAGATTTGTGCTCACAATTAAGACTATGAAAGGATCTTTCCAGTAGAGAGCTCAAAGAATTTATATATTAAACCTCAGATGTATCTCTAGCCTGTTTCATTTTAACCTAAAACCAGTGAAGAAAACTGGAAGCTTGTGCTCTCCTCTCATACTAGGGTTGGTTCATAATGGCTTTTTATTTTATTGGAAGGCACAGATTGGCTGATGGCAGCTTACGATTAGCAGGTCTGGTGCAGGCTCTCGTGCCATGAACTAAGGGGAGAGCAGACTGCTCTATTCAATATCCCCAACTGCCCCTGCACCCCCATTCCCCTAAAGACTTCTGGATAGGGCTAAGGGCGGTGACTCAGAGGAGATGAGAAGCGTTCCTGTATTGAGGACAACGACATCGTGCGAGAAGTACATTGTCCTGCTCCTCCACTTCAGGCTCCTAGTCCCTGCGGCAGGCCAGTGAAATGGGAGATGCCGTTCCTGTGTTGATGCTCGGTGGTACGGTGTGGCACTGAGGACCACTGAGTGCAGTTACCTGGGAAATGCTGAGGTGACCGCCAGGCATGTGAAGCAGGAGGTGCTGGGTATCTGCTTGACAGGAAGGAGAGAGAAGAGTGGGCACCAGCTGCTTTGCAGCACTGAGAGATCATCAGGCTCCTGCATTATAGTACGCAAAGAAAGAGCCTTTTGTCTTGACAGCATGAGCTGATAGGAACGCACCAAAAATACTGGAAGCAGAAACTGTACAGATGGAAAACCTGCCTGTTACTCTCCAATATAACCTTCATTATGATTTAATTTCAGGAAAAAAAAGAAAGTCAGAAGTTGTTTGCCTGAGGGATAAAGCAGTGGTTCGACAAAAGCACCACAATACCCGGAGCTTGTTCAAACACAGAAACTTGGTCTTCCTTGGTTCCACCTACCTCCATGTGCACCTGAATGCTTATAGCAGAGACATTAGTAACAGCTCCACACTAAGTCTATTCATACATGGAAAAGGTATTTAAAGCTTAGCTCATTTTCTGGACTGGAGCTGACATGGTTAACACTCCCTAAACCCATGTAGCACATGGATACACTGCTGTACGCAGCAAAGATTGCCTGTTCAAATACTTCACCAAATACCAGCTACTCAGACATTTCACTACCCACAGCTGGCAGTTCAGTATATTCCTGTCTTAATTTCTCTTAAGATCTTTGGGAACTATGGAGCTTAACCTCAAGTCAGCCATCCTTGGTTACATTCACTTCTTACTCACCGGCCCCTCTTTCAAATGGAGTCCTACACTGACACCCTCTGTGGTGGGGTTTTAATGCTCACTGCCAATGTCATGCAAAGAACACCCCATTATATTTTCAGGCCTCTTCTCCTACCAGTCAGGTTTGCATGGTTACTGAAATCTTTGCAAGCAGACAGCTGCTTTTGCCATGTCATTCTGGAGCATCTCTCTTGTGCCCTGGCCTGAACATACCTTTGGATTTGGAGTAAGAAAAAATCAATTATTTTTTCTTCTATTCATCAACACATAAATAATCCCATCTGAGAATGACTGTAAGTCAACAGGAGCATAGGCAGGTGTGTGTTAGGCCTCTGCCCATTAGGAAGACAATGTAGGTTGCTTCCCTGACCATGGAAATGTCATCTAGTCAGCTTTTCTGCTTGGCAGTTGCACAATGGCCTTCATGTTTATCAGTGTTCATCACACATGAAATGAAGAACTGAGCTTCCAAACAACTTTGAAAGCACTATCTCATGCAGACTTTAGTCTGGCAGCCTCTTCTCTTCCTAAACTATAAGTAAGAAGTGATTGGGGTATGTTATCAACAAGAAACACTTAGACAGAGTCTTCTCTTAACTCTCCCTGGCTATTTCCCCTCCTTTCAGCTGTGACATTGACCACCATTCCCTATGCTCTACAATGTTCCTACATCGGGGCCTCACACCAGCTGCTCTGACCTGTGTTTTTGGTCTCCACTCTCTATCAGCCTGCAGTGCTGCTTTGTGGTGTGAAGGACAGTCAACAACTGCGCCCAGCCGAGTCCCAGTGGCATTTGTAGCCTCAACTACACAATCTGGTGAAACAAAAGGACCGTGTATTATCTCTTCAAAGCATTTCAACAGATTTACAACTAGAAGATCTGAAGCTCAAGATCATCATTCAACCTTTGTGCAGCTGGAAGCTCCTGCACCAAATTGCAGGATTGTGTGCAAAACTCCACTCTGTCAAAACATGTTGGCTGTCCCAAGTAGGGGGCTTATGGAAAGAGCCAGAAACAGCACACTCCTGTTTACAGGTAAGCCAAAGAATCCATGTCTGCTACTTGAAACACCTACAAGTGCATTATTTGTCTGCAAAGCACTTGGGTAACTTATCCCTAACTTGGTACATCTTCAGACAAGAACCATTCCACAAAGCATGTGTCCATCTACTTCCCTGTCATGAACAAAGCTTCCAGTGGCTCATCCTTGTGAACAGGTCCTTCCTGAATATCCTCTGTCTTTCTATATGTAAAATGTGTCTCTCAGTTGTCTCTCCCGGTAAGTAATAAAGGGACTGTTTTATCACCTGACAGGGAATAGCGGAAAAGAGCAGGTAAAAAAAATAATCCTGTATACAATGCAGCAACAAACGTAAATACTCTGTATTGTTCCCTAACCTTTCACTTCATTTTGAATTGTAAACGGTTACTGATAGCAGAAAAGGAAGATAAATATACACAATGAGAAACTTTTCTGCTTTATGAGTTTAGTTGCAAATCGCAGATCTTTATGCTTGAAAGTAACTTCTTCATAATGAATCTGGAATGCCTAAAAGTTGTGGGAAATCTGTTCCCTGGCATAATACTAAATGGAAATATGATCCTTAGGTCTTTAACTGGGAACATCTGGAGGAAAACTCTACTGGGCAAAATTTACTAGCTAATAAAGACCATAATACATTTCCACAGTTAGAGAGTTACATGTTTTATATAAAAGCATTCATGACACTACAAAGAACTCAACAATTAGAGCAAAGGCAAATATTATTTTGTAAGGCATGAAGGAAAGATACATCATTGCAATTTAAAATGAATTTTATGGCAATAAAGTAACATATTTTTTCTTTTAAAATACAGAGCCCAATTAAAATATAGCCAAACCTAAACTGTCAAGCTCCTTAAAGCAAGAGATCAGACAATTATGTCAAATATGTTTAATTTTTTTCAAAATAACTGATGGCAAAATAAAATATTTACATCATGTCATACTGTGTAAACATGTAACGTCACTGTACAAAGAAATATACATGCAAAATAAAGCAAAAAATTTAACTAAAACAGTAAAGGAAAATAATACACAAACATAATGATATAAGGTTGGTACGAATACACATCCAGTTTCGAAGTCAGTTGTTTTCTTTTAAAAGGTTTCTGTACAACTTTACAAAAAAAACCCCAAAAAACAAAACAAAACCAAAAAAACCAAAGAAAGAATAAATAGGATACAGTGGTAGCCACAAAGCTCAAAACTAACCCAAGCTAGGTTATGGCTTAACACCCATATATCTAACTCTTGTGGGACGTCGGCTTGGTTTCCTTAAACATGGCATTTCACACAAACATAGATGACAACACACCCACATGAACTCAGTGATGCACAGAAAACCATCTCTGTCTTTTTAAATATCTCACGCTAATATTACTTCAACCTTAAAAACAGTTACTAAGACAATTACATTACATGTCCAATTCTCCTCATCTGACTGCTACTTTCCAAATGTATTCTTCACCAAAGACCACAAGATTAATTTGTTCATTTCACAGAAAGAAGTAAAAACACAGATTTGAAAATTCTAAAAAGCAGTTAAGTGTTGAGACTGATTTGGGGAAAGTCAGACTTTGGCATTTTAAATATAATAATAAATTTTAAAAAGTGTCAGTCTACTTCTTAACCAGTTTGACATTTGGGATATGAATCTCTCTCTCTTCGATTTTTTTTCTTTTTAACAATCCTTAAAACTGACTAGTCTTGACTAAATTCTATGCTAACCCTCATCTTAAACTAATAATGACAGTGTGGTACAACACACCCGCCCTTGCCCACCCAGAACCCCCAATCACACAAACAAAACCATAAAGCTCGCCGTACTAAGTATGTGCTTTTTCTATATATTTATTACAGTTACAACAGAGGTTCTCATAAATAGTTGCATAAAATGTTAAAGCCACAACATTGCACATGATATGAAAGAAAACAAAATCCCAAATGAGTGCATTTACAGTATTTCATCCTGCTGTATACTGCTTGACAATTGGGTCAGCAAGCTGGGCACCAACCCGAAGTTCTTTTCTAGGGGGACAGTGAGTACTGACCCAAACTGAAGACCCGCACAGTGGTATACCACCATTTAGGAAGGAGGAGGGGAAAAAAGGATAAGAGGAGGGGGAAAAAAATTACAGACCGAAGGCAGGTAACAGTCTATATACAAGTAAGGCCTACATTTTATCAGAGCAAAACAATTCATTCTATTTGTATGCAAAATCTTTTGAGGTTGGATGCACTTAAAAGCAGAGTCTGATCTCAGTGCACTGCTACGTGAGATACATACAGGCGAGGCAACTGGAAAGCTCTAGGACCAAGTGAAAACCAGATGTTATAAATGGAGGCTGTACCAATGGGCAGCCATTTTGGTGAGTCTTCTCCAGGCATGATCTGATTTTTGTTTAACACCAGTGCTTTAAACATAGGCATTTCTTCCTTGAATAAATCTTGAAAACAGTAGCTAAGTTCACTTGCAAAATTCAACTCTTGTTTATTAAAAAAACTATTTTTTTTTTTTGCAGAAACCTGAATAAAATACTGTTGCTGTATCGCTTGTGACTGCTTTTTGCAGAGTACAGTGCTATTGTCCTCCACCCCCGTGAAGTCTGCATCTCCAGTCCCCCGCGCCGCCCTGCGCGGGTCCCTGTGGAATGCATTTGCACACGAACATTCACTAGCAGCTGGTTGGCTTGGGGTTTGCTTTCCTCAAAATTCAAGTCAACAGCTGATTGGCAGAAGGAGTCTATCTCCAGTCTGATTGATTGGCAGGAGGAGTCCATCTCCAGTCTGATTGATTGGCAGGTGAAAGAGAATGAGAGAGAACTTCAAGCAAGGTCAAACTCTTGGCAAGAGCCTGCTCTGTAAGAAGTTTTTAATGCTACGGATGGGTCGAACATCATTCTGGTGTTTTCGCCGCTCAATGAACGAAGTCAGTCTGGATGTATCGATGCTGTCAGCACTTTTGCCATTCCCCAGCTGCAGCCATTGCTCCTGGAGGGCCAGTGCAGCTGAGGGACGCTTAGCTGGGTCATCCTGAAGTAGGAAGCATACAAAATCTTTGGCCTTCTGGCTAACTCCTTTGAAGTAGTCATCTGGGAAACTAAAGTCTAAGCGGCAAATATTCAGGCAAGTTTCCTCTACACTTTCATCCAGGAAAGGAGAGACGCCACTAAGAAGGACGTAAGTGAGCACTCCAATGCTCCAAACATCTGAAGTGAGTGAAACAGGATTTCCAAGAATAATTTCAGGAGCTGCAAACTCTGGGTTTCCAAGTAACTGGTGGATATAATATGTGGTATTGAGCTGGACTGCATCTCCAAAGTCAGCCAGTTTTATTGTTGGCTTAGTGGAACTCTGGTCCACCAAAATATTTTCAGGCTAGAAAACATAAAAGCAAAAGTTAAAATGTAGTTTTTCAAGACAGTGTAACACATTTAATGCTCCAACTTAACTGCTTCCCAGCCAGTGTAGTCAGCTCTAGAACATAAAAAAGCTGCATGCTGTAAGGACCACTGCTGAAGGCCAGTCTTAACAAGGCTTCCCCAGAGCAGCCACCAGGTGGGTTCTTGTCTACTGCAACATGTAGTGAATGTGCTTTAGCTGCTGTCGCTATATTTTTGGCAGGAAATACAGTTCTGCCAGGTAATACTTCACTTGTTCACAACAGCAACTTTGCAAAGCTTCACAGGAACTCTGTTTCAAAACTTAAGCTTAAGGAACAGCAATTACAAATAGAGGGTGAATAAAGCAATTGTTCCATTTGTTTTATGACAGAGACAACAAAACATTTAAAGACTGGAAGACTGTGGATATTTGCATTATGTTTTCAACAGAATCCAGCTTTATTTGGCAGCTCTTTCATGTAATGAAGCTGTACAGATGGAAGACAAGCCCTGTTAGGAGACTATGGCAGCAGAAGATCCTGTTGGATGCACATGACTTCAAGAGAACTGCTCCATTATTGGTGAGCTGTAAGTAGAATTATTTCTACAGTTTTATTTCTAAAGCTACTGCTGCTGTAGTTGTAATCTCTGCAAAGTAAGAGCAACTTACCTACAACTAGTTTTTAATTAGTTCATCTGTATGTACCCCAGAAAAAGTACTGGTCAACTCTGTACAGCTCACTAGAAATAATTTAATGGTATGAAGACCCAAAACTGGTTCTGCTCGGACAACAGAAGCACATGGAGGGAAGAGACTCAGGCTCTTTTTGCTGTTTCTCACCATGACCCCATTTGGAGAAAGAGACCCTGCCTACAAAGATGACTTGTCAATGCTAAAATTATTCATATACAGGTGAAAAAAAAAGTGTAAAGAGTAAGTTTTTAATTAATATTTACATTAAGACCTTCTCACATAATTTTTTTTACTAGAATGCATCAAACCCTTGTGGCTCAAGTAACACACAAAGGGAAGAACAAAGGCCCAAAGAGGCACCATTCATGTAAATATCACAGCCCTTACAGTGCAAAGATGAGAAACATTTTTGCAGCAAAAGAGGAAAAGCAGTCTCTCTCACAATAAAGAGAAATGCTCTCCATGCTTCTTGAGAAAGAAACGGATTTCTGCTGCAAGTTTATCAGGAAGTAAATAAATAAATGAATGAATAAATAAATAAATAATCAAGTAAAACTTCCTGTTAGCAATTATTTTCAGCACAAAGGGCCACACAGGGCAAGCGAGCTATAAGGAGAAAGCATATGGAATTGAGAATTTGCTTTGCTGGTTATGAGTGATCTAAAGCATTTGGGAATGGGGTCCCAAGCCATATCCTTCATGACTCTCAAAGCATTTCACAGCTCTATGTTCCCAGCTGCAAGTTTTCTAAAAGAAGGAGATTTTTATGCCTGGAATGATGCACACTGCCCAGAATCCCATTAACACCTCACCTTTAGGTCCAAATGTGCTACTCTGCAGTTATGAAGATACTGCACAGCTTCCAGAATCTCTCCCAGGTAGAGTCTGATCTTCCCTTCTGTGAGGTTTCCCCATCGCACGACGTAGTCTAGAAGGCGACCCTGGTCAGCCCTGTTAGAATTACAAGGGTTGTATTTTGGATTAATCCATGGATCAGAACTGGGAAAAAAACCTAAACAGGCTACAGACTACAGCAGTAACTGTACCCTGCAGAGCTTACAAGATGGAGCACTAGGGTATGAAGAGGAGATTTTACATCACAGTACCAGATCACAACATCGCTAATTCACCTTTGCAGCCATCTGATACAAAAATATTGTTGAACCTTTAGCCTAAGATAATCATCCACATATCAATTTAATATCTCTATTTGTTCCCTTCTGAGTATTAAACTTAACATTTTAGTAACAGCATTAGACAACTGCAGTATTTTACTTAGGTGTTTCAAAACTGCTATGAAATTTTAGAGCCTCTTATTCGTAAACCACCATAAATGCCCCAGAAATTCAGATGTTGCATTTTACAGATTATATTTAGAGTCCACACACATTTCTAACACTAGTATGTAGCTGGTGGAGGTCTCAAAGGTATCAAGAAGGCCAATGAGCTGGGGATGCTGGAGATTCTGCATGACTCCAAGTTCATGGGTAACCTGGTCTCGCTTCATCAACTTCTTATTCACAAACTTAGTGGCTACTGCTCGCTTGGTTCCCTTCTGGTCACACTTCTTAACAACAGAAAATCTGCCCCTGGAACACAACAGTGAAAGGAAAGAATTAACCAAGAGCTGAAATAAGAACATACTTTAATTAAAGATATACTCCGAGAGATCTCATTTTAGACTCTAGTAAGCTACCTTTACAGAGAATGTTCTAGGCATGAGAATTTTCACTGCATGCATCTACTACAAATTGTATCCATAGAAACGTGACAGGGGTCTGTTATAACACATTTGCAGACAACTTGTCAGAATAATATCCAGCTTTCAAAGGTCATCATTAAGCTGGACAACTGTATAGTCTACATGACTTATTTTGCCCATTTTCAGACTTCTGTCTGTAGTTTTCATTTTCTAAATACGAAGGTTTAGGAGAACTTCACTACAGAAGCAGTGTCAGTCACTCTAAGGCATGCTTAAAAAGAAATAAATCCCTTCAGCCTAATTGCATTCTGTTTATGCGGTGCCATCTAGTGCTGGTAAAATTTTCGCTTCCTCACTTCTATTTAATGCAACAAAATTCTGGCCTTTTATTCTCATATATTAAGTATTTTTCAAAGAGAATTTAATTTTTAAAAGAGAAGTCAGTATTTTAATACAGATAGCTTTGGAGATCAGCATACAGCACTCACCTGCCAAGCTCAGCCACTTCACTATAGTGGGAATCAAAGTTGTCTTTCCAGATTACCATGATCCCATCACTTCCAGGACCTAAACAAACAAACAAACAACAAAAAAAGAGAAACACAGTATGTCCAAGATTTAATGTACTCAGATCCCTTAACTATGAGGGGAATCACCCCATCCTGGATTATACACCAAGGTAGCCCAGCCAATGAGCAGAACAAATTCTATAGTGGAAACAATGCAGGTACAGTGGGAACTGTTTGTACAGGAATAAGTAACCTTAGCAAGCTGAGGAAAATAGTAAAAAGAAAAGACATCTTACATTATATCTCATAATCAATAATACATTTGCCACTGGTAAAAATAAGTGGCCAGGCAGTGTAGCAGCTACCTTAGAGAACAACTCTTATTTTTCAGGAACCACTGGTATAAAGAGCAAAATTTCACTTTCAGCCTCTTTCATATATTGCAACACACTCATTCTAGGGCTTAGCTACTCTCTTGGGTCAGTGAGCACGAATTGCCTGAAATAATCACCACCTCAATATGTTAGCAGTAAAGCACTTACTGTGGCAGAGTTCAAAGTGGCACCACTGAATATAAACCCCCAAAAATTTCAGATGAGATTTGGAAGGGATACATCTTTCACAGTCTGGTTTAAAATTCCAGGAAAGCAGCAAAGCTCTTCAAAAAAAGGGGAAAGGTTTGGGACCACTGTAGAAGTCCCCATATCAGCTGAGACACTTCATAGCTTGGGTTTTTTTTATGTGAGTCAATTTGAGACAGAGCCATTGTACTGAAATCTCTGAATTAATTCTCACCAATGGAAAAATATATGTGCCTCACAACAGACCAAAGGACCCAGAAGGCATCAATTGTTTTGAACTGCCTTGTATGAAAACCTGTGATCCTGCTGTCTATATTTTCCCTATTGCTAAACTGGAGAATTATGAACACTTAGTAGAAGAATAAGTGAATGTACAAACACACACCAAAACTTATCACTAGGTCATCAAACACATCAAGTAAAAATCTTTTTTTCTGCTTTGCTGTCTGCCCCAAGAACACAGGCAATTTTTCATCTTTACATGTTTCCTTTTCATTCCCTCACAAATATTCAGGTTCAGGTACAGGTACTGAAATAATTTAACTGTAGATCAGTGATGCAAAGACAAGAACTAGTTATATGTTCTCTTAAATACTGTGGCTTTACAATTCAAGCAAAGGTGAAAAATAAATTAGAAAGTAATGCTACTCTTTTCTTATCTGTACACTTTAGAAGTCATGTTAGAATAGTAACATTCATTGAGACTAAACTCAAAATGCTGATGATAAAATACGATTTTACCAGTGTTTTTGAACTGGTACTGGCAAAATGAATGCATGTTGACAGTACTGTGGAGAGTGTGTATGATCCTCTAATCAGTTACATCCTAAAACTGCATCTATTCCTGCAAAAACAGGCAATATATTTCAAGTTAAAAGGCTTGTTATCATACTCCTTTAACAAAGGGGTGCCCAGGAGCTGAGCTTTTCTTGTTACTGTTCTGTGGGCACCAGACATTTAGACTGTAACTAGGCTTTAGAGGAAGACAGAGACAGGCCTTACCTAAAACTCGTAGACTGGCGGAGGATGAAACCGAACCCATGTCGTTTGCAGCTATGCACGTGTAGATACCATCGTCTTCCGCAGTGACGCCAACGATCTTCAGCGACGCCTCTCCCAGGTCACTGTGAAACACAACGGCAGCTGTTAACTTTACAGTGACTTCACAGGCCTTAAACTATGAGAAACAGATGAAGTTAGGTTGGTATTCTTTCTACTTATTCTCCAGCCCTTATCTCTTTCTGGATGAACATTACTAACCCTACCCTGCCATATTGGAAGTATCCACCAGAACCCGAGCACTTTGTGCTTATCCAGTATTTTGGAATGTCCTACAGATTACTAGAAAAACATCCTCATTGACACTCTGTCTCACTGTGTCTCAGGCTCCACTGTGTTGGAAAAATCAAGTGCTTCCCCTGTTTCTTCCTGCTTCCTTTACCTATTTCAGGTTTTGGGAAGCCGTATCAAGACAAATACCCATCCTTGTTCTCCCTGAAAGGTTCATTTCCATCTGTGACTCCCAGGAAGTGTCAGCTGATTTGTGCTTTCAGAGCATTCACCCCTCTTAAGAGAGGGTTTGCCCTTCAACACAACAGGCATACTTCACCACAACTCTGGAGACCTCAGAATCTGGGAGAATGAAGATGGGAGGAAACTAAAACTGAGTTAAGTTTACTCGCTGCTCCAGGGCAGCAACAGCATTAAGCTACATAAGACTAGAGCAGAAAGACTCTGCAGGCACCTCCTTAATCTTTCTCACTGTTCAACCATCCTTTTTGTTTGATGGTTTGTCTTGAAATGTCTGCTTGAATTTTCCTCTATTCTGCCTAAATTTTTCTCTATTTCCTCTAATTCCTCATCCTGCAATAAATTTCTAGCACTCTTTCGACTATCTGCCATGGACATGAACAGCAGGTAATTTAATTTGCAAGTCTCTTACAAATGTGAATACTTGGCAAGTCCTCCCTACACTTTTCACCTCTAGGTTCAAACCAATCCTAACATTGTGTTGTTTTTTCACAATAAAGCCTATTTTCAAGATCTTCTACCATACTTATTGCTTTCCTTTTGATTCATCTCAGTTGCTACAAGTCATTTTACTGACTGAACCAAAAACTATTTTCAATGGTCTTCACCACACAATTTCAGGGGGAAAGAAAGAAGGTAAATTTTAGGAACATAGGAAGATGACACCCTTTCCCAGCTCAAAGAACATTTCAGGATAATTTCTAAAAATCTGTCAGCCACAGCCAACATGATTTACTGGATATAATTCTGTAATGAGTAACAGTGAATTAAACTGAGAAAATTTAACTCTTACACATCTCACAACAGCCTTGGATGCACTGCCTTTGTCTTCCCATTAAAAACACACAAAAAACCCAATGAAAAGAAAAAGCAGGAGCAGTAGGAAGTAAAGAACAGTATAACATGCCATCAAATTTTCACAGAAGAGCTCTTAATTCTGAATTAAGAGTATAATTCATAAATAAGCCATTTCTTCACACTGAAGTTACTCATTAAACTACATTTTCTGTATATAAAAAGATGCTTTTTCAGAAAAAAAAAAATTTTTAACCTCCAGCTTCCCATTCCATAATAACAATATTTCCTGTTAATCAGGTTTTTGAATTACCAGTTATTAAATATCAACGCTTCAACAATGAAGAGTGATGTTGCCACATCAGTAGGAAGCAGAGGCTTCTTTGCAAAACACTGTAGAGTGATCTGAAAGCCACTAATGGAAATAAGGGACTGGCAGGATATCTCACAGTACTGGCATGTCACAACATACTGCTCTGTTTCAAGGACCAGGTCAGTGTAACAGAACCACAATGGCTTCTGCAATAGCTAGCAGATTAGTTTTATTCTGTTTTAAAAAATCAACTGAATATAACATTTTGTTACCCTAGCCATATGCAGAAGTTACACAACGTTTCTGGAAAATCTCAGCGGTGAAATAATTCTCTCTTGAGAGCAGCCCTATCTTCATGCCTCAAAGCCAAATGCTGTCCTGCACCAGGGGTGCAAATTAAAAATATGACAGTTTCAGCAGTTCCTGTTGAACGTGACACAAATTACCTGTACGAAATGCTGTGATGACCGTCATTGCTCAGTGTATTATGATCAGGACCTTTCCAAGTAACTGAAGCCTTGGGGCGACCACAGACTTTACACCTAAGCACGATGGTCTCTCCTGTCTCACATGTTACCTCACTCAATGGAATTATAAACTCTGGGGGAACTGGAAAAAGAGAATTAATGGCATTAGGTAAACTGAAGCAAATACATTTAATTTCTATTCCCTGAGCTCTTTTCTATTAGATGAAGTAGTACTTGACATTCCCAAGGTGTATATATCCCCCTACCCTTGGAACACATCCGTGGTTAGGCCCCCTTGCTGGCGCTCTGCAGAGTTAGTGAATTTTTCTCTACATGAACTTGGACACAACACTACTGCTGTGCCACAGATAACCCTGAAGCCTACCATGGTGAACCAAACACCCAGTTTATGGTAAGTGAGGAAAGTCTACACTGAAAAGTATTTAAGGATGTACTCAGCTAGGCTATCTTTATATCCAGCCAAGTTTACAAAAGGGAACACAAAACACTTCATCTACTGAAGTACTGTAGTGCTTTCCCCTTTCCACAGGTGAAACTCAAAAAGCTTGTTTCTGTCTGTTAAGCTAAAACCCCAGTTTGGCTCTGACCCCAAGGGGCCACTATCTTTGTCCTGATTAGCCTCTGCACCGGAGAGGTCCTGAATGTTCCCGAGGGTGCACGACTGAAAATAAAGCAGCTCCAACTCTTGGCCTTATTACTTTGCAAACTCAGCAAGGCCCCTCTTCTATACAGAACACATGATATGGTCCTTGTGTTCTATGTTTGGACTTGTGAACAAGGAAGTGTTTCTTGCATCTTAAAAAAGAAATATGACATATTTCATTCTACCTTATCTAAAAAGAGCCTAAGCATATTTCTGTAGAAAGCACTCAGTTCCTGACATAATTCGTATCAAGCGAATAATGTTTTAATCAAATTATATTAATTGAAACTTAAAAATTAAAGCAACTTACCATCATAAATGTAATTGGGGTTGAGAAGCTGGAAAGGAGAAATTAAAGAATTAATGTCCTGATAATCTTTTAATAACTTAAAGAATGGTAGAAAACCAAGCACAGAGGTGGATCAAAGTTAGCTGTACCAAAAAAATCCAAGAAACATCAGGACACCACAATTTCTGCACCACTCTATTCTTTTTGCAGTATCTTTTTTTTTTTTTGTATGATGCTTTCAGGTTCAAAGGTTATAACTTCCTGTTTTCAGATTTGGCAAAAAACTGTCCGCTAAAGCCACTGCTGCCTTTGATTCCTTCCTGTGAAGTTCTGACAGAAGTTACTTTTAAAGAAGTATCAACCCAACTCCTTTTGGAAACAACATCTTTGAACACTTACTTTTATAGAAACCTTGTTGGCAAGTCCTTCTCGGGATTTGCGATAACCATTTTCTAGCTTGCCTTCCCTTTTGCCGTCTTTATCTTTTTTCTCAGATTTCTTCCTTAATCGGAGTGCTGTGTGCCAAGACGTTGACTTCCTGAACACGGAATATGAAACGGATCAATTCTTTTCAACTCCCTGTTATGTTCTATACTATCTAGTTTCACGTGGCACTGGAAAAGTATGTCGAAATGTTATTTCTATGTATCACAGTATAGTTAAATGAAATACAAGCATTTCATAAGAGATGCCACCCTTGGCTAAAGCTGTGAACAAGCTAGTAATGTAGTCTGAAGTTCAGTATTCCTTGAAATCATTGCTTGAATGGTAAACTTTTTATATGAAAATGCAAACTGTCAATCAAACTGAGCAACAACCAGTATGAAACCCATACCAAATACAGCCTTACAAAAGCTTTACACAAAATTCAAACTTTGATATAATTTCTTCCATTGCAGATGGAATTGTTCCTAGCGTACAGTCATTTCCAACAGGTTTGTGGCTTAAAGCAGGTATCTAGGAACTCTGAAATCTTGTCACTTGAACAAACATTCCCTATTTTCCTAGACAAGGTATCTAGACTGGTAACTAATTCTATTAAATAAACAAGTTAAAATGAATTATTCCTTCTCTTAGATAAGGCATTCTTTTCCCAGAAGATTAGGCTATTGCAACTTTTTAATGAGGAATATGTGCTTCTGGGATCTTTCTTACTAGCTTGTATTTTGAAGTTTGCTAAGAGACCTCTCCAGTACTCATTCTGCTTGTTCATTTTTTTCTCAATGATCACATCAACTTTTATCCTTAGAGGCTCAAAGCCATCTCTAAATTGGAAGTTTTTTCCCTTCCTCCCCTTCTATGCACACCCAGTCACTCACTTGATGGTTCCATCAGGGTTGTCAATGATGATTGCATTGGTGTGCCCCAAGACATAGCCGGGAATCCAGCCCTCAGCTGCGGGGCACTGATCGGTGGCGGCTCTGAACACCAAAAACATGTTCTGTTGGTTGCTGGCTAGAATCTGCACGACCTCTCCTTGGTAGACATTTATCTCATCCTCCTTCACTGCCGTGTAATCGTGTGTCACCAGCATGGTGGAGATATTGCTACTGCTGCTACTTTCACTCTGCAAGCGTCAATCAGAAGCAGAGAGAGCAGGGAGGAAAAAAGAGAAGCAAGTTTAAAACTCATGAAGAAGACAGCCTGTTCTTGGCCTGCTACATCACCTACCTAATCCTCTTGGTTTAAACTGTAGTCAAAGAAACGAGCAATGTTTTCTCTTTTAAAGCTGCCTGTGCCTATCTTGGGCATTAGTCTGATATTTGAACATCTTCGTGTACTGCTGCTGCACAAATTTATTCCAAATACAGTTACTCAATATCATTTCCTTTAACTAAGAGTTAGTTTATACATAAATCTCAACTCATCTTCCTTTCAAGCTCAGACACTGAACCTTGTATCTTCATCAGGCATCAAAACTACAGTACAAGCACGTAAGACAGTTTTTTACGGTCTTTTAAGTTCAGTTTCAAAATCATCGTCATTAGCTCACAATCACTGGAAATTCCAACAATGAAAAATACATGTAGTCTTTCCTAGCACTATTTGTCAGATCTCAGACACCAGGCCTTCTGCACACAAAACATGACAAGCTACAAAAGAACAAAACAGGGTTTTGACAGCATCCCTCAAAACCACAAGACTTCTCTCTGCCTGAATCTGTATGATCAGGTTTCTTCCTTTAAATGCAGAGGATGAAGTAAATTACTGAAATAAGAAATTATTGATTTGATGGTCAAAATAGACCCTCTAAGAATCCCTTCTAATTGATCAGCAACTAAGATAGCTGAGTGTTGTTACCTGTTTATCATTCATTTTCAACTACTGTTCATGATTTTGTTCATTTCCCCAGCAAGCATTTGTGAAAAGCTAATTATGGCAGGGAAGGTGTAGATTCAAAATCATATTACTTTCAGAACAAAAAGCCTTCTCCTGACCACAAACCTACGGGAAATCATTATTTTTTAAAAGTAAGACTTTGTCCATTTGCATCTATTCCTTACATGAGGTTTAATAAATGGAGGTGTGAAAACTATTATCAGATTACACAACCTACTCCCTCAGTAATTATTTCTTTCTTGAAACAAGTTAAAAACAAGGTGACTGGCCTATTAATGATGTGGCACGAAGTGTGTGTGTGCCTGTCTTTTGTCTCTGTTCTTACTTCAGACTGTGTCAGGTCACTCAGTACCAGTGAGGGCTCACTATGACTCAGTAGATGCTGAAGCCATGTCCTGGGTACTCCAATTGCTTATAGAGCAGAACTACATTAGTACCACTCATGTGCTAGCAGCCAGTGGAAAGCTTGGCACACAGGATTAAAAAAGTGTCATGTGTTTTCTCAAAACTGTCAAATATTTCTCAAATATTGAGGAGATGCAGTGAGGGTCATTTGACAGCATGGTGCAATGGGATCCCTGAACACTGCGCTCTCTTGCAATCTGCTAAAGGACTTGAACAAGTCACTCCATCTCTCTGTGCCTGTGCCTCCCTGAGGACACTGACTGAGAAATCAAGACATTTGGAAAGGAAGAGTCTCAGATTACTCATTCATAGCATGTTTAACACCCTGATGCTTGGAGTGACTCTGTACATTTTATTCTAGCTGGACTGATATATTCAACTGAGTGACTCAAATCTTCTTTTTGCCATATTAGAATGATGAAGCATATGCTACCTCAGTGAGAAAGATCTCATTGTGCATTGTAACTCTACTAAAGGATATTTACATTAGTTTCAGATGCTGTATTTCCAGTGGGAGAACTAATTTTTTCTAGCTTAGAGGACGGCCTGCATGGCTTTTTGTATTAGTAAGTCCTTTCTGTGATTCAGGCAAACTGGGAACAGCTGAACCAAACAAATGAAGTCTCATTTTCATTATTTAAATTAGGATGACAACTTGCTACATTCATTCTTTTACCTAGATAAAAAACAACACTATTCAGAAAAAGCAGCTTTTGTTGACTCCTCCTGTTAGACTTATAGGGAAAGAGAAGGGAAGTTGCAATATCAACCTCAAACCTTGCCCCACACACTCTTCCTGAACATAGTGTTTCTTAGCATGCAACAGAATTTGTGTAACTGCAAGACTGACCTTTCTATAACATTTCTTTCTGACATTTAAGTCTTGAAGGATCATAATAAACTCTGAATGTTTCTTATGTTCAACAGGGACAGTTAAATCTGTTAAATAAACAACTGTCTGGTAACTACTAAGTGACAAATGTTCTCAAGAATGTGTTTATACCAGAATTCATTCTCACCACAGAAAGATAGCCTTTCCTTTTGCCTTCCAACGAAGTAATTATTCTTGCACAATTAATGTTTTCTTACTGAAAGTACTTCTGGTAATCACTAACCTCAACCATGGGATCAGAGGAGGACATATAAAAAATATTAAAAATTCCTCTCATATTCCTCAACTAGAAAAACTTACTACTTTTTCTTCTTCAAAGTAATTTTTTCTTAAGTAATTGGCCATAGCCATGTGTGCATGTGAATATATATACACAAATGGTTAAATTAAAATAAACCTTCACAACCCATTTTCTCCAGCTTGTTCAATGTGGTGTGAAATCCTGCTGATTGCCTAGAAATGAGGTTATGAATGAGGACTTATGGCCCATCTCAATTACCAAATAAAAGAGTTATATAGCTGTGAACATATAGTTGTGAAGCAGAAGGCATGCATTCCAACATTACGTTTCACAGTAAGATAAAAACAAGAAATGGTGTCTTTGCTGAAATAGAATCAAAATCCAAATGTTTTGAAAACTCAGTGCCATCCCATCTTTCCCTTTCTCTTTTTTTGATGCAACAACCTGAATTAGTATTATGTAAGTACCACCATCTTGATTCACATACTATGCAGTAAATGCAAAATACTCAAATAACCCCAGATACTGTATTAGATCATGTCACATCACATCCCATTTTGCTAGACTGGAAATAAACATAAGACAGAGCTAAACCAAATAAAAAGCTGAAGGAAGATCAGGATAAAAATGCAAAACATGCAAAGCACAATTTTTTTTCTTCTGAAGCTATTATACAAGTAGGTATAAGAACTAAGAAGTCAAGAAAGCTTTGTTTGTTAAACAGTTCTATAAAGAAATGCATGCATTTAAAAAAGGTTCAGCAAGTTAGGTGATTTGCAAAACTGGTATTGCATATCATTTGTGAGAGAGTGGAAAAACAAACATTCGTGAACACAATGCTTAGTGAGAGAAAAATCAAATGTGAGTTTAAAAAGAAAGGCACCATAACCTGCCTATCATACATGGCAAATGCCTCAACATTTTTGCTTTATATTTACACACGCCCCCGTGATTGCTGTGTTGCCTTCCTGGTGGACGTTATTAGAGGTAACGTAGATTCTGTTGATAGCCCAGATTTCTGCACGAATACACCAAGTGCACACTAAGAGGCTGAATCTCCAGAAACCTGAAACCAGTTCTTCTTACAAAGGAGAAAAGACAAGTGGAGTGGTAATTGTTTTGGTTGTAGTAGGATTACTGTTGCTAGGTTTTTTTGAGTAGACTGCAGAAAGTTTCCTTGATCAAATACAGGATTTAAAAAGAGATTGTTGTACAACAACTAAGGCTGAAACGAGAGGGGGATGTCTCCACGAAGTTAAAACTCAATAGGACAATGGTGGTAAATCTGTGCGTGAAAGGGAAAAAAGCCCCAAGGCAATCTGCCAAAATCCTGAAGTCAGATTTAAGTGCTAGTGCAATGCATACCCCAAGGTGCTCTGGCTGCCACGCTTCAGCAAGTTAATTATGTGCCTTCAAATTAGAGACGAAAAAAGCAAGGACAGCAAGTTAGTAGGTATCAGCCTAGTGATCTATGTTTCCAGCAGAGGCAGAAATCGCATCTAATGTTAGCAGTTGCTTTTGTGTCTGTATACATAGCCACGTTTGCATGTATACACACACACAAAGGTAGACACTCGTGGTTTTTTAATGCGCAGAAGGTACCGGAACAGTTGATTATTTCAGAGCAGTACAGCACCGGAGAGCCAGAAGTTAGTACGGAGAATGATGGCAACGCACAGAAAGGGAGCATGGAAGGTTTTAGAAGAGCTCGCAGGACAGAGGTGCTCCGCTCTTACCCCATTACTCTGGGTGGAGTGAACTGACTGCTCGCTGGTCGAGGAGCATGTGCTCATGCGGTCTGTGTCCTTGCTGTGTGAAGAGTGGCGGTGGACCTGCCGCTGGAGGGAGTCACTGTCCCCAGGGAAAGTGAAGGAGCCAGGGCGGCTGGCAGGGGATGTTGGGATGGAGCTCCAAAAGGAGCCCTTCTGCAGGGGGCTGCTGGGTGGAAAGGTCTCCTTGCCAAAAGGAGAAGGGAAAGTCGTGGATAGAGGAGAGTTCATTGGAGAGATGGCTCCTGGCCTTGGCTTCCCAAGCGTCAGTGATCCTATGCTGTTTCTTGTTCGACTGTCCTCTGAGATTCCACGTGCGTCTTTCTGGGCTCCATCAGCTGAGCCAGAAATGCTTCCCGCTGTCTTCCTGGGACTTTCAATAACTTTCATCTTGGGAATCTGTTCAGCTTCTCTCTGAGGACCATCCGGCTCTGCACTGGGAAGGTGCCTGTCTGGCTGGCTCAGGCCAGTTTCTAAGGAGGTGTTGTAGTGTGGCAGGGAGTGATTGTGAATGGACATACCTGACATCTTGTCTGCCTCTGCTTGGGCCGAGGCTGCAGAGGAGACCAGGACTGGGGAATGGTGTCTGACAGGCTGGGGGATCCGGGATGGCCGGCTGCGGCTGGAGCTGGGGATGCCACTACAGCTGCTGGGGCCGCCGCTGTTACCGCCGCTGCTCCCGCCGCCGCCTCCACCACTGCTGTGGTTCCTCTGGTACTCGATCGGGGACGTCAAGGCTGCAG
>WEKY01017842.1:25327-57368 GCA_013390045.1 Picathartes gymnocephalus | reverse complement strand
TATATATATAAACATTAAAAAGGATATATCAGTATTAATTGTTATCAGACCAGAAACTGGCAAAAGCCAGAAAACAATCTAATCTTCAGTTAGCAAAAGCTGGACTCCTTCCCCTCATCACCCTTGCTCCCAAGGTATTCCCTTCTGCAAGCATCTTTCATCTCTTTTTGACAAGGCGGCAGAGTGAAATGTAATTTTTCAGTCACAGGTTGTATACAGCCTATTTTAAACAGTGATCTCTGCTCATCTGGAATTACCATTCCATATGAAATGCACTGGTAACTGCCTGGGCTAAGGCTACTAAGGATAAGACTCTACTGATTAACTAATACATTATACCTAACCTTTAGTTTTCATCTCTAGGAGTCTCTATCAGATTTGAGAAATCAGAACAGAAATGGCAAGAAATTGTAATTTAAAACATTAACAACAATATGCTGCATTTTTTTTTTTCTGGTTTGATCAATAGATTTGATAATCCTTCACCTCACATATCCTCTCTCATGAACTTACCTCAAAAAACGTATCAATGTATTCTGAGACAATGTGCTCAGACTTTGGTTTGTTTTGGCAGTAAACTATGTACATGTGCAACCTTCTCTCCTAGAGTAACAAAGATACAGAATGATACATCATTATCAAGAAAAACACATCCCAGATTGAAATGGAGTATTATTTTAAGCGCACAGCAGTTCCAATGTATACACTTAAAAAGACCCCTTTAAGAAAAAGAAGCTGTTACATATGCAGAAATGACAGATCTGAAAACACATTTATTGGGGAACATCATTATGATTTTAGAAAGGCAATGCAAATGGAAAAACTCCCACAGCTATAAATCCTCCTGAACGACAGGTGTTCAGAGATGACAGCTCAGCAGGTCCCACAATAAAGTTAAGCATGAAAATGGTTATATTTTTCTTTTACCAAGAGCCATGGAAGGTTCTACAAGATGACCCCACAGTGATCCCTTCCAACCTTAACCATTCCATGATTCTATAATGGAACCTTTGAAATACAGTATTATTTATTCTATTTTAATAATCTGATTATTATTGAAATTTATTAGAATAATGACCTCCTCCTGATTATATGTACAGAACAGTTAGGAGAAAACTTTCATGTCTTTTATTTAGTGTTGCCTGCCCTACTGGAGTTTGGGTGGGGATGTAGGTGATGAAGCCTGGAAATGGAGGCACTAGTATTTTTTAACTCCGATTCTTTTTCTTGTGCATGTGCTTTTAATACCAAAGCAGCAAAGAAAAAGAGAGAGGGAATAATTTCTGCCTTTAAGATTCATTCTTGATTATTGACCTTGCTGGTTAAGAAGTACAGACATACCTACTCCAAAATCTTTTTTGTCACTTTGCTAGGATTGGTTTGGTGTTAGAGGCTTTGCTTCCCAGAGACTTACAGAGTACTGACCAGTGAAGATAAATGGTAAGAAAGAAGTGAAAAAATAAGATGGGAGATTGGAAAGGACACGGGACGCATATTAAGAACAGGAACTGAATCACTGTGTTCTAGCCGACAGGGTTTTGCTAGAGGATGCTGTAATAGCATCACAGCTTGCCTTCCCATCTGGAGTGGTAAAGGTGCCTTTCAAAGATAACTCAATTACAAATAATACCAGGAGAAAGTAAAACAGCAATCAGAAACAGGGAGAGCTACTTCCTACAGGTTTCCCACTCTGCCAGTGACAAATTTTCAGAAGGGGAAAGGATACAGAACTAGAACACACTCAAACTGGAAGAAGAATAAGCCCCTCTCCTATTTTTATTTCTGATACCTGGGATTAGAAGAGAGGTATCATATGAAATGACAATTCCCTTACAGTGAAGTGTAACTACTCAATAGAGAAATGGGGCCCACATTCATGTTCCCTCTCCACAGGAAGATACTGGGGACAAAGGCTAGAGCATTTACTTATTCTGTTTATAAACTCTTCAAAGCTCTCTCTCCACCTCTTACAGCAAAGAACATTGTACAGCACTTACCTGTGTTGTACTTAATAGTCAAACATGTTGGTCAGTAGCAGCAACAGTTTGCCAATAAAGACATTTGCACTTACATGTTTAACAAATAGGGATCCCAGCTTTTCTGGATCTTCAAGGCACTTCTCCAACTCTCCCAAAAAGAAGCTGAACATAAACAGAATAAACACTTCTTTTTCTGACAGCACATATTATAGCAACAGGTAATTGCAAGGCAAAGTGGTCTTACTGCAAGGCAAGACACTGTGTCCCCTATCAGCAGCTTTGGATATTAATGTATGTTCAAACTGACAATGGTAACAGTGTAATATTTTAACACAGTTTTTTAAAAGGACATGCTGAATCCATGCCAAGATGAACAAAACCCCTGGCATTCACTAATTAAATTATTAAATTTCATATATTGATTGAAAGCTTTCCCCTTCCAAGTCTGAATGCTTGAGATGCTAATATTGCCATGCTAACCACCCCTAACAAATTCTTTAGACTGTATTGTTATTGAGAAAGCCAAGTACAAAGTTCTGTATATATATATACACACGCATCCTTCTTTAAAGCAAATCTTGACACCAACATTTGTAAACTGAAGTTACATTTTCTGCAACTCAAAGCACAAAACCAGCTGCGTTTACCTTGTATCTGAATACCTGAGGAAATAAAATAATTTCTTAAAGTCCGTCTTAACATTTTTTAGGTACAATACGTACTCTCTGTGCCAGTCATAAATCTGGTGAATGTTTCCAAATACAATCTTGTCTTTGCCTTTCATATCATCAGGCACGCCATCTTCCTTCATAAGTGCCATATAACCCTGCAACAGTCCAGGTGAATTCACTGTGAATATTCTTACTTAAAAAATAGTGTTGTCTTTTAATCCCCCTTTTCCCAGAAGATGTCCAATGGCAACAGCTTGCTTGGGACAGAATACCAAACCAGAAAACTGCTCTATAACACAGCATAACATAATGCACAGACACAAAGTATCACAAATTGAGGTGAGGCTGCAGTGCTAGAAAAATGAATTCACTCTGGCTAATTTAGCCTGTGTGAAGGGGCCCAAAGCATGAAGGAAACTTCCACAGCTCTTCTTCTTATTACCTGAAGCAGCTGCAATGCCTTTCCAAGTGGGGCTGTTCTCGAGTAAATGTCAGAGCCACTGAAGTGGCTTCTGTGCTGCTCTGCTCAGTGTCTCTTATTTCAGTCACTCACACTAACCCCACACCAAAGTGCACTGAGGAGCAAACTGCCCATGGGACTGCACTGCTTGGACTACTGCTTGCAGTATGAGCAAACCAAACACCAAAAAATTGAAAATCAATTCTGTCAGCAAGCATTATCACTGCAATAAAGTTCCTCTTGCATTTTCCCATAGTCCCATCTTATTTTTGGTGACTACAGAGTTGTCTCACTGACCAATTCTACCATATAGTTAGATTGGGAGTGTTTTTAGATTTTGTAATATTCATGCAACTCTATTCCTTCCGTTTTCCCCCCAATACTTCTATTCCTAAATAGCCAGGTCTGGTTTGCCAAGTGTATGTTTGGATGTATAGCATTTTCACCAGAAATTATGCTGTTATTTACAAAAATACATCCATTCACACCCTCCTAATGCACCCTTTAAATGCTGTAAAAACACTATCACAGTGTTGATCTTTCTTTCCCTCCCTGCCTTCAAAATAGAGTTTAAGAATTAAACTTTATTAGGCTAAAATTCAGTGTCATGGTCATTCTTTCTACTCTTCCAAATGCATTTTGTTGGTAGCTGAAGACTGAAGGAAGATGTGTGATGTTATCTCATTTTACGGCAGGGGAAGCTAAGAAGTCTAAGGGAAGCTTAGCAGTAGGAGAGGAAGGAGGGCTTTCAAATCCTGGACAACTGCTCTGTATGCTGAGGTACAATGCCTTTTTTTTTAAATTTAGATGTACTAAATAAATCCACTAATCCACTATCCTATCTACTAGGATAACATTAGGACAGAGGTAGTGATTTAAAAAAAAAAGGCAAAGAACTACACTCCTCAAAAGAACAAGGTGAACACAGTAACAGGAAAAAAGGAGTAAAATCTGATGCAGTATTTTAATACATTAAAAGCTTACAGGAGGGGAAACTAAGAATGTAAACTTTCACATTCCTAGTCTCTTCCTGTGTTTTGTTTTGAATAACATAGTGAGGTTCAAGCTGCACAGCTGGTTAGTAACATTTTAAAAAAAAAAGGAAGAAATCAAGAGAATTAAAAACATCATACCTCAACGACATAGCCCAGATCTCGCACATAATCTCGCTCTGTTTCCACTAATTCCTGTAAGACATAGCTACAGTAGAAGGAAAAAGGTGAACACACATTAAAAAATGAAACAGATTTTTCAAGAGGATTAATGGCATACAACTTTTTTGATATTTGCAGTCATGTATGTTTGATAGGCAGAACTGAAATGGAAGAATTACTGTACGCCAGTTCCTAGTAAGATAGTGTTTTGATTTTGAAACTGGACAAGGCTTCCTTCTGTTTATTAAAGTCAGATGTTTTCTTAAACGTGACACTAAAATCAAACATTTAACTACTGTTTAAAATAATATGCTATTTTGTCTCTGGTCTGGAGAGTCCTAGCTATATGGACGGTTATGTCTACACACAAGTTTAAAAAATTTGAAACCAGGCATATTTTTTATTCTAGCTTGGTAACAGTTTACTACTAAATAGAGAACTTAAGCATGGGTTGGAACAGAATGAGGTGAATGACCATTTTTTGGAAGCCCAGTAGACCTTTGGACATTTAAAGATCAGCATTTTCCTGAATAAATGAGAGTGTCATGCAGCAGAAGTCAAATGCAGGTATGACTAGAATTAAAAATCACAGATTGAATGTCACAGAGAAATGTGACCATATGCTTGACATCTAATACAAGTCCTCCCACTTTCAGACTAACAGCTTCTGCTGCCAGTTCAAAATGAGCACTGTAAAAAAAAAAAAAAAANAAAAAAAAGAAAGAAAGAAAAATTGTAAAAAATTGGTCTTACTGTCGTCTTTTTAAGGAGCTGGATTTCCTTTCCTCCATCTCATCTATGGGTGATGAGGAAGACAGAAGGGAGTTATCTGAAGGGTTGAAGGATGGACTGCTGCTGTCACCTTGATCTACCAACAAGGAACTTGGACGGTCCTCCAGAGCCTGAGAAGGTATTCAAGACAGTCAGCAACAGAGATTCATTTCACCTTTATTCATGAGACACATTACAAGCAGCTGTATATAGCAATCTATGGGAGATCAATTAATGTATCTTGGCAAAGCAAGTCACAAGCCTCCAGGAAACCAGTCATCAACATGGCTTTCCATGATAACTGAGCCTTTGAAGCACATCTGAGAAACACATTTGATATGACAGTCTTTCCTTCACTTTCCTTTTTATAGGAAAAATAAAGGAGCTGAACTGGTTTGAGCAGCAATGGCTAAAAGTTGGACTCTCCTGCTCAGGATGCAAGTACTTCTATGGTGGGAGCAACACAAATGTGTCCTCATGGCCAGGGATTAAATTATATTTGCCATATTTGACTTCTGGCATATAGAAGTTACTTTCAACAATAAATAGGACATCTTTGAAGGAGATTCTTATGATGTTACATTTTTAACACAACAGAAGTGACATTCTTTGTCAGACGCTTTGGTTATCTTACAAACTAGCCAAAATAGTGTCTCAGTGAAGAAAGTAATGACTTCTACACTGCCAATGTTGCTTTTGAGCTTCTTCAGATCATAGAGAAGAGTCCCTGTATCCTCTTCCAGATACACTATCTCCCTTGCATGGACTTCTCAGGCTTCTGTTTGTACAAAAGATGAAGCAGCAATAATATGAACATCTTCTATGAAATATTAATTGGATTTCTTTAATTCAAGCCCATAATCTTGGATCAAGCTACAGCAATGTACCACATTTTCCTTGCATGTGATACAGCCTTAATGCAAGACACATTCACTTCACCGGGGTGGGGTGCAGCTATAATCTTTTTCCTTTCCCCACAAAAAGTAAAAACCAATAATGATATGACCCAGGGGAAGCTGACCCTTGGCTCAAACTGTGAAATGAGAACATCTCCCCAAAGGACTTTATGCATGGATCATTAAGTTATATCCACTGCCAGGCAGCCTGAAAGACACATGGACTACCGAACTTTTCATTTACAAAAGACTGTTGAATTTTCCCATAGATTACTTTTTATTTGCCCTTCTGGCGTAAAAGAAATAAAAAGCAAAGTTAATACCCAAGAGAGTACAGTAATTATTTTATACAATAATGTAATTATGTCTGAATGAGAAAACAGAAAATAAAATTTCTAATTCTGAAACTCAAAGCTGCTTAAATTTAAAATGAACCTGGAAAATATCAACCTCTGATAACATTGGGCTGCCATGCTGCAATTCTTTGTAGTCTTCACAAAAGCACTTCCTATTGAGCCCAACAGGGTCTATGCAGCAGAAGCTATACTTAAAGGTTTTGAGAAAATCCAGAATTGCTGAGGGACCTCCTCTTCAGACCATATAGTCCAATCTCAAACATGGTCAGCTAGAGAAGTTTTTCCTGGACTGGGTCAAGCCGGATTTTGATAACAAAGGGCCTTCCTGAAATCATGCATATAATGAGAATCTTCAGGAACATGAAAACTTTAAAATATGTCAATAAGAATCTTCAGAAACATGGAAGCTTTAAAACACACAAACCTAAAAAAGCTGACACAAATTCCTCCTACTTAATTTGTCAGCAAGGATGGAAGCACTAACATGCAAAATGATCCCTTTACTCTTTTACTTGTTTCTTCGTTATCATGTTGCCTAAAGAACAACTGGATAACTTTCTGTTGTTAGTGTTACCTGCTTTACTGCTGACCTTCATAAGATTTGCAATAAATTTAGTTTCAGGGATTCTTCTCATAAAGGTCTATTAGTCCAAGACCGTGGGTCTTTGCATTCATTTCACTAATGGGACATTTTCCTTTTACTGACAGAATATACTTAGTAAATTTTCTACCATCTCCTCTCCTCCTCTTATTGATTGCTTTTTTCTCCTCTACACAGCCATTTACCTATTCAGTAAATGCTTTTACAAAAGTGTGTGCAAAATGACCCCATACATCAACCCAGAAAGTGACTTTTGAAATAAGACAGCAAGTTTTAGGAGTCAATGTAAAACATGGAGGTTTTCTTTGAATAGCAAGCTGGGACTTGAAGACACAACTTCTTTAGACACATGCACCTATTGGTCAGCCTCACCATTTTACTTTTGACGAGCTCTTCAATTGCACTGACGAGTTCTGCAGCACTGGGCGTCTCGGAGCTGGTTGGCCGCACCAACAATCGAGAAGATGTCTGTGCAATGACACAAAGGAAGGAGAATCCCAGAGTTAGCCTGGTACTTGCTCAAGGATTAAAAGACTCCCTTCACTTCTCTGTCAGACAGAGGTACCTGACAGGTACTGTCAGTGTCATATCACACTAAGATCATCCCTTCCAACTTGAGCAGCTGGAGCTGGACGTTTCAAGTAAACCCCATAGAGGTTAAATGCTGGGATAAAAATTCCTCTTCCTACATGCAATAGAAGTCGAGGAAATATAATTGCTGATAATTCTTGGCAAATAGCTATGAAAATTGCCTGAGCTGACCCAATGGACAACAGTTTGTTAACCTGTTTTATTGCTGCTTAAACAAAACAACAACTGCAGAACAGTAAGAGAAATCAGGAAGACTCGAAATAAAGGAGGAAGTATTACTATGTTAAGAAAAAATACACCAGTAACTCAGGGGCATTTACTTTTCTAAAGGAGCTGGGGTATATTGCCCAGATTCAGATGGGAAATTGAGCTCACCATTCTTTGTGCCATCCATTTTTCCCAATGGTATGTGTAGAGCACAGAAGATCTCTGGCCTCATAAGCTATAAAATGCCAGTTTATAGATACAACTGAAGGTAAAAGGTGTTCACAGTAAAGGATTCTGGGAGAAGGCCATTAAATTCAGCCTCAGTAATTTGCAAACAGAGCTGTTTGCATATTACATTTATCATTTAGTAACTGGAAAGTGGAAACAGGGTGTAATATGAACCATACTTCATATTACAAACAGCACAGTGAACATCATGCAGCACAGGGCAAGCTGTCCTGCAAACGTTTCCAACAAACCAGACAAAAAAACGGCACAAATAATGACTTAACACAAGAGGTTCTACTGAAATCAAGCATGGGTGTAACAAGACTCCCCATAAGTAAATACCAAAAAAAAAAAAAAAAAGGAGAATACAGATTTTAGGTAGTTTGCCTTGCATTTGCCTTATTTGGAAAGGAAAACAGGGGCTGGGTAAGCAAAGGAAATACAGATAACTTTAAACAGAAAGATACGGGAACTGAGCCAAAGCAGAGACAGAACACAAGTCAACATAATGCTGCATCAGAGTTTACAAAAAGAGAAAACAAAAAGCGAAAATAATTAGTTTCATATTAACACAACTGATGTTGAAACTTTTAATACTGCTTATCCAAAAATTAAATACAAACAACTTGTACACTGCCACCAAATGCAAAATCCATGATGTGCGCAATGACTCTGCTGAATAGAAGAATGCATATAGACCACAGATGAGCTCTTAGGGGAGAAAATGGTAGTGTTATTTAGTGCTATTAGACAAGTCAGCATGGCCTAGCACATGATGTTTGCATGCACATCAAATACTGAACAATCCCACAGCTGGCCTGTCTTTTAGGCAATTTACATGCTCCTGACATCTGACTGTTGACCAGGTTTTCCAAAGCTGTGCCTGTATATGGGTTTTCACTTTGGATGCAGAGCTCAGCTTAGTCTTACAAAACACTGTCAATGCCGAAATCAGGTTCTGGTTATGGTCTCTTTTATTGCTCTGTTGGGGTATATGGGATGTGAGGTAAAACTTCAGAACTGTGATTTCCAGGACCTGTGGTTATATCACATATTATCTGAAAGAGAAGGAGCTGCATAGATAAAACTCCTTGCTGACTTTCCTGATGATGTACTCTGGGAACAGAATACACCCCGTGGCCAGAAAAGAAGGGAAAGCTGTGGGAGCAACTGAGCTCACACAGGTATGGGATGCTGCTAAAGGGCCCACAGCAGGCTGGGAAGGGAAGGAGAAACCCAGCAAACAAGGAGTTTCCAGCACTGAGCAGGAGATCTGGAGACGAAGAAATGCTTGCAGGGAGACAGAGACGAGCGCCAAGTCTCTGAGGTCACAGAAAGGAGGAGACATTCCTTGGGATCGGGAGTAGCTGAGCAACCCAAGAAACCACCCAGCACGGCAGGAATGTGAAGAAGGACTCCACCCAGAAGACAGACAACTGGGAACTTGTTTGCAAGCCTTTTAATAATCAGTAACTCTATCAATAGAGCCAACTACCTTCTCCTGGATAAAACTTTGCTCTGGCTTCTCACTTCTGTGTTCCAATAAAGCATTTACTTAGGTATTAGAAGTTGGTGGTGTGTGGACTTCAGGGAGGCACACATAACCTCCCAGGATGCCCCGTGAGGGGACCCTCTGTCTCCCACCATGAAGGACAAATATTGCATAATAACAACACATCGCAGAAGAATCACTATTTACATGCTTTGAAAAATTATGGCATAATATTAACTTTACTAAACTTTAACTTCTCTGAAGTCTTCTCTAAATGTAGTTTCAGCTGCTTTAAAAATTGTCCCAACTGAAGTGGGTGCATGTTAACCTTTTAAGAAGTTGTGCTGGTTCTGGGTGGGGTAGAGTTAATTTTCTTCACAGCTGCTGGTATGGAGCAGGATTTTGGATTTGTGCTAAAAAAAGTGTTGATAATGTAGAGATGTTTTTGTTATTGCTGAGCAGCGCTTACACAGAGTCAAAGCCGTTTCTGCTTTTTGTACTGCCCTGCTGGTGAGAAAGTTAGAGGTGCTTGGGAGGTTGAAATGTGGCACACCCAGGACAAGTTAACCAAACTGACCAAAGGGATGTTCCAGACCATATGACATCATGCTCAGTGTATAAAGTGGAGGGAAGGAGGTGGAAGGCAGTGACACTTGGAGTGATGGTGTTTGTCTTCCCAAGTCACTGTTACACTTGATGGGGCTCTGCTCTCCTGAAGATGGCTGAACACCTGTCCAACCATAGGAAGCAGTGAATTAATTCCTTGTTTTATTTTCCTTGTGTGCATGGTTTTTGTTTAATTTCAATCCACACATTTTCTACCTTTTACTCGACCTATTCTCTCCCTGATCCCACTGGGGGGTGAGTAAGCAAGCAGCTGTGTGGTACTTGGTGGCTGGCTGGGGTTAAACCACAACAGAAGTGAAAATAAGATTTACAGGACACGGAAAGCTGCTCAGAGTCCTGCTCTACTCCGGTACGGGTCTGACTTTGCACCAGAAATACACAAGTAAGCAGACACTAGCTTACAAGCATATCCCTTCATGGAAAGTGTTCTTGCTATGTAAAGAAGTCAATAATGAAATTAATTTTTCTCTGGAGAACTTTTTTTAATATTTGTATATCAGTTGTTTTCTGCCATTGAAGGAACACACAAATATGGCAGCTCATCAGCAGGAGCCTAAACATACTTTCACCAACATTATTTTCATCTTATTTCTAAATCTAAAACTGAGATTATTCTAACAAGAAAACATTCTCTCACATCTGAAGGCTGGCCTATTTTTGCTTGTTTTGTTTCAGGAGTATTTCCCAATATATTAACTCTTCAACTTGTATGTTACACTTTGTCAATTCAGAAAACATGTAGGAATTGAACACACATAGAGCATAAGATCCTACAGCCATTTTGATCCTACAAAGAACAGCTTCAGGGATGAGTGAGATTTCCACTGAAAAGCAGTGTTTTTAAAAGAAGAAAAAAAAAAAAAAAGAAAAAATAAGTAAGATCCACTAAAGTTATGAATAACATCTGCACCACTTAGAACAGAGAGCAAGTAATCACAAAATTCACTAATACTATTCAGTGCTGTAGATTACAAAGGTTAAAAATTTTAAGGAGCAAAATGGCAAGAAAACAATTATGTGCATATTTGCTGCACAAGTCCAGATTACTTCCATTCTAAACCCCTCTATTTCCAGACTTGATACTTGTCCCCTAAATGTCTGATCCAGGTTCAAAACTGCAATAAACTCTCTCAGTGTATGAACATCATAACATTAAAGAAAAACAGATCATATGCAACTAAGATTTTCTTCATGCAGTTACTATCTACACTCGAAATTTTATTACCGGTGCAAAATTTTTACCTTCAATTTTAATGTGCCTTTGTTTGTAAAAAACAGATGGATTATGTGCTGGTTTTGGCTGGGACAGAGTTAAATTTCTTCACAGTAGCTGGTATGGGGACATGTTTTGGATTTGTGCTGGAAGCAGCGTTGGTAACTCAGGGGTGTTTTAGCTATTCCTGAGCAGAGCTCACACAGCACCAAGGCCATTTTATTTCTCACCCCACTCCACCAGCGATGAGAATGGGGAGGCACAAAGAGCTGGGAGGGGACACAGTCAGGACAGCTGATCCCAACTGACCACAGGGATATTCCAGACCATATGGCATCACCCTCAGCATATAAAGCCGGGGGGAAGAAAAAGGAAGGGGGTGACAGTTGGAACAATAGCCTTTATATTCCCAAGTCATTGCTACATGATGGAACCCTGCTCTCCTGGGGATGGCTGAACACCTGCCTGTCTATGGGAAGTGGTGAATGAACTCCTTGTTTTGCCTTGCTTGTGTGCATGGCTTTTGCTTTACCTATTAAACTGTCTTTATTTCAGCCCAAGAGTTTTTTCACTCTTTCCCTTCTGATTCTCACAGGGACAGTGGAACAGTGACTTAGTTGGGGCTTAGCTGCTGGCTGGGGTTAAACCATGAGAATTATTACCCTTATTTGGTAATTCCTTTCTTTTAGGCATCACCTCTTTTCTCCTTGCCTCCCCCCCCCTCAAAAAAAAAAGACCAAGAATGACAAAAGGTATTATTAGAAAACAATTAGACTCTAATCATTAATATGGCATCAGCCAAAGTGATGTAAATCATCCTGTGAGCACAAAAAGTAGCCCATTTCCACATTAAAAGTGCTAGCAGAAAAATTTCTACACTTGTGCTTTTAAAATAGGGAAGCATTTAATTCATGCTCTTCTCATAGAACACCTCTTTAATGTTGACTAGAGCGAAATTGTGATTACTTTTGTCTACCATGAAGCTGTATCATGTGTGTTTTGGAGATCTTTGGAAGCAGAGGTAAAATTTTGCAAACAGAGGTTATCTCACCATGTGAAGCCTCCCCCACGTCCTGCTCCTACCTTGTCATCCTGTGAGTCGGGCTGGAGAAGACTGTGCTGCTGAATCGCCATGGGAGGAGGAAGGGGCACAGCATCTGCTCCCTCCTCGCCTTCCTCCTCTCCACAGCTCTGCATGCCAGAAGAGGATGACTTGGAGAGAGTGCCACTGCTCAGCCCCTCGTTCCGACCTCTCTGTAAATAACATCAAGATGTTCAAGCTCTGTTATCTCAACAGCATGAAGCTTGTTATGACACGCTCATTTTGAATCTGTTCTGTAGTTTCAGCCTTCTCCCAACAAGTCAAGATGCTCCTACAAAGAGTCTCTTAACAGAGGGGGAAAATGCAGATGCCAAAGACAGTTTTCAATGTTTGGTAAAAGCAAAAGAATTCAAATACTAAGAAAAAGACATTCAGCTGAAATTTACTACAGGAAAGTGTTACCAAAGTCATGCTTGCTTTCCAAGTTCAGTTCTGTAAAGAGAAATCTGTATCTCTCTGAAATATGTGTCTTGCTCTGTATCACAGCAAGACTTCTAGAGCACATAAATAACCCCCTATTACACCTTGAAGTATTTAGTCAATTACTCTTTCTGTCCCCTATAAGGAACTCTGACTTCAAGTACCCAAAGTTTAATGTATTGATCTCACAGGATCAATTTAACTACCTTTACAGGAAGACAGCATAGATGGTTATTGCTTTCACCTGAGTTTAAGGCACTGGCCTTAGATTTTTCCCCTCACTCACAGAACAGATACTGCGAAAATAATGCTACAACTGCATCACAGACGGTCTCTTTCTACAGCCTGACATTCAAGGTCAGAGGCCAGTATTCATTGCCAAACAGCATCTCTCAATTCATCATGCTGACAAGTCTTTAGTCTTTCCTTTCCCTACACTAAACTGTGGAACTTCACTACTGCAGCAAGCTTATAGAAAAATATGCTGGGAGGAAGAAAAAAGGAAAAAAAAAAGGCAGCAATAAATAAAAAATTGGGCAACTGAGACTGCTTTTCTGTATGGTAAGTACCAAAACCAATACTCAGAGTCAATCTAATAAAAGGGAATAGCAAGCACCCAGCTGTGACCTTGGAGGCAGTAACATGACATTCATTTCAGCCTGAACCATAGGTTTGTAACGGAGAATCTGGCTCTTGTCTGCAGCTAACTGGAGGCCAGCTTTGTTCATACATGAGTTCCAGACTCTGAAGGAGAGGCACACGTTTGTGGGAAGAAGGGAAGTCCTCAGCAGACGTCCTTGGTAGCAAAATTTGAAACAGTTCACAATTTCCTTCTCTCCAATGAAAACTGCCAGGCATATAATTGGACTGCTGGTAACTAGCCTGCATTGAAGAGCCAGTAATTTTTCTATGCTCTGACTCTTATGCAAGTTGCAATTAGAGCTTTAAGCAGCTAAGCAGCTCTTCCTACACTTTCCCTGATCTGTCAACAAGAAAAGTGAAGGAAATACAAAATGACCTGATTATTCCCAGACCTTGAAGCACCTATACTCACAAAGCCACTTTGCTAATTAGCATAAGAGAGTAAAGCCAAAGGACAACATTTTATTCTCCCACTTCTCTTTTTAAATTATAGATGCTTCACAGAGCTTCACTAACACTCTCAGAGGGCACAAACTGTCCCTGGCACAGGACTGACGCAGAGTGCAGCAGTCAAGGATGAGCACAGGGCACATAACACTTTGCTCCACTGCTGGACAGTCAGTTGAAGAGACAACCATCACCTGACAACATTTAGTTCCTTGAAAAACATACACACAAATCTTGGGAAGCTGCCTTTAGCACTGACCTCTTCAAGAGTTTCATCTTGTGGGGTCGCTGCACTGTCGTCGGAGTCCTTCTGAGAGCCTGCATCGGCACTTTTACGGACCTCTCTGCTTTTCTTATGTTTGTGGGCCAGTTTTTTGACGTGCCCATCTGCTTTCCCGCTGCTAAGGCGCCTCACAGGACTGGTGAGCCATTTCCTCAAGGTGTTGCCAGGGCGCTTGGGGCCTGGGGAGCTCTGAGCACCGATCATGTGCGGCTGAAGTGACGTTACGGAAGCTGGAGGACTGGCATCATTGCTGGAGACCGAAAGGGAGTCTGGAAAAAAGAACAAGGGGAGCATTTTAAAGCTGAAGCACCAGCAAGTGAGAAAGAAGGTAAATGGATGTATGTAATAATGGATATGGAATTGAATTTATGGACAAATCAATGAGATTTTTTTGAGGTGACCTAATGACACCGCAACTTTCAGTGTTCATGCTGCACATGGCCGCCCCTGCATAAGCACCACTGATGTGCTTAGAACAGTCAAGCTTCATTAAGGTGTTCCTGCCTCAATTGTAATTCATACTTCTCACTGCTGATACTTATTTGATAGTGAATTATACTTTCCATATGTCATGGAACTTTATGGAAGGATATGCCTGTTTTATCTTTTAATGTTTACTGCTTTGACAGTAAGGCATAGACATGAAGGGTAACAATAATTGTCTCAATGAGATAAGCAAATCATTTTTCAAACACCGAATTTAATTACAAATGCTCCAATTACTTGCATTATTTATATATTTCCCCTACCCTTGAGATAGAGGGAAGAAGAAACCAGAAGACAGTTAAATGTCTGTCTTGTGCTTAAACTTTCTCAGAGATTTGGCTTTGTTTGTTTGCTTTTAAAAAAGGCACAAAGCCATGTTCAAAAGCCCAAGATCAGCAGTAGTTCTCAGCATGACATGCTTGAAGTTCTGTAATGAAACAAAGGATACACTTTTCTCAAGCCATAGTTAAATGTGCATGAGGTCAAAAACACTTTCCCACCAAGGTTCCTGTGACTTGACCAGGACTGTATGCTTATGATGAACACCCACTGGTTACCTACTGTAAGACTTAATTTCTTTTTTCCTCATGCAGCACAACACTGTTTCCCCCAGCAATTCTCTTTTCCTAAAAATATATATATCTTTTCTTTTTTTTTGGGGGGGGGGGGCGGGCAGGGAAAGTGGGGCCCTGGAAACATTCTTGTAACGCCACTCCTATAAATATTATCTACCACTGTTGTACTAGCAAGACCATCCTAGGCTGTCAAATACAGGTTTTTTTTCCCCCTGTGTGTGCACTTTTGCAGACAGATAGTTTACACAAGGATGATACAAGTAACGTTTTGTTGAATGTTTCTACTGGTGGGAGTTAAATGCAGTGCTTGCGCTCCTTCTTGAAGCTTGACACAGATGTTCAGGTCATCTCTTCTGGTAGCTTTTCTTTAAGAGGTGCATTGCCAGTCTGACCAGAAATAGTTTGAATTTTGTGGAATAATATGGTCACATTGATGTAGTAATACATTTCATCATAAACATCCAAATGCTTGGATCCACACACAAGTGTGTGAGACTGTTCTGTTTCTACAGAGCACTAAGTGTAAATCATGGTTTTGAATGCAGATGGGGAAAGAGACATAAAATGTGGATATAAGAAGTCAGGACTTTTTATTTTTCCTTTGCTGTTCAAGCTGTTTCACAAAGGGCACCCTTTCCTTGGAATCCAAAAAGGGATCTATCATACTGTTTATGAAAATGTTTCTCTGTTCCAATAAAACCCATGGCATGTCACCATTAAGATACATCAGCTCTGATGCCAATAACATTTGTAGCTTACACTGTATGAACACATACATAGTAATTGCTGCTAACCTCCACTTTCATCATGTTTCCACAAAGCTGAAGATAAACTTTATAAAGCATACTTTCAGTCTAACAAGCTAGCTGCTAACTCTTTAAACCAAGTCACATCTGCAGAATTATCTTCCAGCAACAGCTGTAGGTGTTGTGCACGTAGGTAAGGAGAGTTCACATGATGCCATTAACCCAGCTTCAAGGCTTTAAGTAATGGCTATTAGCGAAAAAGCAGATGCAGAGCAACATTAGTTGTCTTTGTCTCTAAATCTTGGGAGAGCAGTGTTAAGAACTGCTACATTATTTTCTTGCTGAAGTGGAAAGCATAACAAAGAAATTAATTATCTATAACAATGGTTTTCAACTTGCAATCCGAGTATCCCTCAAGGCACTGAGATTACTGCTTAAGAGTTCTCAGCACATATGCAAGAAAAGCAAGACTACTAGCCATCAGCATCCACATCACGACAGATTTATGACTTTATTAAAAAAGAACCTGATCTGCTTATTAAAAAAAATTCCAAACAAAACTTGCAACCATCTGCAAGCTCTCCACAGGAATCCAAACAATCTCCTTTTAAACCTCTGTAAGAATTTAGTTTGACTGCTCTTTTCACCAAACTTATCTTTACCTTCACTGTATCATTTAGCATTTTAATTATTATCAGATGCCTTGTTTCAGAAATCACAGCAAACATCAGCTGATGGGTATTTCAATAAATAACCTTCTGCTATTCTGCTAGTGGACTATAGAAGATGAGAAAACAATGTCTTGTAAGTTTCTTGAAGCACAAACTAAATGCCTTGTTTCCAAAACTCCCAAGCTTGAAGATGTTATAACTACTCGGCCAAGTTTTTCTTTCACTTGTATATAATTTTCCTCTCAATAACAGTTCATACAAGGTTCCTTCCATGCAAATAAAACAGAGAACACTCACTTGTTTACATAAGAAGAAAAAATTAAGCCTTTGCAGAAGTTCACCATGTACTGTTTCGTATTTTTGGATCTGTTGCATTTCTTTCCTTTGCAACTACTCCTCACTAACAAAAAGGCAGCATGATGGTGCAGTAATTCATTGCATAAGATTGACTTCTGACATAAACATGCCTATTCCTAAGCATGTAACATGCCTGCAGTTAATAAACCCTTTTTTTTTATAAAGTGTGTTCCACCTTCTGAGATTTTCACACATCCTTTTGACAAGCTACACTTAGCAACTACCCAATTTCTTGTAAAACCACGCAGTGCAGGACAGAGGCCCTGAAACTTTGGAAGACAAGTATTTTTGTCTGACTGTACTTTTGCTGCACTCCTAACTCTTAACCCAAGTCAGCCAAGAGTTTGTGGGCAGGAGGAGGGAAAAGAGCATGAAGAAATCTGTACGCTCTGCTCAAGCAGAGAGGATCTAAAAGACAAAACAATGTAAGCCAGACATGTTCAGCAGCACATACTTGAGCCATATCCTCCCACACAACATTAGTTTTCACTTGGCATGCAGCATGTAACTGCTTCTTATCTTCTCCTCTGCATGACTGAATATGAAATCCTTACTTAAGTATTATTAGGGGTTCAGGGAATCACAAAAGGGGACATAATGTAAGTAGTACATCAAAATGATCACACTGTTCCACTTTGCTCTTTAAAGCTTGAAATCACTCAGAGAGAAGAAAAATCACAAAGGTTGGGGACCTTTGGAGATCAGCTAGACCATGCCCACTGCAGGGTGCACGGGGTTGCATCCAGGCAGGTTTTAAGTCTCTCTCAAGAAGGAGACTCTACAACCTTTCAGGGCAGACTGTTTTAGTGCTCTGCCATCCTCACAGTAGTAAAGCAGCTGTTCCTCATATTCAGATGGACCTTCCTATGTTTCAGTTTGTGCCCCTTGTCCTGTCACTGGACACCGAGAAGAGCCTGGCCCCATCTTCTCAAAAACCGCCCTTAAGATACTTGTGTGCATTGATAACACCTCCTTTTAAAATAAATAAAAATACGTCATAACTATAAAAGCATCAGCCTAAAGATCAAATTTTATTAAATAGAGCATTAAAAAACCAAGGAGATTTAAAATCACCAGTGTTAACCTGAAAAGAATACCAACCCACTAGGCTTCTTCAGAGAAGAGATCTGACTTTTTGCCCCTCCTTAAATTTGCAGAAAACATCTCTAAAACCTCATAGCTGAGTTAACACTCACTAGAAATATTCCATGCCAGCGTTTTCCCACTGAGACCCTTTACCATCTATTTTCCCATGCCATCCCAGCCAACAGGCATTGAGATTTTCCACTTACTCCCATCTGTTTCCTCAGGACCCCAGTACAACACTAAAGCCCAGTCATGTACAAAACCTAGGTGCCCGTGCTCATGTATTTATGTAGAGGTATTGCCAGATTGAAGCATTAGGGAATATCAATATCCAATACAAGCATTTTCAAGAGCACAGAAAGACCTTTCACCTTCACTGTGAGAAGAGCCCCACGGGAGTGTCTCATTTCTCCCTTTCCCATCTATATATACTACTTCTATCTATATCATTAGGGATGCAGACTTGGTTTCTTGGTTTGATTGATTACTGCGCTTGTGATAGTTTACACTAAATCAGCTTTGTTTCCTTTATGACTACATAGAAAATTGTTTTTCTAGGGTTGCTCAAGAATATTTTATCACTAAGACACACTAAGAGGAAAAAAAGGAGTACTCAAAATTAAACTGAGAGCAACATGGAATTTTAAAACCAAAACAGATGGAATAAATTTGGGGTATGCTAACCCCAAATGTGTTTCAAGTACAGTAAACTTTCTAGTGAGAATCAGACTCCCTTTTAGAAAACAATAAATGAAACAGATGGACATCTTGGAGAGAAGAAAAACCCAACACACATATAGCAATCACACACAGCAACACCAATCCAACAAAAAAACATCAAATTTAATAAAACCACTACTTGTTCAAGGAGAGAAAGTTTTGCAATTCAATAGAGTACTTTTAAAAACCTAATGGATGGGCTTTGTTTTATAATTCATAGCCACAATAAGAAAAGAAGGCATTTAACTGCCATTTCCCTGAAAGTAAAAACTACATATGTTGCTCTGGTGGTGAGGTCAGAGAGTTCACTTAGAGTCCATAAATATATTCTTGAAGCTGAAGGGCAGGCAGCATGGGTTCTGACCCCCTCAAACTAGAAGATAAAGTTACCTCCAACGAACAGGCAAATTTTTGAAACTGGAAGGGAAATGGGAATTCTCATTCTAGTCCCAGCTTTCTTAACACTAGAAACATGCACATCTGTGATTAATAAACTGCTTTTTTCCCTAAAAAATAAATCAGCCATGTTAAGCTAGTTGATGACTTGAAAGACTCTGCTTCATATTAACTATTTCCATATTGCTCTTTTTTGAGTTTTTCTGCAAGGGGCTACATTAACTCCTGACTCCTTCACCTAGGGAATCAAACTGAGCCTGCTTGATGCTCTGCACCTCTAAACACAAAATGCTCCAAGAATCCAAAATAAAAAATAAGAACATTTCACAGTCTCTGAACTGTGAAACAGCAATGGGACAAAGACTGAAAAATAGAGTAAAGCAAACTTAGTAACCCTGACTGGCATGTCATTCTACAACTGCAGATCTGCCATCCACCATGGACTTTAGGGAACAAAAACTCAACCAACCAACCAACCAAAAAAAACCCAGAAAACTCATCAGGAGTAATCGACCAGTTGATCAATAAGATCTGGTGCAGGTACATTATGAGTGTTTGGGGAAAAGGGCTGTTTGTTGGGTCAAAACACAGAAAGCAAAATCTACAGTGATGCACTTTGAGGTTTAATATGCAAGGTAGAGTTGACAAGCATCCAATGACACAAGTTCATAAAATCCTGCCTGTGGACGCTAGCAAAAGCCTGAGAAAAGAACTCAGGCATGTTTTCAGCAAGAGAGAAAGTTTTCTCACAGTTTTGCTAGCAGTGTTTATAAAACGGTTTCTAAAACTATGAAAACATGTTCTTGCAGCTGGTGTGATAAAACTATTATTAGTTACCCAATAGTTGTATAGTGTGTTCATCTTTCTAACCAATAGTACAATACCTGTACATAGGGATTAAAAAAGACATGTGATTTTCAAATAAGGTTGTCTGGAGCCTGATCTGCGTTTTACAAGTTTGTCTTGTTTCCCCTGCTTGATAGCAGGGTTGCAACTATACCTGCCTGTATACACAGTGATCTCTTGCTATTAGATGAGATGAGGAAGGTGTGAAAAAAAGAGTGGAAGGATTATTTTAGTCATGGACATAGGTGAAGTTTCTGCCTAGGAACTGCTTTTGAGGTAAGAGGTTACTAATCTGTCATGTGCAAGATCAGTCAGATAATTTTGTATGTGTCAGGAATTTTATTTCTCTCCTGCTGGGTCTCCTCTTAAAAATATCCTCGCTGCCTATATTTTGCAAACCAATACTAGAATGTACATCAAAAGGCATTAGATATGTTTCAACTTTTAAAAAGTAATCATAACAGCAGTTACCATTTAAAGACAATGCAGCTTAAGCATTATCCGGCTTGTAAATGGGGCATTTCCACTATGCCCTTTGGGAAGCATGAATTTCACTTGTGAGGTAGAGTGATATAACTTTCATAAAACTAGTTTCTTTCAAAAAAATTTAAAAATCACAAAATGCAGAAAGCTAGTACTTAATACATAAAAGAAAACCCCTCAGTCACATTTGTTTCTGGAGTGGAACAAACAGAGCCTTCATCTCTGGTCAGCAAACCTTTTTTGTCATTTATTTCAAGTTATGCACTATGCTGATATATCAGTTAGTCATCTTTTCAGTATGTGAACAGACAGAGTTCGACTCCTTAGCACATCTTCCCTGATTAATAAATTATCTATACTAATTTTGATTGATAGAGGCACTAGTTCAGAGCACCTAGATTCACATGTATGCAATAATTAAGTCTTCCACGTCATCAAAAGCTGATTATCTTAACATCAGATAGACTGGAATTCTAAGCTTGAGGCTAGATAAGTCTTCAGCTTCTCTTAATGAGATGCTAAACTGCCGAACAAGCAATTAAAAAAAAAACCCCAACCTTGCCCCTAAGACTGTCATCTTAATGCCTTCCAAAGGTCCTTCTAATATTGAGAAAATTCATTCAACAGACATATTTGCAACTGCACTAGAGAAAGGAATGAAGAAAACCTCTGAGTAAGAGCAAAAAGAATACACTGTTCATTTGAATTAATTAATTAGTGGCATATGCCTGAAAGGTTTAATACACTTGCATTATTGGTATGTTACCATTATCTTTTTCTTAATATCTTCTCCTGCCTTCCTATGCCAATTTAAAACTAAGTTTTTGTAAACCAAGGTTTTCCAAGGTTTCACATTTAAGCTTTTAACTAGTTTCACATGCATGATAGAGTGTACACAGAGAGAGCTTCAAATACAACTGCTATCTGTGAACTAAACACCATCAAAATTCAGATGGGAAAAAGCCCTCCTCTGAGAACTGCTGGACAGCTTTCCATCCACACTTGTGTTGTTGGTTTTTGGGTGTTTTAAGCAGGAAGCAGGCATGATAGTGTGCCAGAAAAAAACTCTCCCAGGTTAACTAAAGTAGTTCTGTTTGTGCTCCATGGAATTCAGACTACAGGGAAATAAAACCTCAAATCTAAATCTTGTATACCGCTACAAGCACAGGCAGCACTACAGAAAGGGAGAGTGGACTTTGTGGGGCATTTCATTCTTTGCAGTAAGTTGTTCTCTCCTTTTTCTGGAGAGAAATAAATTTTGTGTCACAAGTAGGAAGCATTAAGACTTAGACTGCTGAAGTTTAGTTTCACAGTTTGTGAAAACCACAAGCTTTTAACTGATTAAATCTCAGCTTCCCTGTACGTAGCTTATAGTTTAATAGGCAGTATCTGGATCTCAACTGTTCTTTTGGCCACTTGTTTGTTCAGATTTAAAGACAGCTACATCCATGTGCCTGGCAGGACACACCAAGGACAGATTTATGTAATTTAGCACTGTTTCTCAGTCAAGTTCTCATTCTATGTCAGTAGAGCCATCCTCTTTACAGATCAAAGCAAGTGGCCTGATTATTTTAATATGATTGTCTCCCACTGGAAGGAAGGATACATCTCCCCAAACCACTAACTGCACAGGCACTTGCATGCTTTTATGCAAGAGCTAATGAACAGAAACATGTTCTAATTTTCTGGCAAAGGTTTCTCCTTTTCGTGCACTACCTCCAGCGAGATCCCTTGAGCCAGCTGGGGCCATCACCCAGTGACTGATCTCTTGCACTTCACCTGTGCCTCCCCTTATAGGACATCATTTTACATCAGTGTGAAGGAGCACAGAAGATTATTTGCTCAGCAGACCTACAATAGGCAAGATTTTCAGTGACAGATTTAAGTTATATACTAACAACTCTCTCATAGGGGCTGACACATACCATGTAATGCAAGAATATTAAGGTGACACCCTTCTTTCATTAAATAGTTGAGAAAGTTCTTCAGTGTAAATAGTGAAAGAATATTAGAGAAACACTGCTTTTCTGTATTAGCAAGCAGGTTTCTCCACAGTGCCAATGCATTTTCCTTATTTTGCTTTAAATACAGTAGCTTTTAAGTTCAAATTTCTCAAAGTTCCACAAAGACTCTACTACATTACTCTTTTTCAAAGCACGGGCATTTTTGAGCTTCACTACAGAGACACAAATATTTTAATCTGTCTGTATATTCTACTTGAGCTAGATGCCTAGTATCAGGTATCTATCCAACTACCACAGGATGACCAAAGTAGAAGATCCTATGAAGGCAAGAACCAACCACTCCTCTCTCCAGAAGAATGGATGCAGCAGGAATGACTGTTCCAGGCCCCGTGCTGCTGAGCTGAGAGGAGCTCTGTACAGCCCTCGGCTCTCGCCTGCTCCCCAGCACTGCTGCTGCTGGAGAACAGAAGATCACAGCACCGGAAGCTGTGGAAGGCACAAGACAGCTACTGAAGCAGTGGGAGCTGGCAGCCCTTGCTCCCTTCCAACTGCTCCATGGCACAGCACTCCCTCCCTGCCTTTGACAAAACCAAGCAGCCACCCAGTGCAGACAAGTGACATCTGAGGCAAAGAACGGAAAAGAAGGAAGGCAGAAGCTTTGGGCCTGGGCCTTGTAGGCAGCACTGGCGCTTAAGACACTCAGCAGAGTTTGGCTGACTGCTGACAATTCATCGGCCCTGTGCTTGCCACGTGCAACCCGCCTCCCAAGAGCCATGCTAAGGGATGCCAGCAGCAAAGATGCAGCTCTGCTCGTGGCAGAGCTGCATGTCACACGCTACGAATGGGAACCACTCCTGACAAGATTCGTGATGAGCAGTTTCAGATTTTAATTGGGGCAACTGCACAATTAATTCTGCTCATCTGTTACTGAGCTGTAGGGGCTTTATCATCTGCTACTCTAATTTTTGCTGTAAAGTAAATTTTTGCTCAGAAGTGGATAAAAATAAACTCCAGTCCTAGAAATACAGCTCTGAAGCAGCACAGCAGCTCATATGATATGCTTTGTGCATCAGTCCAGAAGAGGAAGATGTGAAAGAAAAATGTCCATATCAATACAGAACAGCCAACCAAAAGGGCGTGGTAAAACATGCATTCAGCAAGCCCTCAGCTCTGCTGAAAGCAGAGAAAGCCGTGGAGGAAGGGAGGGAGAGAAGCAAGGCTGCAGAAATTGCCTGAGGAAGAATCATGATCTCAAATGTTATTTAAAGCAACACATGCCATGCTTCCCTGTGCAAAAGCTCAGCAATGCAGGGCATCCCAAGGGAAGAAATTTATCCTACGCAGGTTTTAAAACATCCTCCACTACATCAAGAAAAAAGGTAGTATACTGCTAAGACATTGCAAAAGCAAGTTTCAGCAAGTCTGATCTCAAAAGGAAATAGCGAGACACAGCTCTGCAGTACTGTTGAAATTGAGAATGTACACACAGGGAGAAAATTAGCTTCCACCACTTTACATAATCAATATAAACAAGTCCCACAATTATGAAGGCAAAAACCAATTCCACACAAACTCTGCATAAATGCTGAGCCAAAAGTATTTCATTTTGTCCCAAAGTCTGAAAAAATTAGAGCAAGTATAACCTCTGCCACGTATTTACAAATGAATGACCTTTAGAAAATGAAAGTAGATGTGCTTTATTCTCTCTTGAAATGCGTTAAAAAATTTCAACACATGAGAAAACCTCTAAACATTCTCTAGTAAAACTGATAGAATATATGATGAGTCAATAAACACTTTAAAACATGAAGGGTAGATACTACTAATAATTGCTAAGCATACCTTCAAGTGTACTAGTAAAGTTCATAAAGAGACAGTACACAGTGTTAGTATTAAGTTACAAAAACAAATGAACCTAAAGAAACAATGTCTTTATCAAATTTCATTTGTTTTAAACCCCCAAGTTACTAGACTACTTGTACGAAAAAGGTACTTGTTTCCTGTTCACCTACTGCAGTTACACATTAACCTAAATACACAGCAATTTTAACAGTCCTTTTTTCTCTTCCCCCATCCTCTTGATTCAAAGCAGAACTCATTAGAACAACTAGCAATTGTTTGGAGCCACATCTTTAACTACAGCTGTACAAACACATCAATCTCAAGTTAGGAACTCTGCCATAAGCTCAATAATAATAATATACTCATACTGTTTAGCTTTGGGACTATTACAATAACTTTGGTCATTTTCTCTTTCCAAATGTTATACTGTTGTAGCCCTCAAAAAATACATTGAGAAAGTAATCTAGGAAATTGGGAGCAGGGATGGAATGACTAAAATAGTGATAAAAATGGATCCTCTAAAATTCCTATAGATCAAAAATGTTGATTCCTCCTTATCCAATTAATTACATTAATGATAGAGATTCATTATACAATGATGTTTGCTCCTTACCCAATTAATTGATATTAGTGATAGAAATTCATTGTACAAACACTACTTTGCATGGTAAAATGTTGACCTTTTTGGTGCACACACTGTCTGGAGCCCTTGTGGCCATGCCACTGCTTTCAGCCTCCCCACTGTGTAACGAGATGACTGTAGGTGATGACAGACAACTTCCTCCCAGTGCAATCCCACCTCAATACTTACATTATCAAGAGCAGACTTAGATGACAGTGATTAGAAACTGAACTGGTTTTATATTTTTTGTCTTCAGATGGAAATGTAACCTGAGCAACACAATGAGAGCACATGTGATTTTAATAAAGGTCAGTCACATTGGAAATACAAGGGGTTTTTTTAAACAGACTCACCGTCAAGGTTGACTAGCAGAGAGCTGTTGAAAGTCATAAGGACTATCTGCTGCAGAGATGCCTTTTCAGGATGAAGTATTTTAAGGGATTAGGGAGGGGAAGATGCTCCTCCACAAATTCATCGATTTTTAATATAGATTCAGTTAAAAAGGGAAAGATAACTCCTTGGTATAGAGTATTTGAAACCAAGTACTTTAAAACTATAAATTAATGGAAGATGTGACATTTTATCTCAGTGTGCAATTCAAATACACTGAATACTAAAGGCAGAATCATTGCCATGTTCATTAACTTGATTACAGTCTCTTCAGGAACAACATATGTACTGCTGAATTTTCTTTGGCAAGATCAAGCCCATACCATGCATACACAAAAAGCTACATTTTGTCATGCAACTTTTCCATTGTTTTTGTTTCCTTGAATTCTCCCAATAAAGCCTCAGAAGAAAGGTGATGCTGTGAACTGCCTTGTTCACTCAGTCATCTAAATTTCAATTCCTCACATCATTCCCCAGCTCCCATGCATCTAATATTATTAAAGTGGCCACAGGAAAATGATATGATAAGATCTTGAGAGAGTTGTCCAAAACTGGTTTGGATGTAGGAAACAAAAGGGAAAAAAAAGGTTAAAAAAAAATTTAAACTTCTGTTGAAAGGCAATTAAAAGGCAATAAGCCAGAATTCTTATTACTTGCTTTAATTAGACACGAAGCAGAGGAAGGGAAGGAAATCTGTAATAATTTCTACAAAACAGTAATTACTGCTTTTTTAAGTTATAGACTCAACTGTAAGCCTAAATTTAGCAGCAAATAAGTTATCTGGTGGAAACAAAATAAGAAATTTAATTAGCTTCTACTAATTTTTCTATTGAAAAAAACATTTCTTCTTTTCATCAAGTCCCCAGCATTTCCTACAGTGCCTCTAGATAGCTGATGTCTATGAAAGTCTTCTTAGGGCAAACTACTCCACATAATTTATAAGATAGGTGGCATCTTTTTGTAACCACTCACTCAAGAAGATTGACTGGAGGTGTCCAGTCTCATGTTCAAATGAAAGGAAACCAAAAAATAGTTAGATGGTTTAGCGAGCATACTTAATATCTGTGAGGAAAACCAACATTTATGGGGGAGGATTGTTAATGTTACTGATGTGGTCTTTTCAAAGCAGGATAGAATATACTTATATCACCGAAATTCTGTTTCTCTCATTACCTCCTCTAAAGGAGAGTCAGCACAAGCCTAGATGAGCAAATTCAATGGATTGTTACAGCTGCCTGTAGCTCTGCTCAAAAGCAGATTATGATCACATTGTTCATTACCAGTCTTGCAACAAGCACCTAGAGGAAACTTTCATTATGGAAGTGATAGTCCATTCTTACGCTGCTGCTTCACTGAAGTAATCTGTTTAAAAGAGAGCTGTAACACAGTAAGAGGGAAATTAGGTTGAAACATAAGTTGGAACATTTCTGCTTTGCTCAGCTTAAGCCCATCTGTTCAATACAGACTTTTGACCATGATACAAAACCATATGCATGAGATGCTTATGGTATTCTCTGAGACAGCTCAGAGGTATTCTCTGAGACAGGTGACAAGGAGGCAAAGACGCAAACACATTTCTGATATGAAATCAAACTCCACCTTTCTTTTCAAAGTTTTATCAGTATTCCTTCTGGTCTCTCTCTGGGAAATCTGAAATCTCTTGGTATTGACTACTCATTGCTCCATCATGTTTTTGAAGCACAATCTAGAAATTAATCACTAAGTATTTTGAGTATCTTCAGTTACAATACACAGGAATACAGACATCTTAGCAAAATCAAAAAATGCTAATACATAAACACTTTCTTCTTAATACAAAAGTGGATTTACAAGTCCTTATTACATGAAGCTTGTATGATAAACCTAACTACATTTCCATCAGGAAATCATGTATTTTCCTTTTACAGCTTTAAAAAAAAGTTAAAGCTCAGAACTGAGTAGCTAGTTTGAGAACAAGCTGGGGCTAAAAGAACCATTTAAAATTACTCTGTTTTCATGCAGTACTTATAAAAGTCTGAGTGGAAAGTGCTGCAGTGGAGGGAGCAGACTTCTAAGGATTAGAGGCAGAAGGCTGCCTGGGGTTAACGCCATACACACATCTGATCCACACTGCTGCTCAGTCTTGGCTTATTTCACAGAGCAGGTAACCCACCTGAGAGCTACAGAAATGGCCTTTTCAACAGACTGAAGAGTCCAGTCCAGCTGAAAAGTCGAGTCCAATATAACCAAATTAAAGGAGAAAAAAAGTCAGGACTCATTCAGACAAAAATGTGGATAGCTGTGGATCTTATCAGCTCACTTGGAGCAAAAAACCCAAGTCTCAGATCTTCAGGTTCACAAGCAGGGATGGCAATTATGAAAGGACACCAGTATTTTTCTCGCATAAACTCCTGTACTTCATAACATTCTGCTGTTGTTGTTATTGCTTTTGCTGTTTGTGGTTTTTTTAGGGGGATCTTGGGGTGTGGGAGGAGGGAATTATGTAGCATTTTCTACAAAAGGATCTACTCCCAGGTCTGGCTGTCTGTGTGATTGCTGGTGTGGATGCACAAGAAGCAGCTGGATCATATGTGCAAGCACAGGGTAAATAAACTAGCAGTACCTGACACATAGCTCATTTTTTACTAACTATGAAACAGCACCTCCAGCTAACTCTCTGGCAAGTCCTGCAGCCTAATGATTCGGAAAAGCCAAGACCAAGTAAGGACACAGAGGTCGGGAAAGCAGCACCTTCGCATGTGTAACTGTATAGTGGCTACATGAGCTCAGTTTCAGGAGGATTTTTGTTGCATGCTCTTTGTGGAGATGGAAAGGCACACACAGCACATACTTAACAGCTTCCATCTGTATTCTGAAAGAACAGACTTTCAAAGTGTATATGCGAATCTATGCCAAGAATTACACCAACCCATTAGAAATAACTGGACTCTCCCACTGCATCCTCTGAGTTCAGTCCTCAGAGATTCTTATCCTCCCTTGGACACCATTTGCTAACAATTACTTTATAGTAAAAGCATCCTGTTTTATGGATGAATTATTTCTGAGGCTTGATATACCATAAAATGTTATGAAAGAGGACAAAAGATAGTTTCATTCACATGCATTCTTTTAAGCAATCTACTGCACATATAATAAATGTATTTCTTCAAAGCTCATTCTCTATTCTTTCTCTACTCCTACAGCCACCTTTCCTCCCTCAAAACCCAGTTCCCAGATGGTTAATAACTTCAGGATAAATCTGGGGGTTGTACATTTATTCCCTGGATTTTATCCATGAGATTTACCTCTCAAATTTCCCAAGTGAAATATAGACTCACATGATCCACTTAGGGACTAAAACACATACATGCTATTGTTTCTTCCAGCTCATAAGGTAACTGAAAAAATATGTTATTTTCAATATTCAGTTCCAGACTGAAACGACTCAACACTCTCTCCAGCCAGATGACCATAAACAACTTTAATTTTATCTGTCTCTCTCTTGTCTCATATGCAAAGCATTTATAAGTTACAGAAATGGGTGGAATTACCATGAGAATTGGTTTCCTCCTACCAACACCACTGCTTTCTCCAACTGATGTCAGACAAAGGCAAAAATACAATACTTACTTATTAGTTTCAGTAGTTTCTTGCCAATACATTACTCAAACCCCTATTGTCTTTCTCCCTATATCTAAACGAGTTTTTCTTCCTTCATGCTTGATGTGTAAGTGGGGCAAAAACACAGATCATTTAATTCAGCAGGAATACATAATTATGTGTATATTGTATGTGTATTCTAACATTTTAATGAAAAATGTACAAACCTTTGTAATTCCTTAAAAATTCTTTAAGCAATGTCAAAGTCTCCTACACATAAAATCATGCACTAGGGTACATTTTGAATACTTAACCTAAATCCCAGATTACAAGTTTTAAGTTTTCAGTGGCCAGTGATACTACAGATACAATTTTTACTTGCTCCAGTTCAAGAGATAGCATAGCTACAGTTATACTGGGGTATGCAAGTAAGCTTTGTTCCCCTATTATGAAAGGCCACTGAGCCTCCTTACAGCATCGTTTGTGTGCATGGACATCTGTTTTTAAGACACAGAAAGGGAACAATGAAGAATGCTTGTGAAACCATGTATGTCTGCCAAGCAAGACTTCGTATGTGTCTACGATTTTAATTTATGGTTGTAACAGATAGCATCTCACTGATAGGAACTGACTACACCCAACATTTTGTAAAACATCTTTTGTAAAAATTATTTGGAAGTAAACTAACCACTGCAATACCAAGAGTTTAGAAATGAAGCAAAAGAGCTACAGCACAGAGAGGAGACTGCAAAGCAACAGGAAAGGGAGAAGACTGCTGCTGTGCCATGAGCGGACCTCCAGCAGACTAGGTAGTCACAGCTCTGGGTGAGCACTGGCTCTAAAATATTTTGCTGCAGAACATTCTGCCTATCAACTACTATTTATAATTGACTCCTTCCACTCCCGCCTTCCTGTAAGAAATACTGTAAACCTGTACTTGTTCATTTCTGAGAATTGGAATAATTGCTGTTTAAGGAAGCGACTGTGCAGCACTTGGGGGCTACAGAGCAGCCCTCTGAGAACACAGCTCTATTGCTGGATCAGAGATGACAGCCTACTAACATAAACTCCCACTGGCTGGAACTCCAATGCCCCGTTACCTTTCGAGGAATTACTGAGAGATATGACCATCCACTGACACACAACCCTCTCTTCAGAAGTCTCTGATAAGATTAATTCCCATTATAGCCTTGATTTCATGTTTGCAAGTCTTCTACCATCCTCCCTCTCCTCTCATTCTTCCATAACTGCAGTTTGCATACTGTCAAGTAACACTGATTATAACTTGCCTTTTGCTGCTTTTTTTGACTATATGCATACAGCAACAAGAAGGTATCCCAACAGGTGCATCAGCTCCCGACAGTAAAGGTTAGCACTGCTTTGTCCTGGAGATATTTCCAACATTTTAATGCGTATCATACAAACTTGTTTAGGAGCAACAGATCAAATGCCAAGCACAAATACTGTTTCCTGTTAAAAATTACGAAGGAGGAATGGGAGAAGACCCAACAAGAAATGAGTTTAACATGAACATCCCTACCCTTAGCCTCCTGTGCTCCTCCACTCGAGACTGAAAGAACACGGCTTACCTCCATATTACATTTCAATGTATCAATGACACCTCTAAATAAATTTCACAGACCAATTTATTTCCCACCTACCCTTTCTTTTCAAGCTCTATTTCCCCAAAAGCATTGCTTCTCAACAACAATTCAACAGGAGTGATACATACTGAATAATCTGATTTCTTCGGTTTAGCAGCAACATTCTAAGAAAATTTCTGCTGATCTGTTAAAATACTACCATTAATAACGTTTCACAGAGCAAGAGTAACGAATTCTCATTTCCCTAGTTCAAGTAAAAAAACCCCACAGAGTAGCACATGCCTCTTACAAGCTTTTGCTGAAAGACCTTACTGTACAGCATCTCAGCAGTTTACAGAGAAGATTAATTCCATAACTGCTCCCTTTCCCATGTAGGTCCTTTCTGTAATACTCTGCATTTTCTGGCTGGGGTCAGATCAGAAGGAGGGGAGAGTAGAGAAAAAGAGAGAATGAGGGGGGGGAAAAAAGCATCCTACTAAACTCCCATGATTTGAAAACATCCCACAAACAACCAACCAACCTGCCTCCCCCTTCCCATTTTATCTGTCCTGCATGTACTTGTACCTAAATCCAGGATCCAGTATTTGCAGCCACTCGGCTGCCCGTTGCCACAGCACGTAGGATTCACCGAGTGAAGAGATCCCAGAGTGTCGATCTGTTTAATCCTGTTCGGCATGGTGAGGAGTCAGCTCTTCCGATACCCACGGCTTCCAAAAACCTACTCGCCTCCACCCCGGGATGGGTTACAGCTTCTCCTGGAGGTGCTCACCCAGATAACGTTACAGGCAATGCCATCAGAATGAGGAAGTGGCTGTTCTCTTCTCAGGCTGGTTTAGACCCCTGCCTGCCGTCAGAGCAGCTCCTCTCTCCAAGGGATGCTCTCCTCTGACTCACTGAACACAGTTCCAGTCTTTAAATTCACATGTGGGAATAGCCAGATGCAGCAGATTACACTCTACCGTAACTACCCTAATTGAGGCTCAGGCTGATCTTAAAAAATACAGCAAACCAGCAATTTTTCCTCTCAGCCTTCAGAAAAGAGGCAGTCTAGTACCTTTACAGAGCTCCACAGTAACCAGAATGCACAAAACGAACCTTTAACACCTGTTTTTATTTTACACTGCATAGTTAAGTTTTTAATGCTTTAGCTAAAGGCATAAATAAAAAAAAAAAAAAAAAAGAACAAAACAGACAGACATTTTCCGGTCAGCTAAACCACACAGTGCTTTCCCTGGAACTTACAATTTTCCTTGACAAACAACAGATTCTGTCCTCACCTTCACCTTCTCTGGAGCCTTGTTTGTGATAATAAAAAAATAAACCAAACCCCACAATACTAGAAAATCCACTCTGTTTGACAAATTCATTAAAGATCTTGCCCTAATTTAAACTACATTGCAGATCTGTTTCACCTCTGAGCTCATACACTGCAAGATATATTTCTAGTTCATTAAGCTGTCTTCCTGTTCAGTAAACTGAAATTGCATGTATTTTATTTTTTGTACATGCATTCCCCACCTAGCATGCCACAAAA
>WEKY01017842.1:10554-25304 GCA_013390045.1 Picathartes gymnocephalus | reverse complement strand
AGTATTTGTCTATAAATATTAAATTACATTTTTAACTTTTTTTTTTTGCTATGCAAACCTAGAGAAGATGTTTGGTTTCTTCCCATAAACACATTATCAGCTAATTTTAAAGGAGTTATATAAAGTTACATTCACCAGATAGATAAACAGCCAATGCAAGAATTTAGTTTTTGTAAAAACAGAACAGAAATTCTTTCTAATATTATATGATCACAGGAAAAAAAAAAGTCCCAAAATGAGATTGAACAAACAATACTATATAGTCCACAAACACGTAGAGAGGGTAAGAAGAAAATAAAGCAGTGAAGGGGTTGTCAGTGATACTAGCACAAACAAATGCATGTAATGCAAGGATAAATAGGAATTTTACGTGGAACTAAGAGTCTATAGGGTCCCAGAGTCAAAGAAAGCTTAGCACTAGCATGTAACACAAGTTGGGTACACACATCTTATCCTGTCTGCAGTATTGAAGAGTTGTGGTCACCCTCCACCTGAGAAAAATGTTTTGCTTTCTAAGGAAAGCTAATCTAAATTCTGAATCAGTTTTTCCTTCGTACCCTCCTGCACTGAAACCATTAATTCTGATTCCTGATCAATTTTCTTTTGACCCAAAACAACCTTCAAACGACACTGAATTCCTAAGGGTGGGGTGTTGTGAGGGGGGTGGGCAAGGCAGAGGAAAAAAACCCTCTCTTTCTCCAGGATAAGTGATCTTTATAGTTTACCACCTACAGTGTGACTTCCACTAAGGCTCGTTTACTCTTCATGAAACTGTAGAACATCTGAAAATCATTCCAGTTTCTCCTTGAGTAAGAAAAAGAAATAAATTAAACAATCCCTTTCTTTTACTCCACAATCGTTCCCACGCACATTGAGCACATTCAAGAATATCCAGCCATTCTTGCTGAAGTAAAAGTCTCACACCTTTAACCAACATCTAGTTAGAAAGGTTATCAATACAGCTTTGAAGTAGTAATTTCCATATGTAAGAAAACTTCTGACCAAAGAGAGCAAAATTTATACATAAAACTGTTTCTCGGTTGGTTTTGTTTTGCTTTTTAACTGCATGTAGGCTGCCCTTATAAAATCAATAATATATGCAGGAAGATATTATAAATGCTCTGAGAACCACATCATTTGCAGCTTGCTTTTGCAAAAAGTTCTTCTGTTCCTACTGAAAGCAAACACTTATTTTTAGGTTTTGCTTTGACTCCTCCTCTTCTCAGAGAAAAATCTGACAAGCAAATCAAGGTGGCGAAGGAGAGAGAACAATGACCACATGGACTGTCTCAGACTTGTATTTCACAGGTTACACAGTTAAGAAGAAAGTATCACAGATACACAGTTGTCTTGGACGACCCAGTTTTTGTAAAATGAATTGCTTCACAGCAACACTGGAGTGGAGACGACAAACCCCACACAAATGTGGTGCAGAGCCACTGGGTGCATTAGGTAAGAATTTGGTTGAAAAACATCTCAATGCATATACTGAAACAATAGCTACAACTTTCTTATGGTCCAAGGCAGACAGCTCAGAATTAGAAACTCTCCTGAAGTATAAGCAAAAGGCAGATGACTTCTATATCAGAAACCCAACATTTCTTAATTTAACAGTAAAGGACCATTATGCAGTACCACTGTCACCTCAGATCAGACTTAAAACACCTCAAGATGTATCACAAGTCTCAGTTTCTGAGACAGGGACTTGTACCAATACATGTAATTTTATGCCCAAACAGGCAGCCTATTAATGTGGTTCCATGGTTTACTTGAGGCTCTACCACAAAGCTCTCTTTGTCCTTCGGTTCCATCCGGTTTTCTGTATTCCAGTGCCATATCCTGCATTAGCTACCCCTGTCTGCTAGACAGCTCTTCCTGCAACTTCTTGCATCAGCAGTTTTTTGTAGGAACCCATCCTTGGTAATAACAAACCAGTCAGGTAATCTTAATTCCACAGGCAGGAATATGTCTACATGGAGAATATCTTCAGAAAAAACCCAGCTGGGTACGGAGCATGAGCTCAGTGCAGAAGAGGCTGGACTGCACGGGGTGTTGCACAGCAGCAGTGAGCTGCCTCTGCTTCATCTGCTGCTCAGTATTTGAGACCACAGGCCATCAGGAAAACAAACTCTGATGGAATTACCAATGAAAAAAGCTCATATATGATGTATGCCAGTTGACAAAAGTTGAAATACTTGTGGCTCTTTTATTTTTAAAGTAAAATTAACTGTTTCATTTTTTGCCTTACCTGCGTAAAGCTGAAATGAGTTTACTTGGTTATACACTTTATATAATATCCTTTAAAGTAAGTCGATAGTTATCGTCATTTCTGAAAGAAAAGTACTAATGAATGGCCCTTCAGGCTCCTAGCAATTTACGATATTTCTCAGTGACTTACAATAGGGACAAAATAAATGTCCAGGTGAAAATTTTGTTTATTTTATGAAGATTTTAAAATTCCCTGCAAAAGAGCCCACTCGTTTTTAAGACAGCATTTTGTAAGAAAGACTACATCCCATGATTAAGCAAAGAAACTTAAAAGAAAAAACCCAGCTAGAAAAGCACTCACTGCACACCCTAAGTAGATCAGGTGGCACATACTTTGCATGATAGACGCAAATGAAGCATCAGATGACTGTATCTATTACGACAGTGAAGGAAAGGGATCAACTTTCTGCAATTAATCTCAGGGATCACCGACAGACAATGTCAGCCCCCCAAAACCATTTTAAGGTATTAACATTTTGCCAGCTCACCCCAGCACAGGTGTAACAGCTCACCAGTCTCTGCTGCTGACAGTCAATACAGCTTCAGCTTCTCTTAACTGCAGCATCAGCACCCACCATTTGCCACTGTATTAACTTCCTTATGGAAGTGCTACCTCGTGTGAGGCTTCTATTAATAGTCTTGCATGTAAGAATGGAAACATTTACCCCTTCTTTCATTTAATAGGACAACTGGAGTTAAGCTGTCTGCATTTCTCATACTCCTAAGATACTTGCATGGCAATAGAAATATATAATAGAATTATATTAAAACAGGGATAAACAGCATTCCAACTTAATCTTTGTAAGGCCCCATTACATTTTGCACCATCTTGGTGAAAACAAGCAGAACAAGAGAGGGAAGCTAATAAAATGCAGAATTTTCAAATTTAAATACCTATTCTGAGCTGCCTGAGAGCAAGAAGCTAAAGAGCCAACCTTTCTTCCTTAATATCTGTCTTGGCAGGGTGGGGAGGTGTCTGTGTTTGAAAGATTATAGCACAAGAGAACACAGCTTCAGTATTGTTCTCTAGCAAAACTAAATCTGTCCTCTCCGGAATCTTGCCCCTCATATTCCTGACATTCCATTAAAAAAGGTAATTAATAGATTAGTTATTTTAAAAATTCTTGTTCATCTTAAGAGGGGAGAAGCTTATACAAGATAACTGAAATTAATAGAAGAAGTGAATTCTTTATTCAGTTCTGCCAGCATCAAAAAGTTTTGAAATAATTTCAAAACAATTTTTGAAGTGATCTATGAGACAAATGCTTCCACAATTCAATATTGCACAGTTCTTAGAATTTTGAGTCACATTTCTGTGTATGGGAGAGAAAAGATTCAGACTTCCAAAACTGTGCTAGACCAAAGACCACCCAGACCTAGGAGCGAAAGTTAGAAGTAAGTCCATAACTATTAAAATTCTTGAACTAAATAGCATTGTGCAAACCAATAGGAATTTTATTTACACTATGCATTTTGCATTTAAAAAGTGTAATAAATAAATAAGGCAGATTTATTAAATTTTGCATACAAATCATATCTTCGGCAGCTTAGGCACTCTGCCTCACACCAGAATACTCTAACACAATCAAGAAATTGCAGTAAGCAAAACCATATCAATAAATAAATCTGAAGTCAACTCTTTAAAGGTGAGCTCCCACACTACTATGAAAATTCTGAAAGGAGCCTAACTTTGCCTTTTCCTCAGTGTACAATGTGTGCACAGTTTAACTGCTTGGGGTACAGCTGCACCACTAGGATCTGGTTTCTTTAGCTCCACACACAAAGATCATCCTGTTCCCAAAAACCAGCCTGGCTGCTCCTCAGTCTCACAGATAAATAACACTGCCAGTCTGCAAGGAGCGGAAGCATTATAACAGCGACTCTTTGGACTTAATATTCAGAGTGTTGTTTCCTGTTCTTTACTACCCCTGCTGCCAGCTGCCAGCGACACTTTAAACCCAATCAGTCAGAAATTGTATTGTGCAGTGAATTGTGTGAACATCCTTAATTTGAGATTTCCAAGAGCTCCCTACAAAATACTGGTATTTTTCAACAACAACAAAAACCAAACAAAAAAAACCCCCAACCAATAGCCACCTCCAACAAAACACACTGGCTATCTCATTAGCTGGCAAACCTGGAAAAAGTATTGAGGGTAAAGAGATGTGTTTTTGGCTGGGTGATTTATAGTCTTCCATTCTACATCTTGAGTAAAGCATTTGCCAAGAAGAACTGATATCAAGACACTGAAGTACTCAGGCTTTAATTAAAAGTATTGGGAAATGAACCACGTATCCAACTATTCAGTCACTCAGGCTAGGATCTAAACAAGTCCTTCCTGTCTCCAGCTTTGCAGAACATGCCTTAGCTGTTGCTCATGCCTACAGTAAGAAAGAATATCAAAAAGCAAATGACACAGTAAATTCTCTCCCATCTTAATCATTTGGCTATTATTTCCTTGAATTTTTAACTCTGTTCTGTGCTGCAACCAAGGGATTGGAGCCTATATACCACTCCCAAGAATGAAGAGGCCTTTCAAAGAAGTTATGAGATGTTCAGTGTCCCTGGTCATCTGTTTATCTGGAAAAGCTTTGGGAAAATTCTGACTCCTCAATGCAGTCACCACTGTAGCATGCCAAATTAGCTTGAAGGATCCCAGCCACTGTCAGCAAAACCACAACAAACCAACTTTAGATAATTCAAACAAAGTCTTTTGGATGAGTGTAAGGAATTTTGTTTCACATACATTCAGTACTTAGCAAGGGGTGGGAGGGGAGAAGCAATAGGCCATGTGTCATCTCTACTTTGGAGAAAACACAAAAGTGTTCCAAGTGAGAAATACTTGCTGTCCTAATGAGACATACTGAACAAACACACAGTTCTTTACATTAATTTTATTATACAAGTCACCCTCCATCATTCATTTTTTTCTTTATTTTCCCTAGGGGAAACAGCCTTTTGTCATGAAAAAAATAATCTGGTCAAAACAAGGTTTAATTTTCCAAACCAGTTTTAGCTGCACATACAGTAGTTTGGATTCTTTTTAGCATAAATCTCTTAGGTAATTATCTTAACTAAAAATGCATGCAGTCAAAGACAAAAGAATATATTCATCAGAAGTGCTCAGAATACTGAATTGTTCTTAAAATTAATTTAAGTCACTTAAAAGGAAAATGAACAGTTCCACCAGGTCAAACCAGGTCATTAAAAACCCAAAACAAGCAACGCAAAGCTTTTAAAATGGGACACGTACTCCCTGTAAGAAATACTGATGTTAAAGTTCCATACAGATGCTTCTGGAGGAATTACTTCTTCCTGCTGCTTGATATTATTGACCAAAACACTTTTCTTATTCTGCTTCTGCTAAGTTCAATTTGTAAAATGCTATCTGGTTAGTTACAAAGGTTTACTTCACTGCCACCTCTCCTCCTTTTGTCTCTGCTCAGTACTGCTTACCACAGGTCCCTGTAACAGATCAGGTTAGGTTGCATGGCCTCCTAGGTGTGGCAGATGGACCCCAGCCACAATCCAACACACTGCTGCTTCAGAAAGCAGGAAAGGCACATGGGCTCTGAAAGCACCTCGGCTGATTTCAAATGGAAGCATTTAACACAAAAAAAACCCCTTTACATACTTTCACAGCTTCCTTTATTATATTAAAAGATACTTGAGCAAAATGAAGCAACCTTCTCAATTCCTCTGCACTACATCCAACAGGAGAGCAAAACCAGAAACAGGCATTTTCTCTCTCACTAAGTCTGGATTTCAGATGCCCCATTTTTGTAAATTATAAACACAGATTTGTTACTAAGTACATTTGAGTATATTTGGAGACTAGCTTTCCCGTAGGCACAACAGAAAGGAGGAGTAAACAATCCACAGGACTGATGTTTACTATTAGACATTGCCTATCAGATGATAAAACACAGAAACACTCAAAATTGTATACTGTCAAAAAATTCCACAAATATCAGAGTTTCTGCATTGCAATTAACAAATTTTTTATATCTACTCTGAATTATAAATGGAGCATAATTCAGTCCTGAAATAGGTAAGACATTTCTGTTTGGGTTATGCAGAACATGTTTTACACCCATTTAAAAGAAAATTAGCTCTGAACCAAAGAAATTACCGTGATCACACAGCTGATAAAACTGGAACGGGTAAACTTGCTACAAATTACATCATCACCCCTTAGTAGAATTGTGAAAATGCAGTCATGAAATAGCCACTCTAAGTCTATACTTTAGATATTTCAGTAAGTTACTGCATTCAGTTAAGACAACAATGCTCCTTTAGGATATCAACTAAAATTCAGGTGCTAGAAGATTGTTTTAATTGACACAAATTTTTCCACATTCTCTTTTCCCGGTTAGTTCCTCTTGAACAAAGCATGCTATCATGGTAGTTTTAGATTGCTAATAATGTTAACAATAACGGAGTAAAGCTTTGTTATTCCACAAACAGCCAAAGACAGTCAAATGCTTCTACTATTAATTTACTCCAGTGCTGAGGACTGTAACTTCACATAGTCTTACGAAGGTGATATGAATGGGCACTGGATCCCACTGCCTGGGCTTTCACTGAAGCAAGCAACCAGGACACAAAGAGAACACATCACACACCTCCAGGGTACCTACCACCTGCTGTAAACACCAGTTCTTTAGATGTAACTCTGAGACTGTAAACAGAGCTCTGAGTCAGTGCTTTCCAAACAGACTCTGGCATGACTATATGTAGTCCTGCCACATCTTTAGGATAAAAGGATAAACACACCTAAGCCTGTTCTACTAAACCAACCAACATCTGAAGTACATATATTTTGTTACTCCTGAGACAATGAGAGAAGTCAGCATAAAATGCACTGGAACCGGGCAACAAGTAAGTCAGGCTGTGACAAATAAACTCTAAAATAAATTGGTTACTGATATAAAAATTTTAAGATATGTGGTTAATGATCTGGTGGTTTTCACCAATCAAGTTGTTCTGTTTCATATCGCCTAAAAAATACTTCAATCTTGTCAACCAGTCCCTGCCTGTCACGCTGGAAACCAGGGTTCAATTCAGCAACAGGGAGGTGATGCTTCCTTCAAGAGACACGGTTAGTGGTGCACTTGGAAGTGCTGGGTCAACAGGTGGGCTCAATGATCTTAAACCCTAGCAGCTTTCCTTCCTTCAGCACATCTGCAGGTTCTTACATGCAGCTAGATTTCCTTGGACTCTGTGCTTAAAGCATCTCCATATCACTGATACTTTGAAGCTTATATTAAAAAATGAACACACACCTAATTAGGTTATGACCACACCCAGCATGGTGCAAAAAGCATAACTGGAGTTTTTCACAACGAGAAATACTTTTTGTGATTCCTTCCCATTTCTTATATGGAATAAACATATTTGGGGGCAAAAATCTTCAGTGTTTCTGATAGCTCCAAAGGAACTAAGGGGAGTCCAAGACTCCAGGAACTACTTAGAACATACCAAGTCCCTGCTAGCAATTCTAACTTTTAGCATAGGATCACAGTTCCAATTCAAGTTCCAAGTGGCCTCAAAAACCCATGTAGTCCAATCTTCTGCTCAAAAGGATAGGTCAGTTATGAAATCAGACCAGCACACTTGGGGCTTTGTCCAGTCTGCTCTTGAAAACCTGACGTACTTTTAAGCTCTTCTTGTAACAGGGAGTATCTCTGCTGCACTGTAAATGGTTAACAAACGGTAGAGATTGGCCACAGCTGGTCTACAACCACAGGGAAAAATTACAAGATTTTGGTAATCAAGGATAATTTGATATCTAGTTTACCTAAGATGACATTTACTATTTATGCCTGTATGTCAGTTATGCAAATGTCTTCTCTTGCTATAGGGGTTAACAATTATATATCCATCCTAGAAAATGCAGACTACAAATTTCTGAAAAGCATTATCAGTATGTTTTCCTGGAATTATTAACTGTTTTTATCAACTTATCACAACAGCCTCTTTTACCCAGTTTGCTCTAAGTGTTCCATTGCTTTTTTGCTTAATTTCCATGTTGGACAATAATGGATTTAGGTTCAGTAGCTGTTTCAGAGAGAGGAAAATATCTTGCTATTTGTATTCAGCTTAAAACTAGGAGAAAACACAAGCAATTATACCTATGTCAGTGAATATGCATGTAAAATAGAAGTGAAACAGTGCATAATGCCATCAATTATTGAGATGTCAAGGGCACCAAAAGCTTCTGATAGTTATGTTAAAAGTGATGCAACATTTCTAGTTTAGCACACTATTTTACTATTTGCAGGAAAAGTGAAATGAAGTCAACAGAACACATTCACCAGCCTCCTAACAAAAACAGAATTGGAGGAAGTCAGTGGAACCCTAAATCCTGCTGGTTCCACCTGCAGGCAGTGATGATGACAGATGATATGATGTAATGTAATGTGAGAATGTCCCAAAAGGTGCACAAGATCATCAGCTCTAGCCTGCTCCTTAAAAAAAAAAGCAATGAGCAAAATATGGGTAACAAAGACACTTTCACAAAGTAATTCTCCATATTTCACCAATTTTTTAAAAGTTTGTTACACCTGAAGAGGGACAAATTAAGGAACGGAAACAGCACTTCAGGATGGTTTTCTTCATATGCAAGATACAAACAACATTTGCAGGATACTATTTCAGTTTGTACTCTGTCCTAACCTTGGTTAGAAAAAGAAACTGCTGTCAAAGAAAGGCTAATTGCAAGGAAAGTAACAACTCTCTTGGGAAACCTAAAGCTATCAGAATTGCTGGTTTATATCCACCCTCTACCTCCCAAGGATCAGCTGTGCAAATACATCTGTTCTAAGCAGATACTTTTTACGCACCGATTTCCTTTCCAGCTACAATATATAAGAGAAATACATTTGGCAGCTGTCTGGGACCAAAAGTAGATTTAAGCCAGTATTATAAAAATTTCTTTTTCTCAGCTATAATACTGAGCTCACAAACAGGGCAAAATCATTTCATTAGCTATGTATGAAACCTCCAGAGACAAATTAACCACGTACTTATGCTCACAAATAGAGTCAGCATGGGAAATACTGATATATCTCACAAGTCTTCCTGGGCTGCATTATGATAAAAGAATAGTGCAGGAGTTAAAGGCAAGTTTATGCAGAAATCAATCCTATGATGTTTCAGAGCACATGTGAACCTGACTTAGAGAGAACTCGTCCAGAAATTCAAATTGTGAGATTCATGGAACCTCCTTGTCTAGTTTAAGATTGCGCAACGCCAAGGAAGCAATTCATGCAGACTTTACTATTTATCAAGGGTCAATTAGAATTTGGCTATTAACTCTATCTGACACAGTTTGGCTATAAAGCTCAACGCAAAGATTATTATCTAATGGACTATAGTCAATTGCTGACATTTTATTTAAGTTTACTTATGCTCAGATGATGTTTTTAACTGCAAACTCAACTAAAATCACAAGGTGGAAAAGTCAGGACAGAGAATTCTTGTTTTACTTTACACTTCAGCTACTTTATTTACCTGGACTAAGGCATAAGAACAAGTTTGAAAAATCACACACATACAACCTAAATTCAAACCATCCTTGCCGCTATTAGACTAGCAATGCTTTTGGGAAAAATATTTGTGACTAAATGAAAACTTATGATTTATTACACTTTCAAAACAACTGGTAATTGTCAAGTTGAACTTCAGCTATTAAAATGCATGAATCTCTGTTCAAGCTCAAGTCTGCCTGATAAATAAGTTGAACTGACACTGCAGCACAGCCTTTACAATTTTTTTCTTAATTAAAACGTGGAGTGTCAAATTCAACTGACTGCTCAGCTTTGCCTCCCTTGGGCTCCACATAAGGCTTTCCATGAGCTGGCTATCCGGATGGGCAGCCTGTTACTTGGAAGTTTTATGAGGAGATAATTGATTCATCAAGAAGGAGAATTTTTAGATGAAGGTTTGGTGTCTTGTACAACTCCAGCATATTCCTCTGTATCACTTTCTGCATGCAATCACATCCGTCTGAGTAGCAGCAGCAGAACCCTCTTGGTATGGTGCCCTGGAAACTACAGTCCCCACCTTCTGCCACCTGGCCCCAAGGCAGCACAGCACAGCACGTACCCGACCAGCTCATTGTCAGGAGTTACTTTCCCCTCTGGCCTGGGCTGTAACTCATTTCCTGCAGCTGCAAATGCTGTCAGGCAGTCTCACAGGCAGCGCTTTGGCTCGGAGCCACGGGCAGGGATCCTTTTTCCTTACACATGGCCTATGCTTCACTTGCTTGCAGTCTCAAAACAGTAAATCCTCCCCTTCTACAGCCTCCCTCTGCTTGCAAGCAAACAATCGCTGCCCAAGTCGTCCTTCTTTTCTTCCACTACAAACAGGGAGTCCTTCTTCAGTTATTCAAACTGGATTCCCATTTTGCTCAATCAAATTCTCCTGCTGCTACACAGAGCTTCCTCTTCCTGTATTGAACAGTACTTAGACTCAACATGAAACACTCCATTTCTCAAGCATAACTTTCAAAGCTCTCAATCACACATGAGACTTCTACCTTTATTCTCTCCCCTTCTCCTTTCATTGAAAACTGGTATTCTGAATAGTATCCAGTTGTGTGAGAGCAAGCTTCCTTAATGTAACAAATTGAAGACTGTTTTAGCCCATTCTGTGGCCTCAGCTATAACATATCTCACTCTTCTGGGGCAAACATCTCTAAGTCACCCACACAATTTTTGTCTTCCTTAATTCCTGAACAGAGGGTCCCTATAGCAATTCAAGAAGAGCTCTGACACCTGCCCTACATCAGTCCTTCCCATCTTGCAGGTGTAGAAAATGGCTTACTACACAGCTACTTGAACAAATTTGTTAATCTTTGTCTTCAAAAGCTGTTTGATCTGCCTTATTATGTTAAGATTCTTTGAGAGAGATTCCATTTGGGAAAAAAAAAAGGCTGCTGAAATAACATTTCTCTGTTTATGGCTGCAGTCAGGACAGTATCCTCAGAGTAAAATCAAAAGCCAGTATTCAGTATGTGAGTGGTGTGTGGTTTGGCACCATGTCACCTACCTTTCAGATTTGAACAAACTTATACAGATCCCTGGATTATGCAGTGGTATAAAACAGGCAAACACTGTACCTTCTGGTAAACGAAAGACTTCTGTGGCCAAGTTTTGAAACAAACAGAATTAGCAATTAGACATGGTCTCTCCCAAAATCTTGTACCTTAAAGGAGACATAAATGTAATCCTCATAAGCAAAGGCTTGTTGCAGCCTTTGGAGCTCTCCGAACAGTAGCTCCCACAGAATGGATATGATGGACTATGACAAATTCTTCAGAAGTGCTCATGGATTCAGAAAAGACAGTAAACTTGTGATCTAAACAGGCAAGACATTCACAAACAACTTCAAAGAGCTACCAGTTTTTCTGAGCTTATATGTTCAGTTTCATTACAATTATGTCCCCTGCCCTTTACCCAAAACTCTGTGGCAATGTAAATACCCTGCAAAGAAAGAGAACTGCACTTATAAAAAAGGATGGTACCCTAAAATGAAAAGAAACCCATGTTAAAAAAGAGAGAAGCACCAAATAAAACAACAGGAACAATCTTTCTCCCCCACACCCAAAAACATGTGGGAAGTCATTGCAAAAAAAAATGTTGCCTTATGCATTACTTGTGAAAAACATGTTCTTCCAGAGCTAGTGATTTATTTTTTGTAGAGTGCACCAACTGTTATTCAGCCTCTTCACTACCCACTTGTTTCTCTTTTCCCCCTATTATAAAAGGGATTTAGATTTTTAAAAAATGTATTCATCTGTGAACTGCACATCAAATTGATTAAATGACCCAAATAGCTTGCAAAAATAGATTTGATATCCAGCAGAGCAAGCAAGAGGTCAGGAACCCGCAATCAACTCTCCCCCTAAGTTACTGTTCATCTAGTGAACGTCTTTTCTGTGCAATGCTTCCCTCATACTCTTAACAAAGTGTTTATTATCCCAACTACCATAAAATTTTAGAGACTGAAGACACTGTAAATGCATATTTTTTAAATCCATTCATACTGATTAGATGCTTCAGATAACACACACTCTTAGAGGAGAAGTAATACCTACACCTATAGGCAATTGATGAGGGTCATTTTTGGGGCTGTCTTTTAACATGAGAATAAAACATTACCTTTCGTGGTTGACAGATAATGTGTGGACAGACAAGGAATGACCAAGATCACCTGTTAAAACTATGCTTCACTGAACATACTTTCTGCTTTAATAATCTTGCATGTTTTCCTACTTTGGATAATAATTTGAGATTATTTAAAGCAGTTAGTATCACCCAACATTTCTGTACTCAGTGATGAAATGTGGTTTGACACACCTTATGAACCAGCTGTCAATTACAAGAGGTTTGCCATGTCAAAACTTTGAAGCTCGTTTCACCTCTGATATGCTGTGGCTTTCAACCTGTTTTGTTGGCCAGTGGTGCTACTGATAAACACTGTTGAAAAGATCAAAACTGTAGGGTCCATAGATATTGAAATGAGTGCAAAACTCTTCAGCAGGCCATCTGTATAGGCTAAGCACTCTACATCCAAGTAGCCAACCCCACCACTTGTGATTGTGATCAGTTCCTTCTTTCCCCTGCAATACATAAACCTTCTCTTTCCCTCAGCCTCTCTATGACAACAGCTTGTCATATCAGACATGCAAAAATTTGAGACTCATGTCTTAGTCCATTAACTGTACAGAATTACTCCAACTTGATGCTCACACTGTGAGCCTCACGTAGGACATGTATTTTAAGACACCAAAATCCTAATTTGTTGAATTTCTCAAACACTCTGAAAGTTTTACTGAGTTATTGTCAAAAAATGACTGAAGGTACAGAATTAAGTACCAGAAATCTAGGAAATACATGAAAAATTATCCACCCAAGAACATGGACTGACTTAAAATTATGTAAGTCACTCACTTGTTCCTTGTTAGAGGATTTGTTCTAAGTTGTTTTTTAGGAATTCATACCTCAATCAATACACACAATGAAAAATTCTGAGAAGATCATCTAATTGTGTTTCCATTCTTCTGATTAGCAAATTCCCCAATGCTTTATTTAATCAAATGCAGCACTTGAGAATGAATAATTGGTTGGTGGGATTGTCTCAGCTACTTTTCACTATGGGGGGAAATATAATATCAAAGCACTCCACTGGTTTTGCTTAATTTTTGTAATCACTCAGTGAAATGAACGCTATCAACCTCTTTAAAGCAATAGAAAGATGAGGTAGGGACCAAAGTGAAACAAATCCAGTAGTTTCAAGTGCTTTGTCTACCCTTTTTTTTCCCTCTCCAGGCTACTTAACATTATATAACAGCTTGCATGTTCAAGACAGTTCACACTGACTTCAGACACACACAGGAGCAACTTTACAAATTAAACATCCATCTCCTAAAGCCTGACACCCAGCAATGTGGGAATAAACAATTAGCAGCTGCTTCTTATCAGCTGGGATTAGGATGGCATACCATAACATCCCCCAGGAAGCCTGTGGCAGGGACAGAAGGCACTTCTGAGGCTGCACTCAACCCTGCAAATTATGCTCGTTCTAGCAATGGCTTTCTCTTCTTCTTCAGTGTCCGTGATTAATATAATTAATTAATGCTCTTTACTTCAAAGCGCCGTGTTAAACAAAGTAAAGTATCTTTGAAATGCTCTGCCCCATTTTACCTAAACAAATGCTAAAGAAAAAAAAGCAATACAGGTCATGTCTACTGGTTTGATTAATGGAAGGTAACTTCTCAAACACAAAACCAGCTCCTTCTGTCCCCTGGGATTCTGACAGGGTCAAGGTATTTCATATATATATATATGTGTGTGTGTGTATATGTATATATTGTCCAGTACAACCTGCGTCTCCTAATAAAATTCTCTGCATTCAAAGGTCAAGTCCCTAAGCTCCAAAGAAGACTTGATTTATCAGTTCTGTGAGTGTTGTTAAAAAAAAATCCTGATTTCACCCCCTTGTCCAAGAAGAAAAGTTTTATTTCAAATTTTATCACCAGAATATCTGCAAGCTTTCCCTACCCAAATTATTGCAGGACACAAAACAATGAAAGACTACTACAACTATACAGCTCAATCCTTCAAACTCCCCCCCAGCCCCTAATTATCCTGCATTCAGGAAGTTGCTGTGCCTGCCCCTAATGTAAGAAACACAGATTCACTCCTGGTTTTAGCCAAGCACATTTATACAGTGTCTTAAAAAAAAAATGGAAAAAAATTGTAATAGCTGGAATGGACTGAATAATTGCAAAAATTGTGGTTATATTTATGAAAAATTTCCAAAATCAGAATTTTGGAAGACAAATTTTCCCCAACATCACTTGTCTGCTAATCTTGTTACCTGCAATAACAAACTCTTTGAAATGCATCTTTTCCCACAGCATGTGATGAAATGCCTTCTAATGAACTATTTTTCTGATTTTTTCCCCTCCTTTT
>WEKY01017842.1:0-10538 GCA_013390045.1 Picathartes gymnocephalus | reverse complement strand
TTTTTCCCCCCTTTTTTTTTTTTTTTTTTTGGTAAGTTCACATTTCTTTCTGTTCACAGTCTGCAAGCTCAAGTAGTTGCAAATGAAGCAAGGAAGCATTTTCTCTAACAACAATCTGCTCTTTGAGTCTGGACAGTTTACAGAGTCAAAAGATTACAGCGCACTGAAACCCTAAAACCTTTCAAAAAATCATCAGATTTTTCTTGCACCTTTCAGGGAAATATTCTTTCATGCATCTGAAAGAAAACCCAAAGTGAGATTTGAGACATGAAAAAAAGTGCGCCAGTGCTACTCTGAAAAGCTCAGTTAAGTAAAATACAGAAGTCCAAATGAACAATTTCTGTGCCAGGGCATATGAATGAGTATATTTACCTTTTCCATAGCCGAACCTGATGGTGTCATGACTTCTTACTGTAGGGTTTCTCAGGAACTATTAACAGTCCATGCTGGAGATTTTCTTCCCTCACCACTTTCAGCACTTCCCAGGTACAGATTTTCCTATCACTGCAGCTTGAGCTAATATAATATATAACTCTTAACCAAGATAAAATTTGCTTAAACCTCTTCCCTATCTTCAGCCTTATTTTCCCTTAATGCTGAGAGCTGCCAGCTGCTTATTCTTGGAACAGACAGCGTGGTAGCTGAAAACAAGGCTGTGCAGGAACACCGAAGCTGCCATTTGCACAGCACTCTCCATTACCCAAAACTCACGCTGCTGATGACTAGACTTTGTGCCCATCACGCCTTACCTTTGTGGTTAAAAATGCCCTCCATCTCCATGCTACTGCGAGAGTGGGCGATGCAGAGGGACCCGCAGGGGACCAGGCCTTCTGCAGCTGGGGACCGGTCTGTGGTTCGGACCAGACACCAGTCGGGCTTGTCATGGGGCCTCTCCAGGACCTCCACTGTCTGCCCACGGCGGATTGTCAGCTCGTTGCTGTTGCAGGCGGTGAAGTCATGGATTACCACCGTCAACTCGCACCCACCAGACAACTGTGAGGGGAGAAAACGAGGAGAAGCCAAATGAATGCTCATTATCAAACCGTCCGTCACGCACCGTTACCTATTTAGGACTCCTGGCAGCAATTGTATTTTGGATGAGATAGCAGGGTTCTGGCGCTTTCCACATCAAGAAGAGAGCATTTCAGAATCAGGCCGTTCTAGTGTTTTAGAACAGATTTCTAACTCTGCTTGTCTCTGCCTATTGTTCAAAGCACACTGGTTGTGACAGTGCTGGGCGGAGGATTTAAGCAGCTTTTCTTGCTAGACTGCTCCTTATCCCAAAAGCTGAAGTAGCAGTCACTTCTGAATACATTTTATGTGTGATAATTAGCAAAAAAAAGGTCAGATATTACTAAATACAGCTTTGTTATCTTTCAAATTCAAGAGAGAAAGAGGGAGCTTTTTCAAATGATCTTACTGCCTTATTTCCACCCTGCTCACAGTTTACACACACAGGTCACAAACTCATCCAGAACACATCATACACAATTATAAAAATCATTGTAAAGTTCTTCACATAACGTTCCCAAATACTTAACTATTTAATAGAAAATTCACATGGGCTTACAGCTTTCACATTTTTGTTGGTTTCCCTAAATAAAACTGCACAGACTTGAATTAAAACTATGCAAGCTTAGGGTTTTCCTCCCCCTCTTCAAAACACTTCATTAGAATAACTTTGCCTAAGCTTTAGTTTCCTCTCTTTGATTGTTTCATCTGCTTTGATGTGAAATGAAAATCATTATCAGAACTTTGCAAAGTTCCCGAGATTGCTTAGTGCCAAAATACCCATCCAACTTAAGCAAGCAGTCCTAGAATTCCTTCTTCCTTGCAGTAATAGCATTCCAGGCTACTTCAGTTTTTCATGTGTAAGCATTTCTATAGCTCTGGCTGTTTCAGTGCAACATTCATACCAGATCTCAGCTGGTATTCAACTTCTGTGAATTCAGTAATTTTGAACCAAGCCAGGAAACTCCTTCAGCTCAGTGAGGTAATACTGCCATGCTCCTACACTGACAAAGGAGGACCAATACCCTGTGAGAGTTCCAGCTGCATCATGTCTAGAACCAAGTGCCACACCAACACACTGCACAGCTCCTGTCACGTTGCTTTTGACTATTTCATGGCTGCCAGCTACACCCCATGAGCTTCAGAAAAAGGAGATGAGACTGCATAGGTTCTTATTTAGTAGTTTTCGTTACAAGCCTGGAATGGAAACACTGGGTAAACTTTTCTAGGAAAACACTGTTTGTTATCAAGGAAGAATTTCGGAGCAAATGACAAAGCCAGCAAAATCCCAATACGAATCAAATGACAATTCCAACCTTCTCTTCCTCAAGTCTGCAGCAAATGACAGAACATAACTCCTAGCAGATGGGCTGCAGTAACTCCAGAGCTTTCCCATGGTATCTGCCTGCTAATCTCACTGGCTAGCATTGCTTGTGCGTGCTTACAAAGGAGTAAAGTTTTCTTGAGGGAATGCTGGGGCCAAGAAGGGCAGAAAACCCTCATACATCTTGCGTTTAAGGAAGATAAATCAGGTTGTACCCGTTTAGATACACGCTAAAAATTAATCACATTGCTTCTACCCTGTCTCTTCGGACAGCCCCAGTACACAAATTATAGGGGGGGTACATCTTCAAAACATGCTAACTCCTCCCTCATTAAAATGTTTCCTGTTCCCTTACACTCCCTTTTTTAGTCCATGCAAAGCTATGCAAAGGGGAAAAAGTAAAGAGCTTTCCCTTGTTTTCTGGCACTGATTTATGTTATGGCCTTTGTTAGACCAACTCAGAAACAACTGAAACCATCTGTATGCCTGATGGGGACTAACAAAAAAGCCGATGAAGTATGACTTCACAAGGTGTCCAGGGCAGACTAAATTTTTCTCAGGAGTCCATATCCCATCCAGTGCAAGCACAGTAACAAGCTGACACTTTCCAGAAACTGCATCTCGTCCTTATACTTCCTCCTAAATACCAACAGAAGTGTATCTTTGGTGCTCTGTTTGCTTTCCTGATCCTCCACTTCCTACAAATGGAGATTAAGGTGCATTTTTTGTGACTGGTGCAATGGCCATATGTTATGGTAATATGTATGTTCTTTCTTCTCCTTCCCCTAATAAAACAAAAGAAGTAGGATCTCAGATTTTATGTTTTCTAAGTATTTTATGTAATATTAAGCTAAAGGAAAAAGCAAATGAAGGCTGTCAGAGGCCATGTCATATGGCCAAAGTACACAAAATTCCTAGTTTTTCAGACCAAATTGGATATCCGAGCTGGTCGGTATTCCACTGAAATTCAATACTCATTCACACTTCAGTATAGTGTGTAAGACACTTCTTCTTTAGGGTTGTTAGATTCACACCATCCTCAATCATGCACCTATGGTGTTATATGCAACTTAGTGCAGAACATTTTCCACTACTGCCTCAGACACCGAAAACAATGATTTCTGTACCCAGCACACACATATGACACTTTGGAGAGCTGAGCAAAAAAAGCATTTACCAATTTTCCCTTCCTTTAGATTAACTTCCCCTCTTTCTGCCTACTATAGTAGTGGTTAGGAAACACTTCTTTCCTCTTTGTTTCATTGCTTGATTTCTCTCCATAACACACTTTCTGAAAGCATTTCATCTCTCACACTGATTAAATGCAGTTGGACAGCAGGGAGTGTCTGTGATTAAGCGTGTTGCTGAACAGCTGTTGTTGGACAGCTTTGGCAAGGCTCTCAAGGCTAGCTGGAGGGAAGAGCGAGAGGCACAGCAGAAACTGGGAGACTGACTTGCATTGAAGGGAAAAGAGTTACAAACCATCTAAATCCAAATTTAGGCTAAACAAAGGCTTTATATACTTTATCCATCCGTCTCAAGAAACCCTTTATGTAAACTGAATTAATCACGCATGATAAAAATAAATGATGCTATGTCTGAAACATGGAAACTGGGGAGACAGAGACAAGATGAGAAACAAAAGCCAGACAGAAACAGAACTGCAGATTTAAAAAGGCACAAGGTTTAATTAAACAGCTTATCATGGGACATAGTGCCTTGCAGTTGCTGAAATTAATGTTAACCACCTATGTTCACCACTTTGGGGCCTTTTAGTCACTGTCGCTTGTAGAGAGAAAGAAAAAAACCAAGGACACAAACACGCAAGCACTCACTGGCTGAGTACATTCTTAGCATAGGTTTGCTGAAGTCAGAGAAACCACACTAAGTCCTTCTGCCACCACTATCTGCAAACGTCATGACTGAGCAGGTATTTAAGAGCCTTTACATCAGGCCATATAACATCCTCTCAGGACTGCAAATGAAATTTAATTTTCCATGGTAATTTTACATTAAGAAGAAACAAAAGCAAGGAGAAGCTAACAAGATTTCTCAATTATTTCAAGCATGAAAATCTTTAATCCCCTTTTAAAATGGAATCAAGTGCACTGTGGGAGAAAAGAAATAGGACAGCACGAAAGTTCTGACTCAAATACAGAGCATTTTGCTTTGACCAGGTAGCTGTCCAGACTTGGTTTCCAACTCTGAAAAGAGGTGTGTACTCAGAGCCATGTCTGCTTTTTTACTAACACTTTTTCCTACTGATGGGAGCCTTTTCTCTTCCGGAGACTCAGTTGGCAGAACTAAATACTTGGTTGTCTCCTGCTGCTTCAGTCCTTTTTGTGTTTTTCAAAGAACTACACACAAGCTTAAAGAAGCATGAAAATGAAATACAACTTCACATAGACAGTAATACAAAGTGTGGGCACAAAAGACAATTTCTTAAAAATACATTATCGCTCTGCTGACCACCCACAGCAGCTAGCATTTAGGATGGCAATTTAAGACAGCTCTGCTTCTAAAAGCCTCTTGTCTTCTCAGATACCAAAATACTAGTTTGGATTATTTCATGTTTCTACCAGATCACTGAATAGAAGCATGAAAAAAACCTATCAGACCTACATTGTTTCCTTCAGCCTTCCTATTTCATTTCCTTTGCACTGGATCAAGTTCAAAAGACAATGTTAAAAATCAGATGAGGCTGATGAAAGGCCAAATGAATGGTCCAAGAATCTCTTTTATCTGTTAGCCACCTAAAATGCTGACTACACATCTACAGAACATGAATGGAAGGAATGCTGTGAAAGGTGAAGGGCAAAATATTTACTGAGAAGGGTACAATAAGAGCACTCATGTAGAAAATGGAGATGCTTTGACGGAGTAGAAATCTCTCTCACAAAAATTCTGTATTTCACTCTGGATTCCGTTACACCTTCCAACACTTCAGGACAGGTCAGAGCTATTGATGTATTTAGCATGTCTTGCCATATGAAGATACACCCCATGATAATAAAAAAAGGTTGGAAAGGGATCTTAAATTACCTAGTCCACTTCATTCCCTTCCTCTACAGCATAATCAACCACATCTATGTGAATCCTTAACATTTATCCAAACTCTTCTCAAAGAACTCCAGTTACAGAGATTCCCCAGCCTTCCCAACATATCCATAAAAAGTATTACTGCAATCTTTCTTTAAAGTAACTCCTTTGATTTCATCCCATCCACTTAAAATGTAGGTAAAAGACTGTTTAGTAATGCTGTGTGGTAGATTTTTATGCACTTGAAGACCTAAAGTTCCTCCTCTTGCCTTTTTTCCCCTTTAGACTCAATTTATTACCTTGCCCTATAAATTAGGTTTAGTGGACTTCTAATCATTCTTTTTCTTCTTTCCCTCAGAATTCTTCCAATGGACCACTGATTTTCTAAAATTCTGTACTCAAAACTGGATGCAGTATCTAATGGAAGCCTTACGAGTTCTGAGTAAAGAATAAGGACTTTGTGTCCTCAACATCCCATTTCTACAAGCCAATATATTGCTGCTTCCTTTGCCCTCCCAGTTGCATCACACTGCTAAATAATAAACATCTTGTGAGCCTCGGCAGCTTCTCAATCATCCCCTCAAAAACTGTTCAAAATTCTCACTGTTTTCGTTAGTATTTAACTATTTCCACCTATACATATAAGCTCAAATGTGCTCCTATTAAGTTGCACAGTATTTTGCCAGTTAATTTTTCCCATTGCCATTGATTACTCTGAATTCTAATTCTGCCTTCCAACACTGTTTTCAGATGACATGAAGCTCGGAAAGATGTCAATGTCAGCTTTATAAACATATGGTTGATTGCATCATCCCAGTCATTACTGAAAAGCAGCATTGCAACAGTGGAGCCAACAATGAGAAGTTACAATTCTGGCCTAAAATGCAAGGGTGGGGAAGAAAAAAGCTAATCATGAAGTTATTCTCTGTTGTTATGGCAATTCCAATTATGTAAGAAAACAGGATGCAAGGAAAGAAGTTCATCTGGACAATATTCAACCACCTACTATCAAGGTTAAGGACTTTCAGCTCTTTCAAAGTATATCTCTGAGGAGGTGAGAAAGAATATTGACATTTGGATAAACGACTTCATTCTTGATAGTCTCCCTGTGTAACAGTTTAGCACTTCTAAAAAAGCATTTACTTTAAAAGAATGAACTGTCTGAACATATAATTGGAGGAAGTAAAAGAATGGTTTTACTTGGCTGTTAATTAATATGACATGTTTGATATTGTCTTTTCTTAACCTCAATAACAGATACATGTGAACAAAAAAATGTTCAGCAAGAGCTTAATAAGTAATATAGCACTAAACACTTCTAGCACTTAATTAATACTATTTTAAATTGCTTTATATTTTTAATGTTTCTTGATTTGGAATCCCATCTCAGTTAGGTACATGCTCCAAATTTGACCAAGGAGTTTCACTGCTTCCTCTGGCTAACCACATCAATACCACTTTAAATAGGTACAACTGTTTTACTCTGTTTCTGTAAGACATTGACACACACTTCAAGCTTCTGGGCTGAGAAAACAGAGTCAATTTTAAATCCCAAGTTGACTGCAGCTAACGAATTTTGAACGTCCAAAGTGAGAGATTACTTCAGACTCAGCAATGGTGTTAAGACACCCTGCAGATTTCACTGGCCACTTTCCTCTTACTGCTCCTTAATAATTTTTAAACAGATTAAAGATTTTCTCAATGTGTTTATCAAACCAAAGCACATAATAGAAACATTAAACAAAGCTACCCTGCTAATTCACACACTTTTGAGAAGTGCACAACAGTAACTTCCTGCCTTGGACATACAACACATAGCACAAGTAACTTCCAGGGAGTCTTCAGCTTGTTTTTCTTGGCAATGAAAAGTCTAACAAAAACTTTATACGCAAATCTAAGAACTCAAAAATATTTTAAAAACAACACTACAGTCACTAATCACACTTAAAATTTAATTCATCAGGAAAATACTGAAAAGTGTTCTCCATTTCTCCTTCCTTCCATTCCTCCTTCTTTTAACTTATAACTCCTGTTGAACGGATTGTTGGTAAGACTCCTCCTCATGTCGGACTGGAAAACAATCCTGAGGGCATTTTACTTGGCCACCTTTCTCAGCAGTTCTCACACGATGCATGAAATGTTACTGTGAAGGGCATCAGGAGACAACCCGTGCTCATCACCCTAGCAGACACAAACAACTGCAGAAGGGCGATGGCTCTGCACAGCAGGGATGGGCTGCTCCACCTCCAGCCTGCATGCACAGAGCTTGATGTCTCAGCCAACAACCAGGGAAATCACAGAGGGCATGTCTTGCTTCTGGGCGTCACAGGTTACCTAAACTCTTCTCTTAAGAACCGTTTGCTAGCACACAAAACTCAATTTTTGTAAATCCATAAATAGTTAAGTAAGAATGCTAAGAATAAGACAGAAAAACAAAAGTCATCAAAAAAGTTCTTCCTCTAACCAACTGTTTTTCTCACAGGTACCTTTAGAAGAAACCACTACCAAAACTACACACCAACCTCAGTACAAATGCACAAAGTCAAAACATAGGCTGTTTTTGACAAATACAAGAGTAACCTAAGCACCTAATATTTCCCTCCTCCTGTCTGCTTCTCTACATGGAAAAATCAAACTGTAGAGTTTGAGCAACATGAGAAAATACAGGAAATTCACTGAGTTTAGGTAATTATCGGAATGGTCAAAATATTATTCTGAGAACCTATTCACTTAACTACCCTGAAGAATACTGGTTATTTATCTGCGTACCTTGAATGGCTCATCAGAACAATTTTACCCAAGGAGACCAGAAATTCCTAACCAAACTTTCAAGTAATTTGCTAGGCATGTTCAGTGTTTTAATTCATATTTCTATTTGATAAACTTTTATTATCCACATCTATCTCCCTCCAGGGTCCCAACACTTCTCACTTGCCAAAAATCTTGTTTCAATTCTAAGTAATACACACATTTCATAAGAATTTTTATTCTTTTGACACTTATCTTTCTTCCACCCAGGAGAAACTCTGGCTGTGTACCCTTATGGTATAACCCAGCCAAAATCTACAGGCAGAGACAGAGGAAAGGAAACACCAACACTTGTATGAAATGACAGTTTTGTGGGTTACTTCTGGACGATTCCATCAGCTTTCATGCAGAAACTGAACACCTACTCCCTAACCCATAAACATTGGAGAGAACTTTTCCCTCACAACAGTAACTCTGTGGCAATCACTAGCCTCAAGCCAACATGAAAAGCAGATGGTATGCTTTCAGGAAGGCTGAGACTAACATCAAGAAAAATTCTGTGCATCACTATCAAATTTTACAGAAAATAAAACTTCTGTTTTAATCTGGGTCAAATCTTTGAGCAACTGCAGAAGAGAGGGGACCAAAATGGTTTCAAATTGGAACAAACATAATTTCTTCATGACCTATTAGATTTAAACAATCACTCCTGCTCTCCCATGGTATCAAGGCATTTTCTCCATTGCAGACAGCCATTTTTAAGAGACTGAATATTTCCACGCCTCTTCTCTGAAGGTACTAAGGACTAATCTTGGGTGCTAATTCACACTAAGGGACGAATGACCTGCTCTCAGCACAGAGCCATGCCTGAGAAACTTACCTTATCGCTGTCTAGCGTGTTCTGGGAGGTTCGCGAGGCAATGGAAATCGTGTCAGGCTGGCTGCTGCCATCTCCCTGACTGTCCAGGTCCTCACCATCTCTGCAAAGAATTCAGTTTTCATGACAAGAGTAGTACTGTGTTTGTAACATGTTAGTTAAAGAAGTTAGATGCTCCTAGTGTGGCAACAGACATCAAAGTAACTGATGCAAGAATCAAATACCCAGTACTCAATACTCTGCTGTAAGAGAAGAGATTCATTTGCAAGGTATACATCATGTAGATTTAGGGCAACAACCAGTGAGCCAGAACTATGGCAGCAAACTTGCACGGTCACTTAGCCAAAGCTAGCAAGGAGGACACTTGGTCACACATTTCCAGCTTCATGAAAGGAAAACCAAGGACCTGAGTAACACACGCAGAATTGCAAAAATCTAAAATGTCAGCTATCCCTTACTGCAGTTACAAATCCCTTCTGTAATGGCTCATTTACACAAGTCAGGGACTGTTCACAGCAAAAATCTCAACAAATTCAGCATTGCAGGAAACTGTAAATTAATGATAAGATAAAGCTGATAAAATTGGACAAAATGGCTCTTGCCTTTGTCCAATTCACTGAGTCATTCGAAATTCAACCCTACAGAGGAAAGAGCACTGTTGTGTACAAAGAGATCTCCGATTATTTGAAATACTACTTACCTTCTTCCTTTCTGTTTTGTTGTTGGTGCAGTTTTGGGAATGTGGATGGGCTCTTTCAATGCTCCTTTCAGATGAATGGTCCTCTCTTGTATCACTTCCCGGATGTGTTTGATCCAGTCCTGTTTATTCTCTATACTGGATGCCTTTGATATGCAAAAGAAACAAAACCCCCACAATGGACCATTATGGCTGAGAAGATCCACACATACAGTCAGCTAATAAACACAAAGAGGAAGGCATAAAGAATGACTTTGTGAAAAATTCTTGAAAACTTGAACGGAGAAAAGGAAATTGTAGCTGGTTGTCTTAATTTTGAACAGCCAACACTACTTTACACCTCTCAACATTATTAATATTGGTATTTAAAAAACATTTTAACCTAAATTCAGAGTTTACTTTTTTAACTTGATTACTAAAGCCCTGTATGCATCTCATCCAAGACAGGGTGGACTGGTTTACTTTAAGAATTCCAGTAATAACACCTTGAATACTGGTATTTTAACTCACCCAATATTTTAGGTCAATTCTAACTTAAGATAGGAATCTACTATTACTGGCAAAAAAGTTAACTTTTACTGCAACACATACTTCATCAACACATTTCATGTATTACTCTTCCTGCTTTTTGATACATATCTCGAGGCAGAAAGCTAATTTAGGGATTGTATTTTAATTACTGGCTGCAACATATCTATTTTTTTAAATACTCCAGGAATTACTTGATATCCACCTGCCTGACTTGCAATCTCATTGCTTAGTCCAATTTAATCCTGCAACTGAAATGCTACTAAATATAAATATTATTGCAGATCTAAAGAAATTATTATACATAATTTTCT
>WEKY01017841.1:57698-154392 GCA_013390045.1 Picathartes gymnocephalus | reverse complement strand
TTCCTTTCCTCTTTTCTTTTCTCTTCTTTCCTCTTTTCTTTTTTCTCTTCTTTTCTTTTCTTTTTTCTTTTCTCTTTTCTTTTCTTTTCTTTTCCTTTCTTTTCCTTTCTTTTCCTTTCTTTTCCTTTCTTTTCTTTTCTTTTCTTTTCTTTTCTCTTTTCTTTTCTTTTCTTTTCTTTTCTTTTCTTTTCTTTTCTTTTCTTTTCTTTTCTTTTCTTTTCTTTTCTTTTCTTTTCTTTTCTTTTCTTTTCTTTTCTTTTCTTTTCTTTTCTTTTTTCTTTTCCCCTGGAATCTAGAGAGACTCAATGCACTGAGCAGATTTTTAACCACCAAAGTGACTAACTGACCATTTGACCAAGATCCAGGTATAAGCTGGAGCATCTCTCTTACCCTTGGGTGCCTCTTTCACTGATTGTAGGCTGAACTCACTTTTGTGCTGCCAGCCTCAGGAGAAACACCCAGGGCTACCTGGTGCATCAGGTGGATTCATGGCATAAAGTGTCTGTCCAGGACAGCTCAAATGTATCTCCTGCTTCAGGGACTGTGTTGCCATTTCTGCCTTGTGGCTCCAGACTTGTCAGGGTGTCAGTGACACCAGTGAAAACAAAAACACCTTTTCTGACACTGTGAAGACCAAACCAAAGCAGTCAGAAAATTGGAGCTTCCCAGACCATGAGGAGAAATTGAAAAATTCTCAGCTTCTAGATTCTGGGCTTTTGCGATACAAGCCAGTTCTGCTGTAGATGGATTTGTACACCTGCCAATCTTGAACTAAATTATGCTCAATGTTATATTTTGTTGCCGGGTGATTTTCTAAACAATACTTTTAGTATTAGGGTTCTTTTAAAACATAGACTGATGCTTAGTCTTTTGTTAGTCCTACTTTTACTGAAATCTAGGATAAGTATTATAAGCAATTTATGAAAAAGGAACACAAAAAAGAATGTGTTCACTTATATGGTTCTCCTTGTCACACAGTTACAGCATTTTTGGGGCCATTTACAGTTTACTCACAAATGTTACCAATGACACAGGGAAGTGGATTATTTTTTAATAATACCTTTTGCAAATACCAGTCCCAGTGTTGGAAAGGAGCATTGAGATTAGCCAGTAGGATTCTTTTAACAAAGCAGAGCTGTCATTAGGCAGTAGGCATATGTCCAGCTCACCAGCACTTTGATTCACAGCTCCCTCAAGCCTTCCAGCCAATTAAGGAAGTTGTAAAAGGCTAATCAACCCTAATTTGTGATCTTGTTTATTGTCAGGAAAAAATATTAATTTCTTTCTTTTTTTCTCTCCTTCAACAGCAGAATATGATCTTTCCAGAAGAATTAAAGACATGACTTGCTAACATACTGGCCCTGTATGACATTTGCAAGAAAACACAGTCTGTGGGTTGAGCTAGAATGGTCCTGGCAGCTAGTGTATACAGTTCAGCAGCAGCCACCATCCAAGAATAGGCAGGGCTGCTGTGTCCTGGGGTCTTCGAGTTGGCATGCTGCCATACTCACTCCTTTCCAAACAGATAAAAGCATACACTGATGCTTCTGCCATCCTTTCTATCTATATTCAGTACCACCCCCCACATATTTTTCTTATTTAGTTACATAAAAATGCCAGTATTTGACATATACATACACAGTCACACCACTTTCCAGGAGCATTCCTAAGGCTGTTATCTAAAACCTGCCAACAGACCCTATTTTCAACCTCCATTTCAGCTATGGCATAGCCAAACTGCATGTTTTACTAATCTGTGGTTTTTTACACCTTGCAAACAGGTTTGGCAATGCCTTTTGAATGCTCTTCTGAACACGATTTCATCTCTTGTAACCTTCACCTGTACCCATTGCTTAGGTTTATGACCAGGCTCTGGACACCTACTTGGTTTTTTGACAAGTTGCAGTAATAGCAAAAAATTTCAAGCCTCTGGCTTGAAAATGAAATGTCAGTCCACAAAGTTGCTGGTAGGGAGAGCTGGTGACACAAAACCCCAGGGCGTGAGTGAAAGCAGCCTTGTACTTTGACAACTGCAGATTCCAGACCATTAATTACATTGACCTTAGCATCAAGGCACTTTAGGGTATGAGAGTTAACAGCAGCAACACTGTAAACTTTACTGCTTTTGGTGTTGTTGTAACAGGTTATATAAATGATCAATTTAAAACAAAGGAAAAAAAAAGAAGATACATTAATTTCTTCATTCATTCATTCATTCATTCATTCATTCATTCATTCATTCATTCCTTTATTCACAGTAACTTGCATTCCTTCCCCTTGCGTTCATCACAACTACCAACATCCCAAGAAGACAGCAGGTACATGACAGACTTTGTTAAAAACAGAACATATTTATGAGTTGATTTGAGCCTTTGCATTAGATATAAATGCTAGCCTATTTCTTGAAGGGTTCTGTGTGCTTTAGCTGCACCCATTGGAACTGGTGGTGCTTCAAGCTCCTGCACTGGCTGCTTACCGCAGGACTTGAATCATCTAAAGCTGTGTGGTAGGAGTGTGACTCAGGAGAGACACAGTGCAAAATTTATTAGAACAATTTTGTTAATGTTGTGATTTAACCCCAGCCAACAACCCATACAGCTACTCACTCACACCTCCAGCAGGAGTATCGGGGAGAGAACTGGAAGGGTAAAAGCTGGAAAACTCATGGGTTCAGATGAAGAGAGTTTAATAGGGAATGCAGAAGTCATGCACACAAGCAGAGCAAAGCAAAGTAAAGCAAAGCAAGACATTCGCAGTGCTCCCCATGAGCAGTCAGGCTTTCAACCATGCCTAAGAAAGCAGGGCCCCTTCACGCATTACAGCGACTTGGGAAGACAAACTCCATCACTCCAAATGCCCCTCCCCTCCTTCTTTTCCCCCCCACTCTATAAACTGAGTATGATGTCACATGGTCTGCAATATCCCTTGGGTCAGTTTGGGTCACCTTTTCTGGCTGTGTCTCCTCCAAACCTCCCATGCACTCCCAGTCCCCTCGACAGTGTGGCAGCACAAAAAGCAGAAAAGACCTCGGCTCTGTGCAAGACCTGTTCAACAATAACAAAAACATCTCTGTATTATCAACCCTCTGTTCAGCACAAATCCAAAACAGAGCCCCAGGCCAGATACTGTGAAGAAAATCAACTCTATCCCAGCCAAAACCACAATTAACTATTTCATTATTAAGATTTTATTATTAACGGCAGGTAAGTATTGTCATGGTTCACTCAATTACTTCCTCACATAAACTCATATGTATGCAGCTGCAGTAACAGCTGGAAGGCCAGCTCTTTACCAAGAAATGAAGTCATACTGATTTGCCAGTATGTGCTGAATTGAACTCCTCCTCAGCTGGACAAAGGAGAGAAAATGTGATAAAAGGCTCATGGGTCAAGATACAGACAGGGAAATATCACTCTATCGGGGCCCTGGGACAGCAGCCTCTAGGTTTTGGCTCTCATAGCGAATATGTTTCAGTTTCACTTTCCAAGTTCCAAGTTCTGTCACCCCGCCGATCCCCGCCCCTAGCCACTCCTCCCCTGTTGTTCCATTGGCCCCTCACACCCTGGCTCCTCCTGTGTCCCTGCTCCTGTCTGCCCAACAAAACCCTGGATTTCCCCACGCCCCGAGTTCTTCCCCTGCTCTTGTAACGTGTGAGGTAACGAAGCCTGCCTGTGTGCAGGGGTCGACCTCATCAATAAAATGCTGGAAATCCTTGCAGAACCCCTCCTGTCTCCACAGCCTCAGTTCCAGCGGCTGCAGGAGTGAATGTGGTAAGGCCCTGGAACCCCCGATCGGAGCTCTGACCCCCCAGTGGGAGACGCTCCAGGGAGAGGTTGCAGTGCCGGCCTGCACCTGTGCCGCAGCATCACTCACTCATTACTACCATGGGAAAAACATATTATAAACATATATTTAATATATTACCAATCAAATCAGAGTAGAATAGTGAGAACTAAAAACTAATTCGTAAAATTATCTGCCTTCATCCCAGGCACAATTTCCCTCCTGATGTTTTTTATCTCCTCTCCCCAGCTGCACCGGTGGATAGGAAATGGGGATTATGCTCAGTTCATCACAAGCTGTCTCTGTCACTTCTTCCTCCTCACACTCCATCCTGGCTCCAGCAAGGGCACCCTTTCATGGGGAATTACTCTCCATGAACCTCTCCAAATGTGAGTCCTTCCCACAGGCTGGAGTTCTTCATGCACTGCTCTGGTGTGAGTCCCTCCCACAGGGTGCAGTGCTTCGGGAACAGCCTGCTACAGCCTGAGGCCCCACAGGGTCACAAGTGCTGCCAGAAAACCTGATTCAGTGTGGGCTTCACGCTGCATGGGTCCACAGGTCCTGCCAGAAGCCTGCTCCAACATGGGCTTCCCACAGGGTAACAGCTTCCTTCAGGCCATCCCCTGCTCTGGCATGTAGTCCTGCGCAGGCTGCAGGTGGATCTCTCTATCCCCATGGGCCTCCATGGGCTGCAGGGGCACAGCTGCTTCACCAGAGTCTTCACCATGGGCTGCAGGGGAATCTCTGCTCTGGTGCCTGGAGAACTTCCACCCCCTCCTTTTTCACCAACTTAGTTATCTGCAGAGCTCTTTCGCTCACATTTTTTCTCATTTCTCTCTCCTGGCTGCTGTTCTGTACAGCTTTTTCTCCCCTCCTATATACATTATCCCAGAGACACTGCTGCCATCACTGATGGGCTCAGCCTTAGCCCGCAGCAGGTCTGTTTTGGAGCCAGCAGCTTTGGCTCTGTTTGACATGGCAAAAGCATCTGGCAACTTCTGAGAGGGAGAAATCTTGTATCCCTGTTACCAAAACTTGCCACTCAAACCCAAAACACTATTCCTTGGTAGTGGTAATACAGTCACTCAAAGTTTTGCTGTTTCAGATGTATATATAAAATTCTGCAGGATTACATGTGGCCTGAGTCATACAATCTGTTGTTGGTGCTAGTGTTTGTGAGTGGCCCTGGATGGACACTTGTGTACTGAGTTTGACAGTTCTTGTAGATTCAGCAGAACCACTACACTCCAAAACTTCTCTGTTCTGGTGATTCATTCAAGCAACAGGTCCCAGCAAATGCCTTCACTCTAATTGTCCTGCTATTATCTGATAAGTACTTCTGTGCCCATACCTGTAGATTCCTTGTTGGTCTCATTAACAACCGCCCATACAGAAACAAGCCTTTGTGGCATGTCTAAGTTAACACACTTCTGACAACACACTGTGCAATGCTTCCACTTAGTGTACATTTTTAAAAAGCTTTCACAGGTTTTTCCAAAGCTTCCTGGCATATTCAGCTTCAGACACTTAAAACCCTTAAAAACCAAGGATAACCACCAATAAGAAGCAAGATCTGCAATATTTTGTCCTCAACAGTTCTCAGTGCCCAATGCTCTATATAACAACATCCACGTTATTCTGGGCAAAGTTTTGGTAATGATGAGTCCCAACTAGTTTGTTCTCAGAAGCAGTGATGTGTATAATTTTAAGTCCAACCTAATCTTACTATTAGAAAAGACTAGATACTACCTTCTTTAGTAAATATGCAAGGTGTTGGGAACACATTTCAGATCAGAAAATAACGGCACTGTTATAAAAGTGCTGTATGCTGAAACTTGAACTGGAGGTCTCTATATTGATCACTTCATGGTCTGGGTAAAGATGGACACCATGATTTTGAAAGATGATGATCCTTTTTACATTCTGAAATTCCACTCATGGAGATTGTGTGTGATGCAGTTTAATTCCTGACACTAGCTTCTTCATTCTCTGTTCAGTATTCTCATATTGTGCTGTATCTCTTCACAAAAACTGTCAAAGAGCACAGCTGGAGTTAATAAACTGAGGAAGGATGCCCATTACCAGTTACAGACATCCCTGTTGTTTGATGCTTTCAGTATTTCATTATCTCTGCATCAGCACTGGTACTTCTGCAACTGAAAAGCCATCAAAATAACACAGCTTGAAATGATAAATGAAAGCAACAGAACAACTTCAGCACAGAGCATGCACTTCTGTGGGCTTTTCTAGGTGAACAGATATTTGTATCTGTGCTGTGGCAGTCTTCTACTAGCACAGCAAAGGTTTATCCAGATGTACTCCTTGGCTTAAAGCCACTGGACTCATTTCACATAGCCAATTTTCTGTAACTGCTAGCATACCTAAGAAATTATATTTGATTGTTCTTCCTGAGAAATATATTTTAGAAAGGTACAAGATTGCATTTTTTCTCTTTCATTAAGGAGAGGAAAATACAGTGAGATCCAGGAAAAGTCCATATTGACCACAAATAATTTTACTGCAAAGTTATTGTCAATTAATTGGAATAAGTCAAATTAATTGGTACATTCACTGCTGAACTGAGATTAGGTATGTGACTCAAGAAGGTACTAAATTCTCAAGGAAGTGTTAACATAATGGATCAGAATTCTCTGACCCAGTTTAACAATTAGCTGGAGGTGTCATCATGTGAAATTTAAATAAATGCTCCAGAGCAGGGAGTTCTTTCATCCTTTTCACAAAATTTCACATGAATTATTTCATCCCTAATAAACATGCTACATTTAAAACAGGAATGTATATTTCATTTTATTGTTATAAGCATTATCTACTTAGTGCCAACAGGATATTTCCAGAAACTAAAAGTGTATTTCTTTCACCATTTGTCAGATCTGCAGTGCATACATATAGCTACTGTATATAATTAAACATGTAAAGCAGAAGACTGAAATTGGTAATTAGCCCTCAAGATTTTGTAGTAGTGTCTGGGAATTAAGCCACACAGTTCCCATTATATTCCAGAGAAATCATTCAACTAAAATACTTTCACTACTTAAGAAAACAGGAACCAGTTTCTAAACCATTCTTACTCATGGGAGTGCAGTTTGCACTTTCTGATTTCATATGATCAATATCTTTCCACTATATAGCTTTGTGTTTCAATCTGTATATATTTCTGTATAATATGTATTGTAATTTCAGGTGTCCGGCCTTGAAGAGAAGATTTGTCACAGTCCTTTACAGATAAACAGAAAAACAAACAAACAAAAAGGACCAAAATTCACTTTAAAATAAATGCAAAGTGCAAAACAGGGAGACAGACAAATACCCCAGACCAAAGAGTCCACCGTTCCGATGTAAAACCCCCCTGTCCTCTTATTAATACAGGTAAATATTTTCTTTTGGTGTATTTTGTTATATATCTAGTGCAGCTAGTAAGATGGATTTTCAGTGTTGTGGTTCAACACCAGCCAGCAGCTGAGCCCTAGACAGCTCTTTGCTCATTCCCCTGGTGGGAAGGGGAGAGAATCAGAAAAGTAAAAATGAGGAAACATGGGCTGAGATAAAGGCAGTTTAATAGGAAAAGCAAAAACCTTGTGCAAGAGCAAAGTAAAACAAGAAATTAATTCACCACTTCCCATGGGCAGGGAGGTGTTCAGCCACGTCTGGTAAAGCAGAACTCCATCATGCTTAATGGTGACTTGGGAAGACCAACACCATTACTCCAAACATCTCCACTTCCTTCTTCTTCCCCCACCTGTATATGCTGAGCATGATGCCACAGGCTATGGAATATTCCTGGGATCAGTTGGGGTCAGCTGTGCTGGGTGTGTCCCCTCCCAGCTCACTGTGCACCTCCAACCTCCTCAGTGGTGGGATGGGGTGAGAAGAAAAGGCCTTGACTCTGTGTCAGCACTGGTCAGCACCTGTTAAAATATCCCTCTGTTATCAAAACAACAAAAATCCAAAACATAGCCCCATACCAGCTAATATGGAGAAAATGAACTGTGCATCAGTCAAATTCTAGTTTTAGACTCCCATTCATACAAAGATAGGGAATCTCAGGAATTCTTAGCACTTCATGAAGATTCATCTTGCTTTGAAATTTGTTGAGCAGTGTCATACATTTCCATTGCAGAGAATGAAATGGCAATTTTAAAGCATGGGGGAAAGAAAAGAATATTTCTTTTCACAATCTGCATTTGGCCCCATGCAGTATATACATTCAGGATCTAACTTAAAAAAAAACTCCTATGATTGTTTTAGTTGTTGGGTTTTTTTTTTTATTTTTCTTTCCCTAACAGATTCTTTGGCCCTATGTAAATAATGTACCTGGCATATAATAACTCAGGAAGTTGCTAAGCCTAAGTGTACAGATCTCGTTGTATTCCTACCTCAATTTAGCTGCTTTTAAAATTTCTATTTTATTTTAAATACTGGAAAAGAAATAGATATTGTTTGGTTTGACACTCGAATAGTGTTTCGAACTTGGGAAAAACACTTGGGATTAATGCAAGTAAGAACTAATGCTTTGTCTTCTTGGTCAAATATGTGTGAACAAATTAGTTATATAGTTCCAGACACTTATATTCATATTTTATTTGTCTGCTCAGTTGTTGAGTATACATTTGAAAATCTTGGTTTTCAGTAAAGGTTTGATTGAAATTTCAGTGTTACCAGTTGCATGTGAAAGACAGAAAGAAAGATTCTTTCAGCCCATAGTCAGAATTCCAGAAAGAGAAAAACAACTATGCCCTTATTTACACTCACAAGTGCTTCTTTCCCACTGATAAATAACTGGTTCCTCAGGTTTCCCTATTGGAAAGTCAATGAACTGACTCATGTGAGACTGGCTGCAAGCTGCACACAGACGCCTTTTTTTTTTCTCTTTTCCAAAGTTATTTTGAGGTAATTATTTTCTTGTACCTGAACTGATTGCTGAAATACTTTTTCTTTCCCTACTCTACCCCTAGTTTTTTAGTGGTTTGTTTTTTTTTGGTTTTTTTTTTTTTTGGTTAATCCCCTACAGGTATTTAGAATTAGCTTTCATGTTGTGCCTTCATCCTACTTTCCCCAGGCTTTGCAAATTCTCTTTTCTTAATAAACACTTTTTATCATTTCTGTTATCCTTTTTTGGAGTCCTTCCAATTCAGCAAAATCTTTTATTATGGAGCCCAAAAACAGTGTAAAGCGCTCTAATACAGTTTCACCAATTCTGCACTGAGATAAAAAATTAATTACCTGCCCCTCCTTCTTCTGACCTAATTCCTCTCATTATACTGTACATGCTCAATATGGTATTTGCCATTCTGCAGCATATCCCTCTGTATTCTTCTGCAGAGTTTATGGTTTTCTCTGAGCCTGTTATTTTCTTGTAGCCATGGAAATTTCTAAATTAGTCTTTCTCCATTTTACACATTAGAATCTTTCACACTTCACATTTAACATGATAAAAGGTCAATTTTGCAGTATTTAGACCCTGATCACAGTAGGGCATATTAGGGTCTTTGCTATATTCTAAGGCTGCAATAAACAGAAACAAGTGGTGTAGCTGGATGCAGCAAATTCTTCCAGCCCTACAGTTATGCTGAAAATGCAAATCTCCCTTTTCTGTTGGAACACATTGCCAGGGCTATTTTGAAGAATTACCTGTGTTTTTTTAAGAAGTGGGGCTTTTTTTTTTTAATAAATTATTATTTCAATATCTACACTGGCCTACTTAGCTATATATATCATGCCATGAATTCACACTCTGTTTTCCTGCATTCTGGTAGTTATTCTTACTTCTTCACCTCAATTTTTATTTTTTCTTAATTGAAACAATGAAATTTTTTTACCGAAATTCCCTTTTAATCACAGGGATTATGTCACCTTTGTCAAGAAAACAGAATGACTGACACTGTACTCAGGGAATGTAAGTATCCTTCTTTCTTCCTTTACCAGTTAGACAGACAGACTTTAGCAGTAGTGTAAATGTTTTCTATTCCCATGCTGTTACTCATACAGCCTCCAGGACCTTAACCAACATGCAAAGATAGCATTGTGCAGCAGACAAAACCCTTTGTTTGCACAGTTAAAGGAAAATTAAAATGTTTAGATTAATAGCAGTTAGGAACTTGACCCAATGATTTGACTCAAGTACAGCATCAACTACAAGGAAACATGATTAAAATATTTTTACATAGATCTATCCATCACTGTTTTACTATCTCTATTTAACACAATCTATTCACACGTGTTAGCAGTATAAAAGTGTCTAAATAGGTCTAGTAAGTGTCTAATACTTTCCTTGGGATAGGAAAATAAAGCCAAATAGTGTCACAGTCATTCACAGTACAGAATTTGTTGCCCAAAATTTCAGCACAGAATTTGTTGCCTAAAAAGCAGCTTATTGTACAACTTCACAGTGTACAATGCAAACTGCAAAGAGTGCCTGATGAATAGCTTTGTACCAGAAATGGTGGGATGTTTAACCTGTAAAAGGTGCACAGCCACATAATTCCATTAGACCTGACAGATACCCAGTGACAAACACTGTAGACCGGTACTTGCTAACCCAGGAGACATCAGAGCCTACCAATATTGTTAATTCAGTTTTATATTGATGCTGTTGCTCTTGGCCTTACAGTCATATCTCAAGTAACACAGGCTTCTAAAAGGTTGGTGAATAGCCTCAGCTCTAAGTTATCTAGGCTTTATTGCTCTTTAGTCAAGAGAAGGAGAGAAGCATGTCCCAAGGGGCAACTCATATTTTTATAGACTCTTACATTATTGTTGATGAAATATTTCTGAGAAGAAATTTTCTCTGATGATTCGAGGCGAAGATTAGATAGGCTGATTTGAACCAGTTGACTAACTTTTAGGGAGTGGAAGGCCCATGCAGTGAGTGACACAAGGAGTCAGTCCAGGGAGCAATGTGAGCTCTTGCTGTGGGACTGGAATTTTACTGTCTTACATCTGCTTAAGCCATGCAAAATGTTGCATGATTTACCCTTGGTTGGGTGTTGTCTGAGCTGTGTTAATGATGTGACCACTACCAGTTAGACAAGTGAATCTGAGCAGATGATGACCCTGGCAGAACTGCTGCTGAGTACTGATTAATCAGCAGACACCTAGAGCAGTTCAAGCTTATGGCTCAAGATCAGTTCTGTATTCAAGTGTCAGCCTCTCTGGCCACAGCTAAGCATATCACTGATGAAGCCAGAGACACTAAAATTAATCTGCAGTCTTCTGATCAGCAGAGTGCTCTTATTCACATCAGTTTTCTTCTGACGTGGTACTTTGTCACTTTGAAAGCTTAGCACCAATAGACAGTGATATTACTTCTTGCCTGTAATGAAGCACTAAGTCAGGATGATGTTGCTGTGAGTGCCTTCTCAATACAAAATGGAGTATTTGCATAGATTAGCCTGCTAGCTGATGGTCCTTGACTGCTTTAATTTCAAACACGCTACTTTCCATTGAAATGCCATAAAGGTTTGTTTATTTATTTGTTATTTTGCATCACTAGTAGATGCACAGATTCTTTGAACAGATTCCTGAGGCAATTTATTTCTTTACAGATGAAAAATTCTGTCCTTTTTTGCTAGGAGGCAAGTATATGTTGAACAATATAGTGGTATCTGAAAGCAGTGGAAATTATGAAGCAAAGAACAAACACTGTTTTTTGACATTGCTGTTGATTGACCTTAGGACACTGTTACTACTGTTTTAGGTTTTTAGCTCATCTCTGATAAAGTTCTCTGATAAGGATACCTGCAAGATAACAAGTATAACCTGTTCTTCATAAGACATCTGGTAAAATGATGAATGACTGGATACGTGCATTCTTGAGATTGACCTCTTGACTTCTACTATTCAGTAAGATAAACTAGAATAGGAAAGAAGTTAAAATACCTCCCAGCTTCCACTTTGGGTGTATCTTTCTGATTATAGAGATAATAGACACAACTGTTTAAATATATAGGAATAATAATATACATATATAAATGAATACATGGAATAAACTTTATGAGATAGAATTGTTACTAATCACTGTTTAATCTTTTCACTGTGAATAGTTATACCAATACCAGTAAGTTTTTCAGACTCTTTGAGAAATTTCCAGTACACCCATGCTAATCTTTCAATTACTCTCAGATGGAAGATATTTTATGCAATCTTCTTAGCCTATAAGGGATCAGAGAATCAAAAAATCTAAAATCAGGAAAGATATAATGTATCATTAGTTCAAATCTCTGATAGCACAGAATACACCTCCACATTACATTTACAATCGCATCTCCATACTTGGCTTCAGTTTGACAAATTTATAAGATTAAATTATTTCATTTTTTTATTGATTTGATAAGTAATTTTCAATAAACCTTCTCCTTCTCTTTTTTATGTTTGACATTGCTCCCCCAAATATTCATAGACCTGTCATTATAACCCCTTGTCACCTTTATTTGGTGAAGATGATGTGTGTTTTAACTCTTTAATTATTTTTTTCCCCAGAACTTAGTACCTGAAGTTCTCCAGTCAATGACCATATTATAAATTTCTCCTTCCTTTCAATCAGGCAAGAAATTTAATCAGAAACTACCTGGAGTGAAAGTGCAATTTCACATCTTTACGTGCTGAAATCTGGTATTACAGAGAATAGAATCTGTTTTCTCCAGGGTGACAAAAATAAATAAAAAATGTTATGTACAACATCTGGATGATGATATTTAAAGCTATGTTCCTCACCTTACATAATTTAGTGAGCTCTATTTTTGTTACCTTCTGCTGGTATGTTCATGAAGATGTTCAATGAGATTTGAACAGCGCTGGGATATGTAGAACCTTAGTAACACTACTGTGACAAGTGAAAAAAAAACTGATAAGAGATTAATCACAATGAAAGATAATGCCATTATTTATTTTCTTCAAGCTCTCATTCTGTGCATTGCTATATATACTACATTTCTTGCGATTGCTTGAAAAAATATTTCAAATTCACCTTTGATTTAATAGGTTACATCTTCACTGAAATCAGAGGAATTAAACAATGCCTATTATGCTCACTGCGTTAACCCTACATTCTGTGGCAAATTGTTGAATTTTCTTTGATACCAAGTTAATTTAACATTATTTCTTCCTTATAAACTCTTCCTGCCTGCAATTTTCCTCAAGGTGCTAAAGGATTTATTGAAGTATTTCTCTGATCTCATGTATAGTATTTATTTAAGAGACTTACAGAAACAAGTTCTATGAATTACCCAATCTAATTCCTGAATTCTGAAAGATGACATTTGATAGTTCTGTTTCTGATGTTATGTATTTATACAATTTGGCCATGTTGATTGCTTCATATACATAACATTTAAAAAAAGTATTCTTTGTGATGATTGCATTTCTTACATATTTTTCTGTATAATCTGGATTTACTATCCACTACTAGAATTTTTACCTTCCTTCTCAAACCAAAACCAAAATCAAGATGTATGAAATACACTTTAAAAAAAAAATTGTACTCAAAACTCCAGCTAGTGACAGTCCATCTATCTGGAGCACACTTATAGACTATGGAACATAGTCTAGAACTATGGAAATCGTGTAGAAGTCCAGTGTCAGAGACTATGTATTAAACTTAAATTTACAGGAAACAAAAAGAAGAGAGAAAAAAAAAAAAAAGTTCCATATTTAGAGACTAAGAAAATTCCAATCATGTTCTCAGACCCAGCTAAAGGGAATGACTAGGTATGTTGATCATCGCTTCCAAGTCTATCAGGCAGTAGGATTTTATAAACAATTTTATTCAATAACTATACAGGAAAAAAAAAACCTATATAAAAATAAAGTAAAATTAATGTAATATGGTCTCAATTTTAACTGAAGTTATACTGTATTTAACATCTGACATAGCACAATAAAGGAAGAATATGTTAGAGATTGTGTACTTAAGTTCAGTTATAGCTTTCAAGTATGTTTTATACTTCTGAGTTTTTCCTCCCTTCTGTGTGTCAGTTTGATCATACAAGAAAACAATTTGATCACAGCTGTCAACGTACAAACATCAAAGTTAGATTCTACTGCTTCACAACAGTGTAATGAAGTGTTGTAGAATTAAGATGGTAGTATGTGGCAGTAACAGATATTGATATAAGGCTTTACAATTCAAAATGTCTATCGGGACTCTACAACTATTCTCAGTATGATATTTCAACATCTCAGACATCTGGTGCTTTATCAGCTCCTGTAAAAGAGTCCTAAAGAAACCACCAAGAAAGAATGCCTACAGTATGAGAATGCTTTGTACACTCAAGTTCCTGGCCCCTGGCTCTCACTGTCATTAATAGCATGTTTTTCACTGAATTGAGAAATGCAAATTGAAATTAATCCTTTTCTTCACATTAAATTAATAGTTAAGGTGTGCACAGATTTCTTTTAAACTTTCAAGTCAGTGATGATGAGTAAATACAGTTTTATCTTTAGGATTTGAGTTATATCCAAAAATGTAAAGGAGTTCAAAATCAAACAGAATCAAAATCCTTTATTCCATCCATGCCACTCTGTATTATTCCCGGACTCACTATTTCAAATGTGAGCCATATGCAGTTTGAAGAGTAACATTGTATTATGGTACTGTATGTGACACAAAATGATGAGTGTAATGGGCATGAAGCATCAAAGAAATAGTGTATCTGCTGAAAGTTGATACAATTTTCATTTGACAATAAATGCAATGAATTTTAACCTGTTACTATGAGACTTATTGATACTTTCATATTATTAATGCTTGAAAAATGAATTACATTGTTATGTGCATATAAGTACAATTATAACGTGATTCAGTTCCAGTGGGAATGATGAAATTTCCTAAAAATAATCACATAATTTCCTTTTCTTCCTCTGCTGTCCCTTCCCTGTCAGTGTGCCATTATGTTACAAGAACGTCAGGTGCTGGAGTTCAATATACGCAGAAAAAAATTAATGAAACTTCACCACAGTGGGGGATTTGAACCTATTTATTATGGGTCCACTGAATTATTAAGTAACTCATCTGTCTACTACCTGGGAAAGAACCTTTTGATTAAAATATGTATTGAAAGGAGGTTTTAGTAAACTTTAATTCATAAATACTTACTAATCACACTGGTGACTTACAATTATAAATCTGTGTTGTGTTCATAAATATGTTAGGTCTGCATCATCAAAGTATTTAATTTAAATAAATGTAATTATATTACAAGGATATGAGTGTATGTAATACACAAAATGGAGAGGTTTGTATGTGTTTTTATAGGTGCATGTAATACACATGTACACACACACACACACATATATGGATATATATGTGGATATATATATATATATATGCAAAGAAGAGAGGGAGCAAGATGAGATGACTATTAACATGGCCACATCAACATAGTGTGGATGGGTATTTTTAAGTCAGATGGTATCTAACCCTTCAGCAAACTGCTAAGTAGAAACAAAAGGTCCTGTTTTACATGAGAGTGGGCATGAATACTGTTGGATGGCTGAGACAAAAATAATTAACTCGTGCATCTGTTTCCAAGTAGTCATTGAGCAACAGCAGGAGAAATGAACTCTAAAGAATCTGTGTTGATGATCATATCTCCCCTAGGTAGTTCTGGCTACACCTAACTAGTTGAGGACATAACTATTAATAGAAGCCTAACTCTGTTATTTATAGATGTGGTTCTTCAGAAATGCAGGTTTTAAACACCTATAAACAAGTGACGATAAGGCTACTAAAAGAGAAAAAAAATCTTTTGAAACCAACACACCAATTCATGTCCAAATGCTACCCTGCCTTGCCCACTGAGGTCCTATTTAAGCAATTTTGTACTCTTAAATTTTATAAACGTCTTTATTTAGTAGACCATTAATGCAATATGGGAAATTTCTGATAGTATTAGACAAAGTTCATTAAAACACTTCAGTTGCTTCATCAGTAAATATTGCCAAAACTACTTTGGGCTTTGGTAATTTCTCTATTGAGTTGGCTAGGATGATCTGGTAGACTTACTCTTTTGAATTTTCAGAATGACAAAGACTCACATTTTATTCTTCCTTTTCAAGAGTTCCATTAGCAAATTATTTTGCAGTTTTCCTCCCTCTTTCTTATTTTTGTTTTGCTTGTTTTTGGTTTGGTTTGGTTTGGGTTTTAGTAGTAAAACAAGAATGAAGCAACATCTAAGTTTGTAGTGTCATCAATATTCAAAGCAATTTTGGTGTCTTGGCTAAAAGAGTATAAAAAGTGAAGTCATTTCACTCCAGCAAGGTAGGTATGGGATTTCCCAACAATTGAGTTTCCTACAGAACAGAAATGATACTGAGGACCAAAGACAGAATCTGCACAACTTTGTTGGTGATGTACTTTTTACAGAGTAAATTTAACTGACCTCTGTCAATACATTTTACTGTCACAGTTTTTTAAGACATATTTAGCCCTCAGAATGGCATATATGCCTTTTCTCTCTCACTCTCCCTGTCTTATTTCCCTGTACAGCTGGAGCATTCTTCTCTGAGATTGAGCTGAAAGCAGGGACACATGCAGCCCAAACTCTACTGAAACAGGTCATCCTACTATGTTAGAGAAACACCTGGCAAGGAAACTTAATCTACTGCTAACAGGAGTAATTCATCTTTGGAGTCAACTGAGTCATTGTGAGGAACATATTTAATGATTGCTCTCTGCCCTGCAGCAGTTACATTTTTATTTCTGGGTACAATTCACTATGTTGTTTATTCTGCATACAGCCTCAAGTCGTCTAAGGCTCTCAGATCAGGAACAGAGCTAGTATTGAACTCTCTAGGACAGAAAACCTTTCTCAATACAAGACTATGATTACTATTTGACCTATTTCATTTTGTTTTGAGAGGTTGTATGAAATATGCTCATTAGAGGAACCTGAATATGGCTTTTTTCGATAGCTCCACAGTCAGCTTAAATCAAGCTAAACCAGGCAGCTATTAGAAAGGGTAATTCTGCCCATAATTACCTTCACCTTCTCACCAGGGCTTCCTTGCTATTCTCTTGCATTAACTTTACTTATTTTGATCTATGGTATGAATTATATATATAAAAAACCCCAAACAACTGCTGGGCTGTATAACCACTCTAGCTGTCTGTCATGATTTAATATCAAGCAGCAACCGAGCCCCATGCAGTTGCTTGCTCAGTCCCCCACGAGCAGGATCAAGGAGGAAATCAGAAGGGAAAAAGCCAGAAAATTTGTGGGTTGATATAAAGACAATTTAATAGGGAAAGTAAAAGCAGTGGACACAAACAAAGTCAAACAAATTAATTCACTGCTTCCCATGGGCAGGCAGGTGTTCAGCCATCTCCAGGAGAATAGGACTCCTTCACATGTAATGGTAACTTGGGAAGAAAACACCATCACTCCAAATGCCCCACCCTCCCTCTTTCTTCCCACACTTTACACAGTGAGCATGATGCCACATGGTTGGAACATCCCTTTGGTCAGTTTGGGTCACCTGTTCTGGCTTTGTCTCCTCCCAACCTCCCATGTACTCCCCAACTTCCTTGCCAGCAGGAAGCACAAAAAGCAGAAATGGCAGAAAAGGCTCTGTGTAAGCTCAGCGAGAGCAAAAACATCTCTACATTTTCATCCCTGTGTTCAGCTCAAGTCTAATACACAGCCACATATCAGCCACTGTGAAGAAAATTAACTCTACCCCAGCCAAACCTGCACACTGTGGAAAAAAAACTGGAAATGGAACATACAAATAGGTAGGAGAAAAAAAATTGACCCAAGTGTGCATTTTTCACTAAGCATAATCCAGTTCAAAAATGATCTTCTACCCATAGTTTTTTCCAGTGCCTGGTTATTATCAGATATAGCATGTAAGTAAATGCAGAACAAGCTAGATCAGAAAGTTCAGTCAAACAAACCGACACAAAGATTTAAGAAGGGCAGGATCATATGAAGGATAACACGAAGGAGAGCAAAACCGGCTGTGTTAGGGCCTCAATTATATGAGATTAAATATTACACAAAACCTCCCCCTTTGATCAGTCTAACTTGATTGTGAAGCCTCAAGGCTGAAAGTTTGATTATGTTTTGATTCAAAGCTGCTTTGAATTAAAGTCAGCTATGAAGACAGCAATTCTAATGGATTTAATTTATTTCCTATTAACACAATTTGCAGTGAGCACCAACAGGTGTCATTCAAGTCATCAGTGATACACGTAGTCTCAGGTGATAGCAAGTAATAGATACATTGGAGAAATGTGATGTAGGTAGAGGTGGAATAAATGCCTTCTGACCCTTGTTTCTAAAAAGTCTTGATTTGGTCTCTGCTGCTCAATATAGCCTTAAATACTGGAGTATGAGATTTTTTCCTAGCATTTTTATGGGCACTGAGATGTGATGATGATGATGAGACTTGAAGTTCATTTACTGCCTTTTAGGAAATGTCTTCTGTTTCGGAAGCATAGAGCATGGAGAATAAATGTCCCTGATCTTGTTTTTACTACTTGGGCATTTTTTATGCTTTTACCATATAAATACCCTTTTAGATGTAAAAATGTATTTGCCCATTCTACTAATAGGTGAGATTTCCCCTACATTCCCTTTGTATTGATCATCAATGATGAAATACTTTTCTTGAAATGGAATGAACAGTGTTACCCAGAGTATTTAGGACCAATATACAGCATCGACTTTCTTGAAGGCATTACTTTATTTTCTTTTTTACTGATCCTTATGAATCATCAGGATTTAAATGTATTTTTAAATGTAAATGCAGATCCTGTGAGGTTTGTTTTTTGAAGAAACTACAGGAAAAACTCATCCAGTTCCAATTAGACTCTCTACATAGACTTGTACTTTACAAGCACAATTTTGGATTTGGAATTGTACCTTAGATTTGGATTTTGTTTGGCAAGCAAACAATTCATAATATCTGGTGAAGTTCTGTGGCAGTGATGGCCAGTAGTGAGAGTTTCACTCTGAAGTTAATGCCATTTTTTATAATAGAAATCACATTCAGCATAGCCCAGGCTTCAAACAGGATATTCAGTGCAGCTAGAAAAAAAGTTTCAAATTATGTCGTACATACACCATGTAATACATGGAAATTATATGCATTCTTCTAGTGTTGGATGTAAAAATCAATCTTTTTGTCAAGTGCTTCTATTGTAGACTGCCATGTTGGAGACCTACATTCAAACAAAGGAGTCGGAGGGTTGGGCACTTAGCTTCCAGGGAGAGGAGCCTTCTGCCATTCAATAACTCTCCTCAGTCACAGACAAAAACGAGCTACTGTAGATAAGACACTTCAGACAAGCTCCTGAAAACCTTTTTGATAAAGTTTCACATCTGAGGTTAATGACAATAGCTAAGGTGTGGCAGTCATGTAATAAGCGTAAATCTGACTTGGAAAATTAAAAACAAAGAGCATGAAACAAAGAAAAAAGTAACACTAGTTTGAAGAGAATGGCATTATAGTCAGGAGTAAATAATGAAGAACAATGCAGTATGATACATGAGAACTTAGATGATTTAAATTCTAAAAGATGAAACCTAGTTCAAAGCAGCTAAATAGAGAGCAGTGACAGGTTCCTAGAGGAAAAAAGGATATCAAACAATTGGGTGTGTCATTAAATATAAGGAATCAAAAGGTAAAAAGAGTCTAAAAGATAATTCTGTGTGCAGCATTAAATATGAATGATAAGTAATAAGATGAGAAAAGAAAAATCTATGTCTAACATTAAAAACAAAGGAACATTACCAACTATGCCTAAGTAGGGCAAAAAGGAGTCAGGTACAATTTATTAATATAAACAAAATCTAGAAGAAACAGACTAACTAAGAAGTGAACAAAGGAAAAGGAATCCACTTTCAGTTAAAATATCTAGAAGGTTATTCCATCCTAGGAAATTGGAATGTTAAATACTTCTTGCTGTACAGTTAAAAGCTCTTCTAGGCTGTAGCTTTTGCTCACTGTGTTCATAGCTCAGATAAACTATCACTACTGTGGGCTCAAAAGTCATGCCTAGAGCTTGCCTAGCCCATGTACTTATTTACAGGAGACATTTGAGGCCCAGATGATAATTCTGTAAGAAAAGTCAAAGCAAGAGAGACAGGATTTGCAAAAATACTTGAGGCATCAAAAAGTTACAGATTAGAAGCACCCCAAAATCTCATAATGAGGTCTCACAAATACTTGTGAAACTTTGGACTCCTATTGATGCTAACAGAAATCTTTGTACTATGAATTCCTATGGATGAAGTCCATTAATAGTAAATCCCATCAGTGTTAAATCCCACTGCTCCTGTTATTACTAATTATGATGTAACAACATTAAGAAATTAACATTTCATATTTTTCCTTTGTCAATATGGATAGTCTCCTTTTTTTCATTAAAAGAATGACCCTATCATAGCTGGACATTCTTGTAAGTTTTTGAGCCCATGCTAATTTTTCCATAATAAATACTTCCTGGTATATAACTTATTACCATAACAATTCACCCAGGAGTTAATTTTTGTCATAAATGGTGGGTAATTAAGAAAAACAAGGTTGTTGTTAGGTTTTTTTAAATTAAAATGTTGGAATTTTTCTTGTTTTTCTCAGTTTTCTGTTTCTAAATTTAAAAATTTAAACATTTGAAAGTGGAGAAATTCCGGATGCAATAACTGAACTACTGACTGTAGTAACAGCAACTGCATGAAACACTACTAAAAGGACAGTGTAGCAGCTCAGAAGCTGACTTGTTCCATTTTTTTGTGGAGACAGGAGGACTCACTGCAGATTTAGCGTGGCACTTAATTTCAGTGCAGCAAGCTCTGTGAGACTGCTGGTGCCCATCTCTTGGCATGGTTGGTCCAGATTACTGTGCCAAGTTATGATGCTCCATGCCTACACTGATCATTCAGCCTAGCTTGTCTACACATTCATGGGTGTAATGTGAGGCACACTGCTAATTGCTGGATTATATCTTGCCCAAGTCAAGAGTGTCGGAATATTATAAATTCTAACTGAAAAGAATATATAAATTGCTTACAGCAGGCTAGGCATTATGCTTTTCTCCAGAAGGGATAAAAAAAAAAAAAAGAAAAAAAAAAGAAAAGTGAAACAATTTCATTACATTTAAAAAGTAAACAAAATTCCCTCTATCTCCCCTCTCCCCCCAGAATAGCCTTTCAGGCTTCTTTAACTGCTGAAACTGAAATTTCCAGTGCTAAAAAATGAAGAACTAGAACTTTCAGGGTGGGTCTAAGAAGATCACTTCTGGTTTGTTTTTGGAGGCTTTTTAATCCAAAAAGCCTGTAAATCAATAAAAATAAACCTGCCATACAAAAATGTTTAATAACCTCGCCAAAGATCAGTTCTAACCAGGTCGAAGCTTTTGAATTAGAGAAAGTCTTGTATGAGGATGAGAGAAACAGGCAAAATATCTTGCAGAAACACAAGAGAAAGGCAAAGTAATCAAGCTGTTAAAGTGTCTATGAGTACTGTTGTTGATCACACCTCCATCTTCCAATGTAGATGAAGGAGAATGGTAGTTGGTCACCAATTCCATTTTGGATTAGCTTGGATCAACCAATTTGCTACAGCTCCTTGACAATGGAGGAGTGGCTTACTGTGGAAAGGAGGGAGAAGCTCTAAGATACACTAAAAATAAGTCATTTTAAAAAATGATCATTTTAGCTACATTATGTAGTGAATGGGGAGCAGAAGATGGCCAAGACTAAAAAGCAAGGGTTCACAAAGTCACATTTTCTAGGAGAATAGAGAGAGACGAAGATATCTGACATCTCTACATTTTATGCACTTTTAGTTCTTTACAGATCTGTAATCTGTTAAGTGTTCAGTGGAACAGGTCCAATAAACATACTGCATAATAAGCAATAGCATAATGGACAGTTTAGGCTTGAGAATGAGGGCTTTGTGGGATAAAAACAAAGAAGATGGTGTGATAACAGAATGAAAGAAGAGATAACACTTTTTTGATCAGATATGGAGCATAGCCAGACTTTTATCTCTGGGCTATCTGTACCTATGTATGTGTGGAGCACAGACCAAAATGCTTCAAAGTCAGGACATCTTTAGTTATCATCAGAACAGATGCTGGAACCTATGCCTGTATTTATGTTAGTAAACTGAACTGTGCAATGCTATATGTTAGCATGGTGCCTGGCACAGATTTTTATCTTATCCAATTAGCATATTCTATTGAATACATATGCTTCATTTATGTTATCAAAGCATGTTCACAAACCTGTAATAGCTGTTGTGTCATTCTAACCTGATTTACTTCATTATGTGCCTCAAGACTAGCTATGGTCATTGTAACTTTCCTATAAAGGCCTCACAGAACTGAATTTTTTTCACTTGGTCACCTTAGTGATACAAAATGCCAGACCAAATGATGCTTTTTATTCCTGCATCCTTCTATTCTTTTNATTTTTCTTGGTACTTCCCCTTTATACAAAAATTTTTATTTTTTTTAAAAAAAAAAAAAAAAAAAAAAAAAAAAAGGCATAACAGAATTGCAGCATTCATCTGTAATAATTTAGTTTAGTAGAAATATTTTTAATGTCCTGTTTCCTTTGGTATTCATGCCTCAAAAGCGTAAAGATGTTGAGGACCAATGTGTTTCATTTCACACTTTACAAGAAAACTTTTGCTTTTTGAAATCTGAGTGAGCTTCCCTTATGTAGCAGTTGTAATTCCAGACCTCTATAGATTCCCTAAGTTCCAGTTCAAATCTCTTAAGAAGACTAGTACTACTACTTTAGCATTTCAGTACATTTCATCTTCAAATTTACATGATAATTTCATAATTTCAGTTGTTACCAGTCTGCTATCTCTCAGAAAAAATGTACTGCTTACCCTCCTACTCCTTCTAATTTTTCTTCATTTTTTCTGAAATTACACAGTTGTTCCACAACATAAGAAATGCTGTGCTGATTTTTTTTATGAACATATATATTGTCTAATTTTCTAACAATAATTCTTGTATTTTGAGAGATTTTAATTTTTTTCCTTAATAAGTAAACAGAACTGATAATGATTCACAGTCTTGCCCAGTGTCTGTTCTAAAGTTAAATCAATCATTATATTCCCTCTGCATAAACATCAAACCTCTCTCACTTCAAAGGAGGTGATTTTTAATATGATAAATCTACAGATTCTGATGTAATCATCCAGATGTGATTTAACATTTTAGGAAAATCTGAAGAGCCCTAGACCTAGTATTTTCACAGAAAAGCATGTTATTCCTTGTTCATAGAATGATTGTGTCCCACTGTTGCAGTTTTGTATCTAAGTTCAGTTTATTAATTTGACAGAAATTTTTATACAATATGCATAACCTCTTTAGCATGATGGGTGACAACATTGTGAGAGATCAGGAGGGAATGAGAACGAGCAAAAAGATATCCCAAGATATTTTAATGAATAAGAATTACCTGGAACTGTGAAGATTTCACATGCTTTTCCAGGTATAGGGAACTGGAGAGCAGCGCAGTGGAAAGGGACCTGAGGGTCCTGGTCAGTGGAAAGTTGAACATGAGCCAGCAGTGCCCTGGCAGCCAGGAAAGGCAGCTGTGTCCTGCAGAGCATCAGGCACAGCATCGCCAGTCAGGCAAGGGAGGGGATTGTCCTGCTCTGCTCTGCACTGGGGCAGACTCACCTTGAGGCCTGTGTGCGTTTTTGGACGCTGTAATATAAGATATTAAGCTATCAGAGAGTGTCCAAAGGAGAGCAATAAAAATGATGGAAGAGGCTTGAGGGGAAGCCGTATGAGGAGCAGATGATGTTCACTCTGGAGCAGAAGAGACTTGGAGGAGACCTCATTAGAGTTACACTTCCTTTCGGGGGGAAGAGGAGGGGCAGGCACTGATCTCTTCTCTGTGGTGATCAGTGACAGTAGCTGAGAGAATGGCTTGAAGTTATATCACGAGAGATTTAGGTTGGGTATCAGGAAAAGGTTCTTCACCCAGAGGGAGCTTGGGCCTTGGAAGAGGCTCCCCAGGGAAGTGGTCACAGCACCAAGCCTGACAAAGTTTGCACAATACGTGGTGTGACACTTGGGGTGTCCTGCACAGGAGCAGGAGTTGGACTCAATGATCCTAATGGGTCCCTTTTAAATCAGCTTATTCTGTGAGTCTATGCTAAACAGTTCAATTGCATACTTGGAGAAGTGTGTGTTCTACATTTTAAATTAATTCTGCTTATGAGGTATGATTTTAGAGATTTTTTTTGTTCCTCACTTCCTTTCCTCCTCAACTGAAATATGGGAAAGTCTTCACCACAAAAATCATAAAATCTCAGAATGTCTGAAGTGGGAAGGCATCTCTGGAAATCATCTAGTCCAGCTCCCAGATTAAGGCATAGTTAGTTACAGTGAGTTGATCAGATGTGGGTCCAGCTGGGTTTAAAGTATTGCAAAGAATGAACTGTTCATAGCCTTTCTGGGTAACCTGTGCCAGTGTCTGACCCTCCCAGAGTAAATGTGTTTTTCTGATGTTTAAATTAAATTGCTTGTATCTTAGTTTGTGGTCGTTGCCTCTTGTCCTTGACTACTACTGAGAAAAGTCTAACTCATTGTCATGGTTTAACAAAAAGCCAAATTTTTGTCTCCTGAAAAGGCTTTTACAACTTCCTTCAAGCACGGCTTCCGATAGATCTGGGAAGCCCAGAGATTGGCTGGCTCTGTTACAGGCACTCTGTGTGACCACTTACATGTTAGAATCGCTTTGGCAAACCTACATTTTAAGAGCAAGGAAGCCAAAATCTTTCTCTTTTCGTTTCCGACCACGGAAAAGGTAACGGGAGGTCGGGAGGGCCCACGGGGCCGTCTGGGCCCACCTGGCCCGGAGCTGGCCAGGTAGGGGGAGGGGAAGTGCCCCCTCCTCCCTCAGGGCAGCGCCGCTGGTGCTCCGGGCTGCTTTTGCTCCCCCTCCTTGCCTGAGGGAGAGAGGAATGCAGCTTCACAGGGCCGGCCTGGGCTCTGCCGCCGCCACCATGGCTGCTGCCGCCGCCCTCTCTTAAGAGAGGGAGTGTTGCTCTGGCCGTAGCCGAGCACCAGCTCGTGATTGCTGAAATCAGCCCGCGGCGCAGAAAGAAGAGAAGCTATCATCTGCAGCGAACTGACCACCGCTGCCATGGCTTCCCCGCTTCTCCTCTGTCCCCAGGAGTGCCACTACGGCTTGGCTTCTAAAACCTGCCGGTTCTGCTGGGCAGACCCACGCCACCGCGGTCCAGCAGAGGTCCAGACGTAAAGTTCCCCCCCCTCCTCCCCCGTGGAATGCATGGAATTTCAGCTGAACTGAGAAAGGCAATTAACTCTTTAAGTGCATAGAATGGATTTAGAAAGAATAAGAACACAGAAGGAACCAACAAGAATGCCTGAGTCAGTGAAAAGAGGACTAAAAGTCTAGAAGGAAGAGAAAAAGGAGATATCTTTATGCTGAAATTTTCTTGTAGAGCTATGGTGATGGACAATTCCTTATAACCCATATTGCATGACTTGGGGGGAGCGCAGCATCTTAACTGTGTTGAAGCAAGCAGATGTTGGAGTAGTTATGGTTCATGAGAAACTTGAACAGAAGAGAAATGGGGAATTTTGCTACAGAGAAGAGAGAGAGAGATGAGAAATCCTTGCCCCAGGGATAGAAGAGAACCCTTGCTCCAGGGATGAGAGAGACCTTGCTTCCAGAGAGAGAGAAAGAAAGAAGACCTAAAAACTGCTGTCCTTAAAACTCTCCCCCCAAGACTTTAGCTTGGGTCCTCAACACAGTTGTGGGAAAGACTGCGTATCGGGGAAAGGACTGTCACAGTTGGACAGACTCCGGGCGGGAGTTCACTGTGATATTAAACCCCACAAAAGAAACTGTGTTTCTTGTGGGAAGGTCCACCTGGTAAAACAAGAAAGACTCTTTTTTCCAACTGAACTGTTAAAAGTTTGTTTCAAAGATGGTAAACTGACCAAAGACCTTTAAGTTTTGGTTTTTTAGGTTGTTGATGAAAAAAGAAGTGTTGGTACGGAAAAATGAATAAGGTGGGGGGGAGAGAAACATCTAGAGGTTGATTTTCTTTTGGTTTTTTTTCTTTTTGTCCATAGTTCTGTTAATAAACTATCTTTTATCTTTCAAGGTTTGGACTTGCTTTACATTTCTCTTAATCCTTATCTCATCACAAGAGACCAGCATACGTAAAACCACTACACTCATATTTACACCATGCAAACAAGAACATATACACATTGATATTGCTCCCCACCCAGGGTATTCTCTTCTGGCAGAACAGTCAGAGCTCTCTCAACGTCTTCCCATATGACAGACAGTCCCATTCCTTGATCACATTTGTGACCCTTTGCTGGACTAGATGCAGAATGTCCATTTCTCTCTTACAAAGAAGACAGCATTTCAAATGTATCTCAGCAGTGCTTACCAGAGGAGAAGGGAGACATCCCTTGAGCAGCTGGTAGCCCTCCTACCTATGTGGCCCAGGACACTGTTGGCCTTCAGAGATGCAAGGACACTAAGGTTAAGATATCTAAAGATATCTCCTGTCTGAAGAACCTGTCATACAGACAGGAGACAGAGGCTGATAGCTTTTAAATATTCTTAGCTATATATGACTGATTTCAATGATAATTTGGCACTTAGATATTTCAGAGAATGTGAACCAGCAGAAGTTTGTTTATTATCAGGCAGAAAGTTGCAGCAAAGAAGAAAAAAGGGTCAGATCTCCAAAAATCCCTATTCCTAGTTTCGTATTCCTACTTAACCAGATATATGTGACAATAATATAATAAATTTCAAGCTACTGACATTCTAATAGATATCTAAAGCTGACTTTAATTCAGATGTACTTTTAATCTTGGTAAATCTGAAAGTAAAGGCATGATCAGTTCCAAAGGAAATAAAATACCAAGAAAAAACCACTGTTTTTTGAGCAAACCATTTACATTGAGAGCCATGCAGCAGCAAGAATTCTGACCGAGAAAATACAAAAATATAAAAGCTGTCACCTCCTCAAATATTTTTCTTTCATCTTGACTTCACAAAAGAAACTACATATGATTAAGGTAATACCTTTTTTATTAACTTGTAAGAATACCATTTTCAGAAACACTGCTTGTATGAAGAAATCGGGACTAAAACTAAAAGGTGGCACCACAAGCATACACTGCAGTGAGAAAAATAATTAGCAAATTTTTGTGCGGCTTAATCTAAAGGAATGTACAATAAAGTGGCAGAAAATAAAGCAGTAAATTAAAACCTGTGTGTATTAGATATACCTCCTCTATATTAACCAGAATGTTGACATAGTAGTGAAGTTTATGTTTACCTGTAGAAAAGATTATTGTTAACATAATTCACAAACCTCAGAAGAGTCATTAAGATGATATGGCCACTCTAAGGAAGCATTCATATGTTACTCAGAGAAAAATAAATATCATAAAGCATGTGATGTAGTGAGTTTCGAGAATTGATTTATTTGTTTCTAAACTCTCACTGTCTACACAGGCAAGAAATATATATGTAGTATGCATATGTAAGATTACATATGTTTAACAATAACTGTAGAATTGCAAGCAATTTATACCATCAAAATTTTTGTCCAAAGACTGATCCACTGAGGATTTCATCCTCAACTTCCAGTAGAGAAGGTGGCATTTTTCCCAAAGGAGAACATTGTGTTGAGACAACAAGATGGAACATCACGTACAATTCTTATGTTTGAAAGAAAACAATTTCAGATGTTACAAGCTGAAGGACTAAATAACTAATTCAAATACCATATTGTCATGACTATAACTCAAGTAGGCAAATTCAAGATTCAGCCGCTTTTGTAAACCTAGGTTCTATCCAGAGGTTGGTCTCAGTTGACTTGGGTGGGCTATTGGAAGTGCACAAGTATAAAATAAACATCATATGCTGTTTCTGTGATTATACATGCAGTATAATAAAGAGAGAAGTGAAACAAATCAGAAGGAAAATGTGAGAAGCAATGTTCGGTCAGGAGATCAGATGAGTTTTGTAACCTGAAGAGTAGTAAAAGAAGGAAAGCAATGCAGGTCCCAATTATATTATTTTCTACCTCTTTCATCTTTCCCTCCCTCCTGGAGGAAGCACCTCACCTCTTCAGTCTCTGGAAATGGTAGTAGTGCTGCAGTTCCATAGGAGATGGCAGGACAGTGTTTTCAGCCCTCTCTGCTCCTCAACCTTTTCTTCTCCAGTACAAATTCAGTCAGCAAGAGTACACCAGTTCTTCTGTAATTTTGTTTTAGGATATGAGAGCTAATTAGATGGAAGAAGAAGCACTAGGAATACTCAGGTGACAAGAAGATTTCCAATACCTGCAGTGGCAAAGCTCAGCTGGAACTACTCAGGTTAATTTTCAAGTTGAATGTATTAGTCTTGCATATCAATGATGAGCAGCTGCCTCCCTCTGAGAGACCGTACTTTTAAGAGACTGCTAAAAATTTTAAAGCTGAATCCACTCCTAAGCTATTAATTCGTTTGGTCCAAAATATTAGTCTGTCTTAATTAAGCCAATTCCAAATGGACCAAAATAGGTTTGCTAACTGAATTTCAGCCTAAATGGAAGCATTTATATCTAGGAGTATGATATTAATGAGACCCATTTAATGAAGGTGGTGATTTTCTCAAAAGATAAGGAATGGGGGAAAGATGTTCAATACCTAGAAACAGATCCCTGTATTTTTTTTTTTTAATTATGTAGTTTTAGCCATGAAAGTGTTTTTTAAAATTTTTTACCAATATGAGCCACTAACATTTGTCTATTGTGCTATGATAGAAAATTGGGATTTATTAATACTATGCTCATTTAATCTTTCTCTCAAAATTATCCCCTTATGAAGCAAATATGTAGACAGGTAAGATGTTTTCTGATTGTCTGTATTTCCACTGTGGGAACTAGAGTTCCTGGTATATTACTACCACTGAAAAGTGATTGGCACTCTAACAAAAATAAGTACAAAATAACCATTTTCTGTCTAGCGAAAGTGGGGCAGTGAAATGCCAGAGAATTTGCAGGGTGATGAGTCTCCATCTTTCTATGTATTTTCTGATAAATAATAGAAAGTTCATGGATACCTTCACAGTACCCATCTAGGGCAGGAGCATAGCCAAAATCCATTTCATTTGGGTGAAAATCTTCTGTATAGGATTTACAGTTCTTCTGACAGACTGAGGAGGCTGCATTAACTCACAGTCTGAACCGATTCTCTGTCTGCACATTTTCATTACCTAAGAGAACAGAATTGCATTTACGACTTATTAAGTTCTTGTTTTCTTAAGCAAAGCTGTTCATTTGAGGAAGAGGGAAAAGGAATTTTTACTTAGAAGGGAATATCCTATGTTTGTTAAGTCTTTGAAAATTCACCTTTGTTCAATTGACAAATTAATCAAAGAACCCTTGAGATACTATTAATATCCAATACATTGGTGCTATACACCTAATTATTTTGATAAACATACTGTTTTAATAAGATACTTCCCCTTTTTTGTGTTTGGTTTGGTTGCAAAAAAATACACACATGTATAGTGCCAGCATGGGTTCTAACTTAAGATGATCTCTTAAGAACAAATTGTAAGCAAACAAACAAAAAAAAGTCTTTTTAAGCAAAACTTATGGACTTATGTGCAGAAATATATTCAAAATGTAAGTGGGAAACCACTGTGAAGCAAGTTTAACATATCCTCTCTCTTCAGTCCTTGTAGATTTTAGGAAGAATACGCATTAAACTTTGGGACTGCCTGACTCAAACAATTTTCATCATTGTTCATCCTGGAGGAAATACTCTGATCCATTGCATTAGCTGTTAAAATTGCTCACCTACGTTGCAGACAACTCTGCACAACAGTACTGCAATAGCACAATTTTGTGTGATGATACTGGTCATGTCAAATCTCTAAAGGACTTTTTTTTAAAATAGCTGTATGAAATATTTATGTTTTAAACTGCAGAATATTTCTCGTTTTGTGAAGCAAAAGGAAAAGGAAGAAAAATACCGTTTAAATGTATTCTCATTATATCATTCACCAAATTTTTGATCAAAACCCTATTGGAAAAAAAAGATTTTGTGATTCACAGTAAAGGAGAAAATCATTGGCTCTGCTAATATGAAGTAATTTTTGAAAGAATTACTGAAAGGAAAAGGCTACACACTTGAAATTTCCAGACAATATGAATGGAATGGAGAGAGAAATCACGAATTGCTATGAAAGGGGAAAGAAAATAAATTAACAATGATGACTAAATAGATTTATCTGAAAATAGTCATCTTTCCCATATTATAAACTGTCTTACTATTAAACAGGAAGAGAATCTAAAAATTACCTAAATAAGTGACTATCATAAAGGAGGCATTACAGTATATTAAGGTGATAAAATACCCTCCATTTTTCCTGCTTCTTTGACATGGTTTTGTCTTTTTCATGATAGATGAAGAAAAAGGCAGACAAACATAATTTTTTTCACTGTGTCTTGCTACTGACACTCAAGTGAATGTTTTTCAAAAGAGTGTAATTTTTTTCACAGAGGACATGCCTATAGAAAGAAGATGTAAAGACAAAAGCAAGGAAGTTTGTTAGAAGGGGATTCCTCTCCATTTTCAGAAAATACTGGCTCATATTCTGTGTATTCTGGCATCTAATTGCAGATGTCTATGAAGTAGTTAGGAAAAGATATTTTTATAGAACCCATGGCATGGCTTTTCTCTTGAAAATCATAGTTTCCTGTTTTTTGTCTCTAAGCTGTGTGTTTTGTCCAGATTCAGTGATATAATTCTTATATCATTTGTTTTCACTGGGCACTGTCCAGAGCAGTTTTTTTCTTCTGTCTTTTTCTTTTTTATAATTATTTTCCTCTCCCTCTGTTTGTTTATGACTTAAGTTATACCATTTATTTTTAGATTGTAAGTGACTGGTTCCAGGACTGTTACCTTTATATGAAGCTTGTCATGTTCATAGCACAGCAGGACACAGAGTAAGTAAGTAAGTTTTCAAATACAATAAGTGAAAATTCAAGAAAAACCCATTTCAGAATAAAAATACATGTACACACCCTGCAGATAGTCCACCCTGTTTGCCAGTGTGTTAGTGTCATTTTTGACAACAGGAATTGACCACTTCTTAAAATAAAATGGTTTTGAATTGAAGATTACAGCAAAGTATACCATTGACTGTAATTAAGCAATATTTGCAATAATTAATATCCAACATATTTACATATTTAGCTTTTCACACTATTTCCATAACAACAAACTATGTATTGCTAGGGAGTGCAGAAAAGCACTGGAAAGCCATCACCTACATTCATGATAAGAAGCTCAGGGGCGCAGTTTTGTTTTTGCCTCCTACTACTCCCCTGAAAAATCCAGTGTGATACATAAGCACAAGATTTTGGTGGCTGAGAACTAATGATAAGGATGCAGCAACGAGTCTTTGACACTGGCCAAAAAAATATATTCTATCACTAATTAGTTCAGTAGTGCAGGAGTACCCTTTGGATTTGTGTCCAGCTAATATCTATCTTACAGCTATATTAATTAATATGATCATGTTGGTGTATTTTTTTTTCTATTTTTTTCTTAAATTTCATGCTTTATTTACATAAACTTTTCCACAAGTATGCAGCCTTCACAAGGGCTGCATACTTGATGACTGAGTTACAGCTCTTAATTGTGACTGATGCAACAGAGTGTACACCTTTATTCTTGACTTGATAAATGTTTGCAAATTTCAGATAAGAATATTTACGGCATATATTTAAGACAATAGTTTTTACCTGTATGGAGTGAAACGTTTTCTGATGAAAATTCATGAGATGAAATGTCACCTTCAGAAAGCTTGTGAAAAATGACGCATAGTGTGAATCCTTCTGTCAGAATTCAAGTTTACATTGTTCCACTGGTGTAGCCAGCCCATTTCCAATGACAAGGAATGTACAAAGATATGTGTACCTTTCCTGAACCTATTGCGTGCTGCATCTCTGCACTGGCTTTTCTGCTGCTGGGAACAAGGGCTTGGAGCACAGAAAACAGTGAAGTGCCTGGATACTGTACTTGTTATCTTAAAAATATGTATTTGTAGTTTCTATATGATATCTGAGTTAATGATTTTAAGTGCTTCTTCTAAGAAATCTGAAATCCCTGAGGTGCTGTTTGTGGCAATGTCTAGAAATAATTTTTGTTTTATTTCAGAGCTCAGCAACTCTTAAAATGAAGATTAGATTTTTATTCTAATGGCAGCTGTATCTATGCACTTGGTTTCATAGATTAATGGCAAAAAACCTGGAGGCGTTGCAGAACAGACTGTAAAACACAACAGACACATCACCTTGCCAGGTCTGATTGGGAATTCCAGATGCAGAAATGCTGTGGAGTTTGCTAAACCTTTTGTTTCTGATGGCCTTTGAATTACATTGTTCATGTCAGATCATGAAAGAACATGAATGCTGGAACTTCGAATGTTCACTTTTGTTTTTCTACTTCTTTCATGAAGATAAAAGTACTTATTTTCTACACTTTTAACATCAAGAGCTGTATTTGTTCTTTATCTGTCTCATATAAAAAAAGGTATTGATTACCTTGTAATGGTATTTCTTTTCAGAACAAAGTGGTATTTCTCATAGAAGAACAAAGCTTATTCTGTTATTCCAACTTTCTTGGAATAGATATTTGCAGTTTATATTTGCCTGCAACATTTTAGTCAAACAGCTAGCACTGCTCTTACTTCAGAGATATGAGTTGAGCAGTTGCCATTACATCAAGGCTTTATATTTCACAAGGCTTTATCTACAATAGTCACATAATTTATTGTCTTATTATTAGGTCAAATTCAGTTATCTTTATTCAAGTATTCTGACTAAAATAATGGACTAAAGAGTCCATCATGTGGCCAGCTGTTATTGTTAAAACAGTTTTCTTGTGATATTGTAGGGAGAGCATTCTGGATGGGATGTTACCATACTCTCTTTTAATTTCTGAAGGCAGATGCACACACACAGACACACACACACACAAACAAATGTGCACACACACAAGACAAATAAATTCAGAACAGCCTTGACTATTGACCTGTTCCAATAAAGATGGATCTCCTATCTGTGACTCAAAAGAGCATTTTAATTTGAGCATGTTTAATTTTAACATATATTGTAGGAAATTGAAAATGGAAATGTATGTTGCAAGAACTACAGTATTTATCACTGTTTGTGATGGAAGGATGCAAAGATCTCATGCAGTGCTTCAGCCTGACTGTACTGTGCACAGCCAGATCCATGGGAAAAAAGAACTTCTTATAAAACAGAAATACTGTAAGGGAACAGAAATAATGTGGTAGCAGATAAAACCAAGCAATGGCATAAGAGGGTCATTATGAGTCACTATTATTCTTGCTGACTACAGGTATATAAATCAACAATCATTTAGGGTAAAACACGAATGCAGACAAAAGGGAGACAGATCCCCTACAGACTGTAGATTTTCCTGTTCATACTGGTGGAGTTTGGCAGTTTCATCTTCCCTTTAAAGTAGAGTTGCTTCAAGTGGTGAGACCAAGTCCACTGGCTGCAGTTCAGCTGCACACCAGGTGATTAGACTGGGGTGGGAAAAGGTCTGTAGGACAGAGGAGTTCAAGAAGGGAATACAATGCATTGGAAAACAGGTGAGCTGATTCCTCTGTGTTTTTTCCCATCTTCAATGAAGAACACATGGTAAGTTCTGGGAATCCTTGCCTCTTCACTGCTTTCTCAGTGCTCCTTTCTTGAAGTCTAAGGGAGTCCATAATAGGACTCTGGGCCAGGAAAGATAAGCAGTAATGTTCTAACTTGAAATGTTTTGTAGTTTGTTGGTTTGGTGGTTTTTTTATGATAGACATGTCTTTTTTAATTTTTACAATGTTGCTTTATTTTGCAGATGAACACAGTAGAAACAAAACTGATTTTTTTACAATACTATACACACACAAACACGGAGTCGTGTAAGTGTGCATTTATAACAGGCACATGTAAATATACCTAATGCCATAGATAAGGAAATTAAGATGTGGTTTCCTAAATCAAATGCTTAATTATGCAACATTTGAAAATTATTCTAAGTAACATTCTCAGCCCATATTCTTCTGCAGAATTCTTCAGCAAATGATGTGATTTACCGTAGCAAGCATTCAAAAAAAGCAGGCAATAAATTAATTGTTCCTGATTGTATTGTATGCAATGATAACAGTCTTAATCCACTTGAAGACTGCCAGGTTCTTCCCTCCCCCAATAAAATCATGTGTTTTTATTCAATAAAAATCCTTGTTTCTGCATTCCTGTAACAGTAAACTCCAGTATTCTTTAAAGCATACAGTAGAAAGATTTCTCAACAGAAAAGGAAAGTCTATCTTTAATGTATTCCGTATGCGTGGATTTCAGCATATTTGTATTCATACAGACTCATGTGATGGATTCTTTTATTTTATTTGAAACCTTTTCCTTAAAGCAAGCATTTGTATTTTTAACTTTAGGTAAGGTTCTAAGCATTAGCATTTGTGTGCATTTCATTCAGCCTACCTCATCATTTTCTTGTTTCATGCCCAGGGCTTAGCAGTTGGAGTTTAAAAACAGCCAGCTTTAATGTCTATGACTGACATGTAATTTCTGCTTACTTTAAAGCTTTTTTTTTGCTAACTTTGCCTTTTTTAAAATTCTTTCCTGTCCATAATCACAAAGCTACATAAGCTCTTTTGTGGCTTAATAAATATTGTCAGTTTTTTAAAGCTCAGTGTGGTGTGTATTCTTCTTCAAGGATAGTTATTAAGCATATAAAAAGAAGCTTGTTAAATTTGTAGATTCTTTTTTTTTTATTATTATTCCTACTTCTTATATTTAAATGAGGAAAGATAATCCATTAAAGAGGTTGAACTGTCAAAAATACTGCCATATCTATAATTAAGTATAACCTTCCTGGGTTTAAATAACATTATCAACAAAAGCCTCTGAATTTGAAATTAAATGCTCTACCTTCCATTAACATTACTGTTTTGCTTGGAAACTCAGAGATGTGAATGCAAAGGAGGTATTTAGCTCACAACTATGACATATCTCCCATTTTTAAAAGTAAACAATAACAAGAGGCATTCCTTTTTGGAATATATATGCCTTAGATTACATGTTTAATGACAATGTATCTTAGTTCTGTAGAATTATTACTGAGAATAGTAGTTAAAGTACCCAGCAACACATCTATGCACTCAACTCTGCTTCTCATTTTGTGATCAAGGAAACAATTCCGAAAGATACAGTGGAAGCAGGATTCCATGTCATAGTTCTTAAAAAGAAACTTATCATTACAGCTGAAGAGAGAGATTTGCCTCACCCCCAAAAGTTTGTTCTAAGAAAAATATTTCTCATAGCACTTCAGAAGTTTCTGTAAAAAAGAAGACACACATAACTGAATTATTTATTGCACAGATTTTGCCATTATTCATTTAGAGTTGCTGGCATCATTCATTATTTGCAATGTATCTCAGTTTTGGATTAATACGAACATGATTTTAATGAATCTGTTAAAATTTTTCCTGCCATGACCCTTCCCACCTCACTGCATGACAGAATATGTGTGAATAGCTACCTGCTGAGACATACACATCACAAGGAAAACAAAATACAAAAGCCAGCACCTGTGAGCTTCACAACTCATCCCTCCCACACTGCGGATAGCTAATAATGGATCTTCATGGGGTAACCTGAAACTATTTGATTTGAGGACTGCATACATCCGTTCTTCTCTTTCTTCTCTTTCCTACACAATGCATTTGCTTCGTATATGTTTATGCTTTTTTTTCTATGTGTAAACGATTTCACATAGAGTAAAAATCACTAATATTGACTTGTATTATGACTGATAAGGGGTCATTTAATCTGAAAATTTGTGACAAAACATTTTAAACAAGAAAATGATGGAGCACAAAAAATAAATGAATTGCAAAGTATTTCAACTGAAGCTGAAAATAAAATTATTAGGAAACACTCGCTGTCTATCAAAATTTTCCTCAAAGCCCATCCTGCCCTCACTGAGTATTTAAATGAGGTTGTTCAGGTCAGAGAAATAGTGATCTAAGACCTGCTAACATAATAAATTGCCCCTTCCAATTTGAATTTCCCTTACTGCATGAGGAGTTCCATCTCCTTTCTTATTTACTTACTATCTTAAAAGAAGGAGTAAACATGAACCTTCAGAAATTTAACTTTCATTTTAAGTCCAGCTAAAATGCATTACCTCATTTCATGGGTAGTACCATGCACTAATCAGACTAGATATCCTATGAAATTCTCTGTGTTGTGTTGTGCCTTGCTTTTCTTTTAAAGTAGCTGTAGGGCTTAGAATGGTGTTTATTGGGAACATATTGTTTATTTATTAGAATACAGTAGAATGCAGTGCTATAGGTAGTCAGCATAAAAAAGTAATTTCCATAAGCCTTTATACTATCATTATGTTTAATATGTCATATTCATGTCAAATTGTAGCAAATTTTGAATTAAAATAATAATGTTCAGTAGTAGGAAAAAAGAAACAATTTAATTTAAAGTCAATCTTAAATTATAAAGTTACCAAACAATCTACTAAAACACTAAATATTAAATACTAAATTCTAAATACTAAAACACAATCAAATATATTTCCACAACTTAAAGAGCCCAGTTGCCTGTCTCAAAACACTGTCAAGGCCACAGAAGGATCCTGTCATAAGATAAGCCACCACAGCAGGAATTTGAGATAAGCACAGCAGGGTGGCATTTGTAACAGAAAGGCTCTAATTCCAGGCCTGGCAGAAAATTCCCACTGTGACAAATGGTGGGAAGGGAAGCAACTGTCCATACCTATATCATCCCAAGTTATGGGAACGGCATCTGTGACCACCCCACGGATACTAAAACCTGGGCTCTATAAAGGTGGTACCCACAGAAGAATGGCTCTGGAACTCCCACCACTGAGAAACCCAGGGTGAAGAGAGACCGAGGAACACTGCTGGATCCACAGCTGTTCTGCTTGATCTCTCTCCCTCCCTATCCTCCTTTTCTATTTCTTTCTATCTCTCTACCTCACATTCATTGTTAAATAAAATCCATATTATTGACTTTGGCATATGGTCTGTTTGCATTTAGTTTGGGCAGAGGCATCTCTCACTAATCTGATTGTAGCACAACTTAAAATAAAATACATTTTAAAATCCAGGCAAAACCTTCAAACTCACATTTCAGAGCAAACCTTCATACTACAAACTGAAAAAGCACAGAAAGAGCTTTTTTCCTTACTACACTGATTCATCAATTCTAAGGCCACTGCTACTGTGTTTTTTTGATCTAGATAGAGAATTTAAACTGCTTCTATAGCTCCTAATAATCTGCTTTACTGGCATTTTGGCAGGAACATTAAACCCGGGAACAATTCTGCTCTCTCCATCCTGCAAAGGTGAATAGGATGGTTCATGCTTAGGTACGTGCATAATAGTACTGACTCTAGGCTCTTCATGCACATCAAAATAAATTCATCTACGATTTTTTTGTATTTTTTTTTGTTAAAGCATAAAGAAAACTTTTCTACGTCAAGCCCAATTCTCTGATTTAGGGGAAAAAAATAGACTGGGAAATTATTGCTGTACAAAACACTTCACAAACACACAGTTGGGCGAGTACAGATGTACATGTGTGTTTCAGATGAAGGTTAGCCTGCCAAAGCACCTTGCTCTCAAGTCTGAAGTCCATCCAGCAGTCACGCTTATCTAGTACATCTAACTTGACTTTGAAGTTTTGATAATGATCTCTCAAGTCCTGAATAGTTTGTCTTGATCATTTGAGATAATGTTCCTTTTTCTTTTAAGGTTACAATTAAAATATATTGAGACTTTTTTGCTTACGTTTTTAAGTGACTTTTCCTGAACTGATAGCATGCTAGCTAAAAAAATGAACTTATTTCTGAGTACAAGTTTTGCAGCTCTACTGATAAGGAGCTTGCAAGTATTTTGAAAAGTCAAGATAAGCTGGAAAAGAGAAATAAAAATATAGATGTCACAATGTTCAAAAAAGGTTATGAAAACAGCTTCTGTCAGTTACTAGTCACTAGCAGAATGGCTGTATTACTAATCCCACAGCATGACCTACAGCATGTGGCAGGAAAATCACAGCACATCAAAATGAATAAGACCAAATAAGTAATAAGTAGCTCTGATTTCATACAATAAAATTATTTATGGAGAAGTGCAACATATTGTACAGAAGATTTTTTTATGCTTTGTATTCCTAAGAATTGGACACTTCTTATGTTTCAAAAAAGAAAAAATATGCTCAGATTGGTCTTTGGTGGACAAAATTTTTTTTAAAAATTGAAGAATGGTGGATGAAGTCACAAACAAAACCCTGATGCAACTTTGAGTAAGGGAGAATGCTCCACCTTTTTCTCATTTCCCTGTTGGAAAATATACTGTATCTGTACTTCAGCCTGTTCTAAAATATCTCTGGAAAAAACAAAGAAAAATACTTCACTTATTACTTTGCATTGATAATGTAATCCTAGCAAAACTACATCTTTTTCCTTCCACTAAAATGCAAGGAATAACTACTACTTACTTATGCAATGAAGCTGAAATCAAATAAATAATGCCTGTTATTGCTCTCCCAAAAAATAAAACAGTTTTAATATCTGGTGTTAGAGTTCCTGCTGTGTTTCTCTGAGGCTTTTTCATACCAGAAATTGAACAAAATTCTATTATGGAATCAAAGTAAATAACATCCCAGATATTATTTGTTGTCCCTCCAAAACAAGAAGTTATTGTAGCACAAAATAATACAATTTATTTTAAATAACAGAAGATACAAGCGAAGGGGAAGTGGAATAAAGTTCGCTGACCTTTTTCCACAATTTTCATCATCCTTCTGATTTATGGTAAAGATCCCTGGTAAACCACATGTGGTTTAGTTGCATCCTCTGAAATTGTTTGAACCTGTAGGAGATAAAAAAATATCAAGCTCAGAACTGTGAAATGTTCACTTTGTTTAAAGATCATTTCCATATTTAATCAGACTGTAGGGATCATTTTTAAAATGTCATGGATTTTTCAGACTGACAAGTTTCTTCACATTAGAATGTCTTCCCTTTTAGAGTGAAAAATCTGTTGTTTTCCTTTCATTCAGCTTATCTCCTATAACTTGATTTATTATTCAGCATTAAGCAAGTAATACTAAAGTGGTACAAGGGCTTTATTTGGAAGGAAACTGAGCATGGATGTAACAAGTTTCCTGTTCCAGTTGTTTTTCCCGAATAAATCCTGAAAAGTTCCAATTTCCTCTCTGGCAGTGGCTCTTGAGGCACCAAAAACACACACACGGAGGGGAAGAAAAGCCCTTGTATCTACTGAGAACATAGAAATGAAACACATTTGAAAAAACAATCAAACTTCCACTGACAGGATGAACCTTAGAGGTTATTCTGAGCGTGAATTGTTTAACTTCTGAGGAAGTGTTTCTCTTTCCCTCTTTTTCCCATAAGTAAAGGAAACTTTCCCACTAAGTCAATGGAAAATGTCTGTAAGCAGACTGCAGTGGCGGATTTCTCAAATTTTGACTTTCGGAAAGTGAGGAAGGGGGTAAATAGCTATTACATTCCTGAGTCCCTGTAAACTAATTACAATAAAAATCATGTAACTTTTGTTTAAATTATATCTTAAGTAATTTCAATCTGGGCATTATTGCCTTTAAGAATTAACTATTTATGTGTTGGTTTATACCCTCTATGGTTTGCTAATAAACATCATGGTTTCCAAAAGTATGTAAGAGAAAGAGGGAAGATGAGAGTAACAAGTCATACATGAACAGAAGTGTGATGTTTTTGCCCTCATCAATAATGGCACGCGTTGATATTTTAAGCAATGATTTAACTGGTGAAATGAAGCATTTGAAACATAAGAAATGTTAATGCTAATGAAACATGCTAACAAGAAAATGCTAATGAACATGCAAACAAAACAGTCTAGGAAATTTCATGTTTAAATTCATCTTTGCCCTCGTGTTCATGTGTCTTCAAACTGAAATTATCTAAGGGTTTCAGCTTTCAAGCACTTCATTTTCTCTCCAGCTTTAAAAACATCCAAAATTTTGTTGTATCTGGAACCAGCAAAGGTTTTTCTATTTTTTCCCATAAGAGAAGTTGTCTGCATTAAAAGATTTAATGGAATTTATCAACTACTCTAGCCTATAAAACCCAAGTGTGTGTTCTCTTATTAGACAATCATAAATGTTGATACCATTCATCTGCAGAATAATATGAAAGCAATAAACTCCAGCTATTCCTTCGCCTTTCCGCTATTTCCGGGAGACCATAATAAGCAGAAAACCAGCATTATTAAGTTTTAATACCCTGTTTTATTTTTTTTATTAAAATCAAATTTATCTTAATAAAGAAATATTTTATTTACCTTTTTCTTTTTCTAACTACTTTGAGTAAAGAAATATTTTTGGAAGTAGACCTCTCATGAGTTCTCCAGAATTAGTTTAAGAAATGGAAAGCTGGATAAAAGTGAGGGTTTCTCCCATTCTCCCATATTTTTAATATGCAATTCTTCTCAGACTGTCTGAAGAATGATCTATCAAATTGAATAGCTGATGCACTTTGAACGCTTAGCTCCAAAAGATAGATGACATTTTTTTCATTAGTTTAAAATTTATATGCCACAGTATCTGTCACAATAATAATAGAACCTGACAGTGCAGATCATATGGGTATTCCACACAGCAGAGATAATGTGTTCGTTGGAAGATTAAGTGACAATTTGTTCAAATCATAGATTTTTAAATTTTAGACAAACAAGGTAGCTCTCACTCTATGTAACTCATTCTTTTAGAATCATTTCTTTGCTAACAATCCAGACCACTCATATTTTGTCTCTGTGGGAATTTAACAGACTGTAGATGTCCAAGAATATGATCTGGAAAGCCTGCTCTGCAGTGCTGTTTACCTCAGAGACACAGAAGCCTCTCTAGGCGCTGCTCTGAGCAGCCCTGCAGTTCCCATGATCTCTAAACATCAGCTTTAGCCTATATCCAAAATCACCCTCTGTTAGCAAAGGAAGGCCCCTGGCTCCTGCATCCTTGTCCAGGGGGTCCAGCATGCTATGAATTCTAAATACCTTCACCTCTTTCACAGAGATAGGGTGTTACTCAATGCAAAGCTCAGCAGTCATAACTACTTTTATTTTAAAAACCCCCAACATATTGATGGAAGAAGAGCAAGGTGGTTTTCCTTTAATAACAAGTAAAAGGAAGGTCAAGCTGCCAGGAAATGTAAGATCTATTACCTCTGCCTAGGTGACCTTAACTATAACTCCTAATTCCACTTGCTGCCTCACCAAATTATTATTATTAATTATTTTTATTATTATTATCATTAAGCCAGGAACACAAAAATCCCTGAGAGAGTACTAAAACAAAAATAAAAGAGTTTTTTCTCCATTATCTAGAATTTAAGACATTTTGTTATCACTAAATTCTGACAGGCTGATTAGCTCTACTACTATACCTTAATACAGCATATTCCCTCTGCAACCTGAGCTGAAATCTGTGTATAACATTTGCATCCATTTACAAAAGCTGTCTTGTAAGGACACACCTAAACATCATAATTTCTTCATTTCCTGTACTTCCAAAATTATGTGTGTTCTCCATCCAACTATGTCTTTAAAAACAAAATGGAACAATAAACTAAATTTGTGTTCTTAAAACTGTTAAAGGAGGGAAGAGGTTTTTGTGGATTAAAATCAAATCTCTGTTCTTGTTATATTCTTTCATAAGCCTTACACAGCTCATGTCAGTATGCACTGTGTGCAGTGACACAAATGTTTAAGGACACACCCTCAGGTGAAGAACCATTTTCCTAGCATGAACAAAATTAATCACAGATCACTAACACTAACCAATAGTATTTACAACACAATTTATATTTTACAACAGACACAAACCCAGGAACATTTGGAAGGGAAACATAACTAGCTGAATCACACTTGCACTAGCAGAAACCTCTGAGATCATCTCTTAAAGCCTTTAAATTCAGACCCACCACTATCTCTTTTTGTGCAAGATCTAAGTGGGTGTTTGTGACCATTCTTATTTCTATTTCAACCTCCATAAAGAAAGGCCACTGTAACAAATTTCATTTCACAATCTATGCCTCCTCTCCAAGCTTTTAGAGTAAGGAACTAAAAGCCAAACATAATAGGATCCCTGAATATCAGAATGGTAATTTCTTTAAACTTCTAACCTATTTCTTTATTCCAAATTTTTTATATGAAATACAAACCTTCACCCATCTTGCCTCTTCAGTTTCAGAGTTATCAAAGTAATTAGGGATAATGATTAATACTATATTAATTCGCCATTTGAATATCTGGTATTGCACAGATAATGTTTTGAACTCTTTTAAAAACCGATTCCACCACAAGAAAATAATTTTAAAAAAGGAAGACAATTGCATCTAGGGCCCTTCTCAGGCAATATCTTTGGAAGTTTTCAAGCAAGTTTTCTATTAAAGGAAGGATATTATAAGGTTTAAAAGGAAAAAGCTTTTCCCCTAGACTGGCAGTTTACCAGTCAACAATTACTGTAGAATAACTGTTAGGGTTTCTACACTCTGTATTCCCTTATCTAAAATCTCCATGTCTGCAAAGCAATATCATTCTAATAATTTTAAAGTAAAATCTCATTTCGTAGTTCTTCTTCCTGCTGCACCTCTCACATCTACCCCCAGCTAGATATCTTGAGCTTGATAAGAACCAGGTGTGACTGTGAAAGGTTCTTCCCTGAAGGCCTGCACCATTTCATCCACAAACAAAATGGTACACATGGCAACTCTTAATGCAAATATACAAAGGCAACTTCTGATTCAATAGTGGTTGAAATTAAAGAAAACCTTGCATTTCAACATAGGATTTCCCTAGTTACCTGGGAGTTTTGAAAAAAACTGTACTATGCTGCATGCTAGTCTCTGGTTGCTATTAATTTTATCTGGACTTGTGCTAGTTCAAATTTCCAGAAAGAGCAATTGCTCTACTTAAATCAAAATATCTTCCCCAAGTGGTCAGTTTTCCCTGACATTTTGCTAAATGTATTTCTGATAAATTTGTAGTCATGAACCAAATGATTGATATCACTCTTTTAAAAAAATATGCATGATTGTTAGGCAATAATTTTAACTTCACAGCAGGGTATTTTATGGATACAAAATAAGCTCCTGCTGTGCTCTAAAATTCACAGGGTGAGAGTCTCAGCTCCTGTAAGCCCAGATATACTTTTGAAAATGATGGAACTGTACTATCTTAAATTACTTACAGATCTATCCCAATACAACAAAGACAGAGAAATCTTCAAGGAAACTGCACTTGCCAACTCTGTTTGAAAGGCTTTTCCAAATATTTATAAATACCTCTTTTCTTTGCTTTCCAGCTAAGACTGGCATGTGACTTTAATCAACTGGACTTCAGTAAACTTCACACCTCTGTTCTGTAGTGGTCTGTTAAGCTGTTAAGGCTTGTGAAGCTTTGTAGGTATTTCAGATAGGCTGGTTTTGCTGACAGCAGCTGTTTCCAGTGTGCAGTAGCTCCATATACAGGAATAACTCAGGCCTGAGGGAATTAAGTGGAACAGTAGATTTTAATAATGCTGTGCACAGTCTTAAAGAGAATTGAACTGTTAAAATATGAACAAGGCTTCAATATTTAGCAAAGGGTCCAAATATTCCCATAGCTAATGTAATATAACACCCTACAGGAGGTTCTGGTGATGTAGATTGCCCTCTAAATCCCTAAAACACTTGAATGGGAAGGATTGTCCATTTTTAGACAATCTAAACAACTACGTAGTAGTTCAGAGAACATCTAAGCCAAGACTGACTATATGCAGAAGAAAAGGGAATGGGTTATATCTTGCCCTCATCTGGGCTTAGAACTAAAGGAAACTGAGATTCACAGTCCAATTGCTCCATTATTTACAAACCAATCTTGATGGCAGCAAGAACCCTTTTTTTAAATTCTTTTTTTTTTTCACTTATTTCATTGTACCTTTAGGTGTTCCTCCAGGATATAAATAATGTCTATTCTAGTCCCCCATCAGTTTCAGAGGGGTCTCAAAATATCAACTCAAATACTTCAGGAAAGATGTTCTGTCCATAAAATCATGGCCTATTTGAATAGCAGCAACTCACATGACAGAGAGGCCTTTCTCCATCTGTATAGCTGAGACTGTACTGTGGAGGACGGCAGGAGCCAAACCCCCAGTTCGTGGTGATAGAAAAAGCCTCTCCTAGGGTGCCCTGATGCAGATGCACCCCCGTTCTGTTTTCCCCCATCGGTTTGTTTTCCTTTCTGCCCATTCCCCACGGTAAGCCGTGGGGCTGGAGCATCCTCGCTGGATCACACCATGCCGTAGCGGCAGCGGCTGGGAGCCTCGGTCTCCCATGAGTGAGTCCCTGCTCTCCCTGCTCCCTGTCCCCGTCGGTCTCCATCCCTTGGGTGCTGCCCCAGAGCTCCCAGTCCCCCATCTCCCTGACCAAAAAGCCCCTGCACTTCCTAGTTCGGTTGCTTTTCTGTTTTGGTCCCCTTCGCAGCTGGACGAAATAAAACCCCGTGGAATTTCCATACAAAAGCCCTTCTCGTGTTCCCGTTGTCGGAGGATTAAAAGGCTATCCGGTGTATCTGGGCTCGTGGGAAACATGTCTGAGATACCAAGAGGCTCTTGCCTACCTGGAGATGTTCTGGAACTCAGCACCCCCTCACCAGGTAGAAAGGATATATAAGGATATCGAAAGCAGAAAGGCTACATAAGGATATATAAGCTAAGTAGTCAGCAGATAAAAGATAAAATTGAATATTGCCAGACATTAAGCTGTTGTCAGACAAGAAGGGGAAACGAGGTTCTGTTGTTCTTTTGAGGATGGCTTATTTATCTTCTGCATTAAGAATCAGTAAATAAAATGCACAAGTGGTCCAGAACTCAGCATTCTTTGTCCCCCAGGAATATCAAACACTCAGAGTAGAAGGTTCCTAATCTTACAACTCCATTTTATGTCCAAAAGATAGGTCTCTGGAGCTTTCTTAGACTACAGCTGCATTAGCAAACTGATCAGGCCTTGGACACAAGCTGTAGGGCTGGCTTTGCTTACTATATGTGTGGACAAATAGAAATCTTGCAAAAAAATGCCACTGAGATGCCCAGGGAACAGCATGGACTGAGGACTATTCCTAGCAGAGGGAATTTTCCCAGTATGCATGATGGTAACCCTGTTTTGGAGAGTGATTTGGACAGCATTTATTGAAATTATTATAACCTGAGTCATATAAGCTTTAAGGAGGGAAAGGAGTTCTGTGTCATCACTTTCTATGTCCAAGTGCATAAAGCAAGCTTGTGGAGGTAGTGGTGATTGTCATAGTCATCTAATTTTCACATAATTAATCCTTCAATTAAATAAGTGTCTCAACAGTACATTTATAAACCTACAATTAATACAACTTCTTCACTAGGAATGAGAAGATTTTATACACCATATTATAAAGTGTCTGTTGTTTGAAAGTTTTCATCAAATTACAACCTTATTCTCAAAATATTTTAAAACAGTATGTCCAATAAATTTTCCAACTATGCACATTTTTATGCATATTATACAGATAATAAGTTCAGCTTGAATTTTTCTGTTACTGTTTTGAAAATACAAGTAATCATACAGGTCATGATCTCTGGTTTAATTAGGTGACCATATGAAAAACATTTTATAAAAAGACGTAGATAAATAAAACAAGGTCAAAACACTAGCTCATTTTCCAGAGGAGAAACGTCCTCTTTGCAATTTTTGCTAGCAAGGCGCTAAGGTTGCAGTAACTTTTACCAAAAGGAGTTACAACAGAAGACTATGAACTGGAAGGAAGATCTTACAAATGTGGTACACAATTCTAAAGAAGAAAAATCTAAATTGCTTGTAATTTGGCTATCTAGAAATGTTTGTATATGATTTATCTTTTTGTTGCAGCTGGAATCAACTGTGAAGGTAAATCGCTGAAGAAGCAGTTTACTAACCTAGTTTATTCCCGTTAGACAACACTGCCTTGTAAAGAGTAATGGGAAAACAAGTCTCACTTTTTATGCATGATGTATCCATTTATGTAGCCTTTACAGATCCAAATATATATATATATCTACATCTATGAATACTGTACATCTGATTCTGTTTTAATTTTTATTAAACTAAGCTCCTATATTTAAAATAAGTGTCACTGGTAGTTTTCATAATAAATCCTTGAAATATGGCTTAAAGTTACTAAACCTCACATTGAAATACCCTCTTTAAAAATTAAATTTCATGCTTTCTTTGTTGGACAAGTCTTAAGTAAACACTTCATCATGCAAAATATTGTAAAATTTTCTATTAAGGTATCAAGTGAAAAAAGAAACAGCAGAAAGCTCAGAATGAACTGTTCCTTGGAACAACTTGGCTTTTGCAATTGTTCAAAAGTTTGAGGACTTTCTAAACTGGAAACTGTGCCTCTGCCTTTTTTACTAGCTACCTGTGTACTATCCTCACTAAATCTGCCTAATCTTTTTTCTAATATAATTTCCTTTTGACATTAACAATATCCCTGCATAATGAGTTCTACAATTTCAACACTAGAGATAAAAATTGTACAGAAATGTACATAACTTGTTAAATATGAAGACTTTTTTCTTTTCATTTTGAAGTACAAGGACTCTCCAGAAGGTCTACACAAGGCTTGGTGCACATGTTCACTTTCAGTGATAAAAGACAGGATGCTCAGACAAGACCTGGGGAAGGAAAGCCGAACAGAGAGACCAGCAATAAATATTTAAATATAAAGGGTGATCTGGAAAAACAGAAAATCTTGTAAGATGATTCAAAAGCTGTACTTGCATTTAAAGAGATTTGTTGAACCAGTCTGTCAAGCAGGCTGTCTAAATGTCCTTATCATAATTCCAGCCTGGAGGATGGAATATCGCCCACAGGGCTTGTGTTTGCACCTCTTACCTCCCCCCAGGCTCTTACACAAGAGAGTTATGAAAAGATTTAAGCGAAAGTCTGTTTATGCTCCTTTTCATACCATTCTTTTTCACAAGTGAGAATATTTTGTTACACAAGATAGAGTTACAGAGCTGGGTGATAGCAGGATGAGGAATGTAACAGCAAAGTATGGGCAGTTGAGAATGGTTCAGCTGAGATCCAGTAAATGCATGCAATGAATAGTGTATATGTCAGGAGGCTGCCAAAAATGGCAGAATCTTAAGAGAGGAAAGGTCTGTCTCACACAATCTGCTTAGGGGACATGTCAAGCAGCAAAAGAATTGCGAAGGAAGGGGCACTGTGATAAGTTCACGTGACTTCTTCTGTTCTAAAATAGAATGGTGTTCCCTGAGAGATAAATGCATTATTCAGAAGCCATTTCAGGCCTTGGCCAAGGCTGGACTTGAGAATCCATATAGAAGTCTGCACACAGAAGGAACCATTTCATTGTTAGCTGCTTGCATTTGCAGAACACATTAATGGCAGTTAGGGAAGCTTTTCAGCACTGCTAATTTCAGTGGCATTTGTTGAAAAGGAGATGTGGGAGCTATCATTTCCCTTAGCCTTTTGAGTGAGGGTGTGGCAAGGTGTCGAAGAAAAAGAGAGAAAAAAACCTTTTGCTTCCCTTCATGTAGAGAAGGGAAAAGAAAACCGAAATTGGAGACTGAATCAGAAAATACCAATGCACTATGCTACCTCTTCATTTGGTTTTCAGGCCAAAAATCAACTGAGATGCAAACCCTGAGTTGCAATTGAAATAGAAAAGTACTGTAACTTACAGTGGTAAGCTTAATTGTAGACAATAGAATATATAAAGTGAAGATGTAAAGCATCTGTGAGCGATGGTCAGTGAGGAGGTCAAATGTTTGCACATACCAACATTTCAGGATTGCTAGTATTTAACATATATGTTAAGAAAATAGCTGAGTGGTAGAACTTGTACATATTATAAGGAAAAATATTTTGCACACTGTGTAAAATCCATAATGTTGAAAGTTTAGTTCAGTCTTTTGAACTGTACAGCTCTTGTTTCTTCTGGATATTTCACACCTTATCTCAACTTTTCTTCAGCTTGTTTATGGAATTTTCAGTCTGCTTGCTCAGGAGATTCTTAAGCCAGAGCAAGCAGACTAAAAATTCTGTAAATAAACGGAAGAAAATGCAAGATAAGGGCTAGTGTGTTCAAAAAGAAAGAAGAGCTGCAAATACCTTGGCAAGGAATTAACTCTTCACAATATCTACACACATGCACATATGCTATGTGCATGTGTGCTTTCATCATGTGCATTAAGCAGATTTTATAAACAGTGGCAGGTGTGGTTTGTCCCACATAGCATGCATAGCAGTGCATCAGCCACTCACTGTTTCCCATTTAATTAAATAGGAAAGCCATAAGTAAACTGCTGACAAAGATACAATATCACAGACAGGCTTAGTGGCTGCCACTGTATTTAATTAATTTAAAAGTAATACAACTGGCTGAGAAGAGAGAGCAAGATCTGTGTAATTTTGAACCCATTTATTCTCATATATGTACGAACGTTAATAAAATCCTCATAAAATCAGATTAAGAAACTACAGATAGAGTTGTAGAGGAATACATTTTAAATGTTCTGTTACTGTTCTTTTAGAAGGTTCACTCCACTGAAATTGGCTTTTGTGAGGTCTTAAGGAATAAAAATCTCCCTCATGCACTGCTTTCAATTCTCTCTTCATCTGTAAAAACAAGCCAAGGAGTGGTTTAATTTACTGTTGATCACTGGGGAGAAGAAAAAGGAATGCAAAATTTAAATGACATTCACACACAAAGTTAATAGCTTTTATCACTCTCAGAAGGCAACTGTAGAGGAAGTATTACTTCATATAATATATGACCTGCTTTCAGCTTTATTGTCTTTAATAGTTAAAGCACTGCTGCAAATGTTCATGGACTTAAGACATACAGTTGTCTTACTAAAGCAATAGCACGGGGTCTCACATTGTACTGGATTTTACTATTATCACGGAGTTGTTCAGTACTTTGCATTCATAGATTTCAAATTCATGAACTGAATGACTTAACAACATAACAGCCAGCAAGGGAAAAGTGCAGAAATGTCAGGAGTGAGGCTCGAGTTAAGAGTCTTAGACACTGAAAGCCTCGCACAAGGGGGGGGACCAATCTCCAGAGTCCTAGTCTAGTGCACCTACTTACATATTGCTTCCTTCAAGAGGAAAAGGAAAAGAAAAAGAAAAAGAAAAACAAAACAAAACAAAACAAAACAAAAAGCAAGCTGAAGTAATGGACAAATGTGACATGAAATAAAACCTTCACATTTCTATCACTACCTGCCTGATAACACAAAAAAGAGGGTTTTTTGTACATTTCAATTCCTATCAAAGTAAAATCCAGGCAATTGCTTGTCAGAATTCATGAACAGTACAAGAAGTTGCACAGGTGAAAGACCCATGCTAAAGTACAGTTTATCTCCATAATTAGAGCACTCTTTTCTGCGAGTTAAGAGGACTTTAAATCCTTCTGATGAGTTCATCAGAACTGGTCAGTAGTTTGGCTTTGGTCAGCTCTAGAAAGAAGATAAGGAAAAAGTTACTCATAAAATCTGTTATAATGGGTCTCATTCAGAAAAGGTATTTAATTTTCAATCCAACAAAGAAATAAAGTCTAGCAGAGTCATTTCACTCAGCTGATCAATTTCTGCTGTTTAAATTTCTTATTTGGAATAACCCCATGACATAAAACAATAACAGCTATGACAACCATTAATATTTTTTGAAACACTTGCGTAGTACCTTCTTATATTCATATATTTTCCTTAGAAAGTGAACTGTGTGGTATCTGCCAGCATAAATTCTATGTAGGTATTCATCGTTACTCCTGCATATGTTACTATTTCTTTCCTTCTGTTGTGTGTTCCAGAAGGTAGTTTTTGCCTTTAGATTGAATGTTTCACTCAGTTTCACTGAGCTGTAAATATAAGTCTGCAGCCAAACTAACTTGATTTCAAGGAGGTTTTTCCCTCGTCATCATCTCAGGATAGAAGATGCAATTAATACAATGGGACCATAGCAGATATCCAGTAATGCTGTTACCAACTGGCTAGCTCAGCAGGATGTTTTCAGCGTTTTTATGGCACAGCGAACATGGGAGAGATCCCTTTCTGTCAGACCAAATCAGCTGCATAATCCAAAGAACAGCAGTAAGAGCACACAAAGCACCAGCAGAGTTAATGCTACTATCAATGTGCTTTTCAGTTTTCTCATCAAACTACACACAGTTCCCTCCATATATAAAAACATCTTTTCCTGTTTCCATTTATTACTGTAGGTAATAACAATAATTTTCCCACTGATGCCTTCCTCTAGTAAAAAAATCATCTCTTAGGGAAGGATGAGACGCAGGACATCTTCATTAATGCCAAATGAATTAATTAAAATCCAGTGAATATCAGATATAGTAATGACAATTTGTGAATAGTAAACAGAGTTGATTGTTACTTACACCAAAGAGTGCTTATTTATATATGTTTCTATAAAACAGCCTCATCAGAGTATAACCCAAAAGAATGAATTTATGCCTTCCAGCCCATCAGCACCATCTACTGTGACTTGACATAACAACACTCTTTGCCACTAAGCACAAGTTTCAGTTTTTTGGGTTTTTTTCTTTACATTTGTCTTTCTTTTCCTGCTTATTGCTCCAGAACAGCCTATCAAAAAACAGATTTTTCATTTGACATTTCTGAAAAATTTTCTGAAAATGTGACTATTTCTTCTTCAGAGGAGACTTCAACTGGTTGAATAATTGTAGAGTTTTGAAAATATGTAAGGTGAAAACATGTGTTCAGTTTTCCTCGCTTTTAACTGCCAGAGTGGAGGGAAATAAGGGAAAGAATAAAATAAAAAAACTTTTTAGTTCAGCATAAACTAAGTCCCTAGAATCCATTCCTGAAAATGAAACTATAGTCTTCTCATGCCTGGTCAATATTGAATAGGACAGATCTGGCAGAATTTCACAAGGTTATCAAGCAGATGCCAGACTTCCAACATAATCCTCCCACACAAAGCATTCATAATTTTGTTCCTAAGGCAGAGAGTTCTCTTTATAGCCTAAATACCATCAGGAAAGAGGTTTAAACCATTTGATAAAGGCTAGAGATTTGCTATCTATCATCATATCTAATTTTAGCTATGTAACTTTCTCTTTTGTCTGCTTCCTTTCTTCCTTTAATTCAAAGACAGATAAATCTGCAAATCTCTCTGCAGATTTGTGTTAGACTAATGGACTCACTGCCTTAAAAAACCTTCAGTTAAATCTCATCAGTTTATTCAGGTTCATTCTGGCACAATACTAATGGCTGCAGTGACTGTTCTGACTCCAGAATAATGCTTGGGCAAATGAAAAGAAACAAGCTTTCTGCCATGTTTCAGAATGGGCCTGTCCCATTCTTGGTTACATAGTGCATAGCATTTATGACCTCATGATAAGGAAAAGAGCCACTGTGATGAAACTAAACAATAATTAGTTATGAGAAAAAAAAAGGATCTTTTTCTCATAGAAACTGATGCAAATTCTAAATTTCGCCCTTTAGTTCTCTCCAGAATGAATACTCTAGCACAAGTGACATTGATCCCTCAGACAACCTTGTCAATTGGCTTATTTGTGCCATTTACAAAAGATATGCTTGCACATGCTTGCCTTCATGGGTGTAATAAATTTTATATGCTTTATTTTTCAGACATTAAATCATTTAAAACTGATTTGCCATATCTGGTATATAAGGCATAGATTTAAAAAAAAAGATGCTAAGTAATGAGGTATAGAAAGAAATGAGGTCCTCAGCATGCTGAATATGACAGAACAGCAACTTTCCAGAAAGAAGAGAGTGAAAAACCTCTCAATTATAAATTGACCATGTTTCTTCCTTTTCCCTCTCATTCAGGCATAAGGTGATTTCTAAAACTCTTTCCATACTTTCTTTTAGTGATTTGAAATGACAAATTTCTAACATTATGTGACTTGTTGTGTGCCATTCTGGGTTATAGAATGACTACTTCTTTTTCAGGCAGGCAGACAAATCTAGGAGAACTCAGGAAATAGAAATACATAATTGCATCCTTCAAATATATAAGCAAAACAAACTAATATTTTATATGACCTCTTCATCCTTAAAAGCCAGATATTTACTTTTGTTACAATCACAAAGTATTGGTGCAGGAACATTTTCTTTTCAGTATGTCCTTCACATTCTCCCCTGCAGTCTCTTGATACTTAATATATTCTTTTCTTTTAGCTTCCAACTCCTCTTTTACCTGTCCATCAACTCTCCATTCCATAGATCCAAGCATGCTTTTCAGTCTTTTTTTCTTTTTTTTTTTTTTTCCTAGACAAAAGGAGGTTGTGTTTTTGATTCTTTCCACTGCAGTAAGAGGAGATGGAACTTTAATGGCTTTAATAAAACTTTTCTCCTGTACTCAAATGTTAAGTTACCCTTTCCACATATTGTATTTTGCTGTGTAAAAATTATTCTCTACTAAAGGTAAAGTTTTCCTACTTGAGTAATTGATTATCTTTTTAATATTCATTAATTAATTCATATTGGATATTTTCAGTGTGGCATAGACATTAAATTACCATTATGAGGCAGGAGTTTAAATGAGGCTAGTCATAATCTTGAGATTAAGGACATTCACACAATAAAAACTCAGAACACAACAGTGCAACACTTACTCAAGCACTGACTGTTTTACATAGCTACAAATGGCAAACATAAATGTGTTAATATTACATTTATACTGAATCTTTTAAAATACTGGATTTGTGGTATATATTATGAACAAAAGTTCAGATCATTGTCCAGTTTGAAATCAGTGGATTTACGACAATATATTTAATTCAATGGATTATGTTTAATTTAAATCACTGTAGGATAATGTTTTGAGCAAGACTGCAGTTGGTGAGGTGGGCAGGATTTGGAGCAGGTGAAAGCAATAGCCATTTAAAAACTGACAGAGGGTTGGATTTTCATTCAGGTAGTCTCTGATGAATTTAAAGAGTAAATTCCAAAAATGTTGTCATGTGATCTCATGAAGGAAGGGTCCTTCAGTATTTGAAAGAATCACTCAGTCAGCACTGGCTGAGCAATAAGAAGAAAAAAAAAGGAAAAAAGAAAAAGATTTGTCAGCATTACTTCATGGATTAAAATAACTCAGATATAATTGACAAAGGCATTTGAAGTGACAGCTGATATGTAAAAGCTTCAGACAAGAATGCTCAAAGATACAATTCAGCTTTTGTGCAAGAAATTACTAAGCAGACTAAGGACTCTTCAATCTGAAAAAAGAGGTTTATGGTACAGATTGAAGGGAATATACAGTATGGTATATGGGATCTGACTTTCATGAACTGACTGGATGGGTTGTTCCCCATCTTTTACAATAAAAAACTATGAAAAATCGAAGGAAGGTAGCAGATTCAACAATAATAACAAAAATAATAATTAAAACTAAAACAAATAATTAACATAGCGGGAAGCCTGGGAGAGTTGTTATCAAAGGTTCTTATTTGTGCTGGCAGTCTATATGAGATCCAGGGGAAAAAATCACAGAAAAAAAATCCACTGAGAAATAATAAATATTTCAAAATCCCCTGTGTTGCAAAGTGAAAACTGAAAAATAGAAGGAAGATACTCTTTTCTAGGAATCCTCTTACAGACATTCTTGGAAAGGGTAAGGATTAAAGATAACTGTGAGAAATGAGAAACTTGAAATTGTGCTGTAAATTTCAATGTTCACAAAACTCAATATAATAAAGCAAGGTCTTGCATTAATCTTGGGTGTGATGCATTCCTGGTGTTCTTATGTTCAAACTCTGAGTCTTTTATTTCTCCCTGATGTTTCAGGGGTTGTTTTGTCTCTTTCACCACCAGCTTTTATCTGCTGAGATCCTTCAAGGTGCAGCCAAGTTCATTTAAGCTTTCACTGCAAGTAGAACAGACCCATGTGAATTACTCAAAGCCAAACACATACCCTTATGGCCCAATCAGATTCTACATGAATGATTACCTATCTGGTAACACATGCTTTAGTTTAAAGTATTAAAGTGATTTAGTATTAATGAAAAGTGGTAACATTTTAGTAATTGATCATGAACATACAACCATGGGCCACTTAATACCTTATTACTGGTTTTCATAGGTCAGTATTGCTGAACTTCATGGTTGGCAATGGGGCCAGTTACAATTAAGAGACTAATTTCAGACTAGCAAAGATTTCAGGTGTCTCCTTTTTTTCTTTTTTTTAATGTAGTGAAAGAGAATGTCTTCTTGTAGGATAAGTTTTATATATACACATAAGCCTGTTTTGATGTTCCTGCAACTATTTAAAGTAAATTATATTGAAATATGCCTTGCTTTTCCCAGATTCACTGTGCTGGGTTTGTGACTACATACTTGCAGAGATGTCCATAAGTGAAAGTAAAGACATATCCCAAGATCTTTTCAGTTGTACTACAGGACACCCTTACTCCAGAAAGCAAAATGAACAAAAAGCCTAACAATTTTTCTGCCATGTCCCTGGGAAGGTTGTTCCAGTGAATGGCTGATCTCATTACAAAAAAACCATTCTTTCTTATGTCAAGATGAAACCTCTCCAGTGCAAATTATATCTGTTGCCCCTCGTCATCCTCATGTGGCTCTTCCAAAGAGATAGCCTCCATCCTCTTTGTAGCCACCATTTAAGTACTGGAATGCTGTGAAGAGAATCTCCCTTGATCCCTTTCTTCTCCAGTCAGAAAAGGCCTCTTTCAGCCTTTCCTCACAGGGCAGATTTTCCAAATCTTTGATCATCTTCATGGCCCTTCTTCGGATCCTCTTGTTCTCTCCCGGTCTTTCTTGAATTGAGGGGGCCAGCACTGCACACATTACTCCAGATGTAGCCCAACAAGGGCTGAGTAGAGTGGAATGACCATGTCTGTACCTCTGCTAGCAACGCTCCAGGGTCTGAGTTGCCTTTGTCACTGCAGCAGTGCTCTGCTGAGTTCTGCTCAGCTCATTGCCCACCAAGATCCCCAGGTTCCTTTCAGCAAGGCTGCTCCCTAGCCACACAGAGCTGAGCCGGGACTGGGCTATTTGTCCCAAGTGCAGGACCACACTCTTGTCTTTGTTAAACTTCATGCTGCTATTTCTAGCCCACTCTACCAGCCTGTCCAGGTCTCAGAGATGGCTGTATCTTCAGACATATTGTCATGGATTGATGCTGGCCGGATGCCAGGCACCTACAAAAGCTGCTCACTCACTCCCCACTGCAGCCAGACAGAGGAGGGAAAATTTAATGAAGGGTTCATGGGTAAAGACAGGGACAGAGTGAGTTCACTCATCAAATACCATCAAGGGCAAAACAGGCTCAACTTAGAGATATGAAGTGAATTTATTACTAAGAAAATCAGAGCAGGATAATGAGAAGTAAAATAAAACCTTCAAAACACCTTTTTACCCACCCCCCGCCCTCCTTTCCAGCTCCACCTCCTACCCCAGCGGTGCAAGGAGGCAGGGGATGAGGGTTATGGTAATTTCATCACCCATGGTTTCTCCCACTGCTCAGGGAGAGGAGTCGTTCCCCTGCTGCACCATGGAGTCCCTCCCACGGGAGACAGTTCTCTGTGAACTTCTCCAACGTGGCTCCATCTCACGAGCAGCAGCTGCCTGTGACCTGCTCCAATGTGAGTCCATCCCACAGGAAACTGTCCTGAAACTGCTGCAGCACAGGTCACTCTTCCAGGGGGTGCAGTCCTCCAAGGACAGGCTGCTCCAGCCTGGGAGCAGGGCCCTCTCTGCATGGGTCTCCCACAGGATCACAGCCTCCTTCTCCAGGCATCCACCCGCTCCGGCATGGGCACCTCCCCCGGGGGCTGCGGGTGGATCTCTGCATCTCCCGTGGATACCCACGGGCTGCGGGTGGATCTCTGCATCTCCCATGGATCCCCACGGGCTGCGGGTGGATCTCTGCATCTCCCGTGGATCCCCACGGGCTGCGGGTGGAACTCTGCATCTCCCGTGGATCCCCGCGGGCTGCGGGTGGATCTCTGCATCCCCCGTGGATCCCCACGGGCTGTGGGTGGATCCCTGCATCCCCCGTGGATCCCCACGGGCTGCAGGGGCAGAGCTCTTTCACCATGTTCATCACCACGGCCTGCAGAGGAATCTCAGCTCTGGCGCCTGGAGCACCTCCTTCCCCTCCTTCTCCAGTGACCTGATTGTCTGCAGAGTTGTTTCTCTCACATGTTCTCACTCCAGTCTTCTCTGGTTGAAATTAAAACTGCATAATAACTTTTTGGTTTGATTTCTTCTTAAATATATGATAACAGAGCCATTACCACCATTTCTAATTGGCCCAGGCTTGGCCAGCAGCACATCCATCTCTGGAGCCACAAGCGATTGGCTCTGCCAGAAATGGAGGAAGTTTCCAGCAGCTTCGCACAGAAGCCACACCTGTAGCTCCCTTCTACTAAAACCAGGCCATACAAAGCCAACACACGTGTCCACCTTACCACCCAGTCTCGTGTTATCAGCAAACTTGGTGAGGTTGCTTCCAATACCATCATCCAGATCATTTCTGAAGGTGCTGAACAGCATGGGGACCTAGGGGACCCACTTGTGACAGGCTGCCTGCCTGAGTAAAATCCACTGTCTGAGTGCAGCCTGACAGACAATTTCCTACCCATATTGCAGATTATCTATCCAGTATCATCTCAGTTTTATCAGGAGAAGGTTGTAGGAAACAATAGCAGATGTTTTGCTGAAGTCCAGGTAAACAACATCCACAGTTCTCCCCATGCTAACAGAAAAATTTTATTTTTCACACTTGCCCTTGGTAAATCTATCCTGGTTTTTCCCAATCATCTGCTTCATTTTTTTAACAGTTTCCAGGAGGACTTACTATTACTTTTCCAGGAACTTAGATAAGACTAATGGGCCTATACACTCCTCAGTACTCTTCTTGTAAGTGGGTATGACTTTTGCCTTCTTCCACTCATCAGTGATATCCCCTGGACAGAGAGTTTAAGGTCCCTTCCAAACCATTCTGTGATTGTGTGATTCTATGGAATGGTCTGTGCTACAACAAAGTTATAGCTGTTTGTACAATATAAAGCACATATATCACTAAATTATAGACTAGGAAGGAATATGATGTCTATCAGTCTTTATCTGACAAGTTCATTGCACATTAGTCTGCAGATTTTCGCAAGCAATAGGCAGTGAGGGATAGTGAAGAGCTTCAAAAATACCTGATAAAATTACACAGTAATTCCAGAAACTTTCAAACCTAACAAACTTCACAGCAGGAAAGTAATCAAAGCGTATATGCCCCCTGTAAGCCTGATCTACTGACACTCAGCTGGTTTATAGTATTCCATTTTACCACAAAATGTCAAGGTTTTAAAAGCTGTAATTAAGTGGATCATTACAAGTACTGTGTAACCAGAAGAAGCATGGGGTCTTGTGAGCATGCCAAAATTCCAGTGGAAGCTGACTTAACTGTATTTCTGCAAAATTATTATTTACACATCTGCAATATATAACTACCTACAGTTAAATATAGTAATAAATAACTTCAGAAGTTACAGGTGGTGGCAATTCTACTGGGTTCATAGCCAGTCAGTAATGACAAAAAGTAATTTCACTAACCATTTGAGCATATATTTTGGTTTACTTACATTCACTTTGCTCTTAGAATTTACTCCTCTGTCTTTTAGAAAATGAAATAAAGAGCTGCAGAGAGTAATGTACTTGTGCACATCAAGTTTTATCAGTTGAAAAGACTAAAACACTATGATGCACACACTGGAGCACATCTAATATAATATCACATATTACATATTGTCTTTTTGCATTTTTACATTATATTCTACCATCATTCTACTCAAGCAATGATAGAGAACATTTCTTGTATCATAAAAGAGAAGACTATTTAAAAAATAAAACAAATGTGATAAAGTCTGTTTCAGATACTCTTTCACCATGAAAGAGTTTAGTGTTTTCCTATGGAACTACAAGACAACATTTGATAAATCTTACTATGTTTCAACTAGGAGAACTTTATTCCCTCTCATCTTTTACAAAGTATTTTTGTACCACATTGATTCAGCAGTATCTTGGAAAAAAATGGAAAGCCTTATAAAATGTGACACTTATGGAAAAGTTCAATTTATAATGGATATTTGGGAGAAAAATCCTGATATTAAAAGTAAAGTTGCAGGTGACATTTTCTTTGGAAATACAAAAGTCCTGTGTGCTTCTGCCTGGGAAAGAAAGAAGCACCTAGAACCAGTCAAGCATTTGTAATTGTTAATTGCATTGTATAATTTTTTCATATTGTTTGGCTTACGCATAATAAAACTCATTTTGCTTTAGTTTCAACTTTCATTCTCTAGCAAATTTAGTTTGCAACCATTAATTATGACTATCATGGAAGAAATACAGCCGTTAACAATGCCAAAATCCCAATACATGTATATGCGCAAGCTTGGGATGTGACACTAATTGTTATGAAAGCTTTAACACAATCCTCTCCTGAACCCATGAAAATTATTAGCTTAAAATATTGTAACTGGAAAAAGACTTTATAGCTAGTTTCACCAAGTGAGCAGTAGGAGACCAAATGATTTGAAAACAGGTTAACGAGTTATAATAATTACTGAACAACTATTATCTCACAAACTGGAAGAAACTTTCCCGAGGGTAATTTCCTTCTTACACTGTGAACTTTGAAATTGGATCTGGGCTTGAAAAAATTGGGTAAAACTAATGCAACTGATATAAGCATCAAAGTTTAGTTCATTAGATCTAGATTTAAGAGAAAAATACAGAACAGTTTACAATGGCCTACATATTTATTTTTCATTACATAAATGCAAAATAGCTGCAAGCATGCCTAACCCAAGATGGTGACAGGCAGTATTTGATAGCGAAAATGAAGATGAAAGGGCAAAAAGAAACCCTGTGGCAGCCTGTATTTTTATTCAGATGTATTGGCATAAGAAACAGATGTTAAAAGAGGTTGATTCAATATTTATATCAACCTCCAGGAGCAGTAAAACAGTAAAACTGATAGTCACTAAAACAAGAAGTGCTTTAAAACCAGCTAAAGCAAGACTACAGTTCTACTTTAGTCATGACAGCACCTAGTGGTCAGATAAATAGCACCAAAATGTTAGACTAGGCTTCCTAGAGTAGAATGTGAGATGTAAGAGGGAGAAAAGCAACAACTACCCAGAGACAACACTGTGAAAAGCCATAATATTTGAACCAATAAGAGACATCATCAAGCAAGATGCAAGAAATTCTGCAAATTAATAGACACTTATCTTGGCAATTGCTCCCTACACTTGTTCAGGGAAACAAATTCCTAAGAGTGGTATTCATTTTGTCTTGTAGTGAATAGTAGTCCCTCCATGCCCATTGACAGGATGCAAGCATCTAGTTCAGGTAGAGCAATCACAGAATCATAGAATTGTTTACGTTGGAAAAGACCTTTTAGATCATCGAGTCCAATCATTATCCCAGCAGTGACAAGTCTGCCACTGAATCACGTCCATAAGTTCCACACCTATACATCTTTTAGATACCACTAGGTGTGGTGATTCCATCCCTTCCCTGGGCAGCCTGGTCCAATGCTTGACAAGTATTTTCATAAAGAAATTCTTCTTAATATCCAATCTAAACTGTGAGAAATTACACCTCACTTCTAATTTTAAGGTTTTCTTGGTTAGAAAAAATAATTGTGACAACTGGGGATAAAGACCTGCAGCCTGCAGTAACACAAAGCAAAGGGTGCAGCACTGGGCGCGTGGCTGGTCCAGCCAGAGGCACACCTCCTGATCTTGCGCAGCTGCTTTTATGCTCCCGGGATGTCAGTCAGGAGGGGCTTGATGCATTTGTCCAATCTCAGTTCTCAAAGGTTGTTGCCCGCCCCTTGATCCGCCCATCGGGGCAGTCTGTCTTAGAGGCACCTCTTTGGAGCATGCCCTGTAGTGGGAGCAGGAGGGGTCTAAGTCCACCTTTCCCACCTCCAATCCACCCATCAGGGTGGTCCGTCTTAGGCCCGCCCTTTGGAGCAGGCTCAGTAATGGAAACGGGAGGGGTCTGGATCTGAATGATGTCCCGGTAGACAGCTCTGGGGAACTTTCTAGAGGACCCCAGCCAGATTCCCAGCAGCCATTTTGCCCCTATTCCCTTACATTACAATATTTGAACTTCATTAACTGGTACAAAAACAGGGAAGTTATGAAGAGAGGGGACATAACCAAAGCACAGTAATATACAACTTGATTTAACTGTAACTTCTTAAAACATGAACAACCTAAGAACAATTAACAGCTCAACCCATTCAAAGGTAACACTTATTTTCCTAACCTTATTAACCATTTTAACTATAAAACAATATACGAAAGCCAGCTCCCCCGAGTTTCGCCTATGACATAAACCACCTTTGGCACAACTTGAGGGCATTTCCTCTTGTCCTTGTTTCTTGCTACTCGGGAGAAGAGACTGAGACCCACCTCACTTCAACCTCCTTTCAGATAGTTAAAAAGCAATAAAGAGCAATGAGGTCTTCCCTCAGCCTCCTTTTCTCCAGACTATGCAATGTAAAAGAAAACGTAAGCTGAAAGGACATAAAGCCATGTGAAGGTAGTAGAAAGTTAGTGCTGGGTGATTTAGGCATTAGAAGTGAGACTCTCCCTGTCATATATTCAGGTAAACACTGTGGCTCTCAGTCTTACTGAATGGTGAATGAAAGCCTCTCAGGCTGAAGCAGTGATTAGGAAGGCAGATTCTACTTCCTAGGTTAACAATTTTATTAAAAAGATATTATGCAAAATATTGGTGGTTTTGTGCAAACAGTTCTATCTACACTTCTGTGGATAGACTGATATCATTATGCTATTATTCCTCACTTTATTATCACAACCAACCCCAAAATTGTGTCATTCTTCATTTACAAGCAGTGAGAAAGCATTTCTGTGCTTTCAAGTTGCCAGTGAAATAGCTGGTGAACACAGGTTTCTCAGGAATTAGGAAAGTATGAATTTTTATATAATGAATGTTTATATAATTCTACAAGGGCCTGGTTCAGGCTCCATTAAAATTAATGGAAAGCTGTCCATAGATTTCAGAAGTGCAATGAATCACTGGGAAGTGCTGTCCTGCCTAATAAGTATTTTGATCTTCACAGTCAACATCCATTTATGTAGGTTTTTAGATGTAATTGGTACTAGTGCATATATACTAATTTCAGCTTGTCTAGTTAATTCTAAATGGAAAGAAAAATACAATTATATTGCACATTCAACTTAAAAATGTTTCATTATATTATTTAAATCCAATTAGATTCAATTATTTCAGCATAGTAACTTTCCACTTACACTAAAGGATTTTCTAAATTTTTTTTCAAAGGGGATACCAGATATCATGAAAGGTACCAGGTATCAAGCCTCAGCTTTTGGTAAATATTTCATGAAGAGAAGATTTCACGGAAACAATCTGATCATTAGCATTAGCCAGAAGAATTTGTACCTCACATACTGCTCTCTAGTTCATACCTTATGACTATACGGGCCAGTTTAAGTCTCTATGGAAGAAACTAAAGCTACTAAAGAAAATAATAGAGTTAGTGACATTCAAACAAAAATTGCACTTTAAATAAATGCCTTGAGTGAATTGTATTTTATTACAATTGTGTGTTAAACTGACAGATGTTCAAGAATTTTATTACTTATAAAGAATAACTTCTTTCCGTCTTATCGTTTTTGATCTGACCTCACCTGCTGGATTTGTGGTACTAAGCTAGGTCTATGGACTGGTTCATGATGAGATACTCAGAATCAGTTCCATTCACCTTTTCTTTGTGGTGAAGCTGATTTAAGAAGCCTGTGATGCAATGCCATCATCCCACTTGTCACTTACAGTCTGCCACCAGTTCAATTGTCCAAGTATTGCTACTTGTTACTGCAGTGAATATATACAAATATATACAGTATTTCTATATTATAATTACATTTAAAATGTTATTTGCATAACTTTTATCTAAGAACATGTGTGTATGTTTGCGTGTATATGTTAAAAAAAAAATTTTACACCAAGTGAAAACCATGACCTTTGTTTAAGAAAAAAACAACAGGTAGGGGAGGGAGAGGGATGTGAGGTGGAATGAATAACCAAAATAGAGAATATCTCCTGCTAAAGACAAGGTATGTGAAACCTTGTATACTTCTATATTACCTAGCTGTTGCTAAATATAACTTGACAACTAAGCGCGATATAGGAAGAGATTTAGGGCCCAAACCCAGGAAAGAATATACTATAACAGGATTAGTCACTCTCTGTCCCTTTTTAATCTTTCCCCACTACTGGGTCTTTCTCTCTTTTCCATAATGATTTTTTATATAAATTCCATTCTTGTTAAACTACTTCCCATACTTTTTCCTTAGATTTAACGACCCATTTTTAGGGATTTTGAGCCATTATACCTACAGTGTGTTAGCACTGCAGAACTCAAAGTAGCAGAAAAATATTTGAACTCTTCATTAACAACCAGTAGTACCTTTACAGGACTTATCTAGCCTATGCTACCATGGACAAACTGTGCCAGGAGCTGAGTTAACTCATTGGCAATACCAGTTAAGTCAGACAAATAAATTTTGATCTAATGGTTAGAGTATCATATATTTTTAAACCACTCAGTCAATCCTGATATCATTTCTTTGGAATAACAACAGTATGATAACCTATACTCCTCATGGATATTTATCCCTACAAATCAATCTCCTGATGGAAATGTCCTACAGCTAGATCAGAACACAGTTAGATTCTCTAGTTTCAGAGTGAACAAATGGCTGTTGCCTTATGGAAGGGAGAATATTTCTAATGGATAAATCAAGAACATTTTGACAGAAATTATCTGCTTGTTTTGTGCAGCTGTTCCATGTAAGTTTCCAGATGAATAAAACTTGGGTGTTGTTTTTGTAGCCTCAGTATTATCTGTAAGGTGACAGGAAACAATATGCGTATCTTTAATGTACAACATCAGATGAAATCCCTCTGAGCTTTCAGAAAACATTATTGGGGCTAATGTGTTATTGTTAATGATCCTACGGCTTACCATATGTCCAGACAGTAAAGTTAGCTAATGCATTCTTGTTTTTTTCAACTTCAATTCCTTCATAAAACAAGCTGATAATGGTATTAACACTAAAGAATGAAACTACAGAGGAGAATACACTTGGTTTTGTGCCAGGGTATCAGTATTCAGACTGCATTATATTCATTAGTATTTACAAAATTTGCTTCCTGACAGTAGCTGTTTGTATAAATTTTGACCTCGATTATATATATGACCCACATGAATATGCTAGAAGGTGACATTGGAGATTGCTCATTTCCTATAACAACAGGACATGGGATTAATAAATTGTCAAATACTGTGTAATATATTAAATTAAATTTTCACAAGTAGTAAGGAAAATAAAAACAAAAAAAACATGCTGAATGCAAGAAAATGTAGAAGACAAATGAATAATGATGGATATGCCCAGTAGCCACTTCACAGTAATTTCTGAGCAGGGACAAATGTCACACAATTTTTGTTCTAGAAATAATAATTTCATAGAAAAAGTCTAGAGACAAAATTTGATTCATTCTCACCAGTAAAAAGACAGAAGAACACCAGTGTCAGTGGAATTATCGTAGAAATACATTGGGTACAACTGGGCTCAATATCTAAGCTTCAGGAAACCAAAAATGTACAAAACATTTTTCAGGAAATGTTTGGATTACTTGTTTGGTTTTGGACTTCTGTGTTCTGCATTTTCAGATCAACTTTTTTTTTTTCTCATTTCACCTTATTTCACAATTTAGAAAGTAAGGAAATATATGTACATGTGAGCAGGCCCACAACCAGTCACATGCATACACAAGTTAGTTGTGAATATTCCAAAGGAAAAATGGCAACTTGAGAAAAGCAATCACCATTTTCTACCTTGCAAATCACAATTAGAAATTCCTCAGAGCTGTTTTGGAAAATCACATGAATTTTAAATGTTGAATGTTTCTGTTAAAGTGAATTAAAGCAACCATTAAAAATTTAATTTTTACTTTTGCCTGAATGTTCTACAGCTGAAAACACACAAACAAAAATTCTTTCTGGCCTGAGTAATCTAAAACCTTTTCTCAGTTACAGAAAACCCCAACAACTTGTAGGTATTTGTATAATATCACTATGCAGTTAAGTTTATAGCTAATTATTCCTCTCATTGTCTAATTGCCCACTTTGCCTTCCTGACAATCTAAACCAATGAGATGTCCCATAAAAGCATTAAATTAATATGGTTTTCACTGTAGTGGAGCAGTTAAGGAGGTCCTGTAAACAGGTGTCCATCTCTCCTGATAGCCTCAGGTAGCTGTCATACACTTTGCAGCTGTTGGTCAGCACCTTAAAGCTGAGACTGGTACTAAACTGGAGAGTTATTCCTCTGCTTATTTCTACTGTAATGATCTATAGTTTCATTTAGCCCTTTCATAGCTTTTGCTGGAAGAAAATATTCATGTTTTAAGGCATCTTTCCTACAGAAGGGGATAATTTAAAAGCTAAGCAAGGAAGTCTGCTTAGGTAAAACTCGGCACAGCTCCATTCAGAGGAAACAGCTGGAAGTTTAGGCTTCAATTTTGCACTGACATAAAGTCAAGAACCTTTCCCTCAGTCAGGCATTGTTCTGACAAGGGGGACACCTCACAGTACTTTCACAGCTGTTGGTGCCTCCTTTCCAGCTGACATCATGGCTCAAGGTGTGGGTGTTTTTTTCTTCTGTTCCCTACCCCAGCAAAGTTAAACTGCATAGCCAGTACAAGAAATGGTCTGCACAAAAAGGTTGCTACTGTTTTTCAGTTCAAATACATCAAATGTGGATGAATTATGCATGCTAGAAAGTGTGCTATATATGAGTTTGGGATGAGAAGACAGTTCCTAACAATCAAGACCTACACACTATTTTCCATGAGAATATAGACTGATCTTGAATACCAGGCTTGTTTGCCAAACTCCATCTTATTTTCTCAGGATTTTTCTCTCTAGTGGTTCAAAAAGCAATTTTTATAAAAGGGGGAAAATAGTGTAATAGGAATGAGGCAGTATTCATTTCTATAGCATCCATGCATACAAGGGTAATAAGTTCATCTTCAGTCAAATACTTGTCAGACAAGATAAAGGAAAACATTACTGTTTTTAGACATTGCCCAGCAAGTGATCCTACCTATTTCAAATACTATGATGAAAAAGTTTTTGTTTCATATGGAGCTTTGCTTACCCTTTTGGAAACTTTCAAAAGTTTAAAGAGATACTACTAATTGTTTTAATTACAATTTGTTGGGAAAGTACCCCCATTCACAAATTTAATCACAATATTAATATAGCTTTAAAACTCTGTAATAATTATTTCTTTAGGAGCATCTCACCACACAGGCCCTTTACTGGGCCATCTGCTTTGTCCAATAACATTCACTACAGCCTGGAACACGTACATCTTCTAAATGTATGCAAAATGCCATTATGGCTAATACCAAGTCTTTAAGAGACGCAGAAAAATATATATAGATCAAGTAGACAAAAAACCTCTATAATGAACTAAAGCACCACAAGAAATATAGTGCTCCACACATGTCAATAAGCAGTTATGCATTCCTGTGCATTCAGATAATTAAACTAGAAAGATCACTCCTCGTTTTACAATTAGTTATAGATCTTATTTCTTTTATTTTCTCTCCATATAATTAGTTTTTATTCACAAGACTGGAGTCTACATTTGTTCATTTCATGCACTGTGGCATGTCCTTTTGTCAGTGTACACTATTTTTAGTTCCCACACACATTAAATTATATATTTTGTTCTGACTCAGAGGTGATTTAGGTCCATATCTTCTTTTTCCACTCCTTATCAGACAATATGGATAATACAGATATGTCAGTTTGTTTGAATTTATGCCCAACACTCTCTTCTACAGCTTCTTGTTTTAATACCATATACCAGTGGGCAAAGTAGGACTATGTCTAATTCAAATGTGTATGGAACAGCTAATTGTCATCTCAGCAGCTTTTCTCCTGCTGTTCATGCAAACTTCTTCTTACTCACTTCAACACTTTATTACACATTTCTTCCATCAGTGACAGCAAATCACTCTATTTATAATTCAGAAATTTAAAAAAAAAAAAAAGAGTGAGCACAACTAGAAGGCTGAGCATTCAGGTTTAATATACTTACATTGCTTATCTGGTACTCAGATTGCAGAATCTTCAGAATGAAAGGCAGGGTGTAGAAAACATATTTTTCTCTTTCTTGGTACAGCTCTGGCATAGCCTAATTTATGATAGCTGGAGATAAATTCAGAACATTTAAGCCTTTTTATATAGGTCTCTAATGTTAGCTCACAATCTGTTTGCTACTTTTCACTCACAGTGAACACAATTTTGATTTATTTTTATTTCCCCTTGCCTCAGCTTCTGCAGAATGCTGATGTGTGTATTTACGTACAAATACCATCTTGAGACTGACAAAGTTCTCTTTAAGTAACTTTTTAATAAATATTTCCATGATTACTTTCCTTTTAAAATCTTCATAATCATTAATCATGTTGAATATCAGACTTAAATTCTGCAGTGAATTTGGCAATGTATTTGTAGCATTGTAGTATTTTTAAGCTTAATGTTTATATTGTATATTTGTGTACATTTTATAAATCCATATATATCACTTTTCAAACAAAGTTGAGGATTTGCTGATGAAATGTATCCATGACCTGGAAGTATATATTATACCATCTCATGTTTCTTGATAGAGGCTGCAAGTCCATATATATAAACATGCATTTTTTCAGTAGATTTCATTGATATGTCTACCACAGTCTCATGTAATAATGAACAGATTAGGTTTCCTCCTCTATTTGCAGAATATCCAAGAAAAGCAAAAGCCTTGCTATAAAATCAGAAGTTAGATATTTTGCATCTAAATGGAAGTGCAACTCCTGGTTCTACACTTTACTAAATTCATATCAAAAACAGACAAACAAAACCATGAAAAGCTGAAAAAGGAGTTATAGCAAAGCTTTGTTCAAGAACAGAGAAAAATGGCTTTTATAATTTATCTTTTATTTCCACAAAAGAAATATTTTAATGTTTTCTAAATTTTGTTATTTCCACATTTAGGTATTCTGGAATTTTACATGGCAAAAATCTTTTTTCATTAGTGTAAGAACAAAAACAAGCCTTTAACTATCTGAATTCCCAGCTGAAGAAAAGAATTATTTTATATTGAATTCTAGGAAATATCAGAATTATTTAAAGAAAAGCATTTCAGTGATTTCTCTTCCTGTATTTTTATGAAGCTCTTTGAGGAATAAAATCAAAAGGTATAAGATGCCATATTTTGTAACTGCAATGCCGTAGTACCTTACAAGAATATATATGATTCGTCTAAGGGAACATGGGTCTGAAATGTTACAAAACATTATTTGAAAAATCAATTTTATATCTCTCATGTTGCATTTATTCAGTTACATTTACAGCTTTGCCCAAGAGAATGCTTTTATTTACTTTTAAAATTTGATTGTTTTGTTTACACTAAATATATTGACTATGATCTGTGCTCAGCCCTTGATGGTGCTAAATATTTAATGCTTTTCCTTAGAGCAATTATTAGTTTCTCATTAATCAATGCTTTTTAATATCTGTCTTCATTATAACACTTAAGAACTTTACAGCATGAACTGCTTGTTCCCTGACTGTCTTACAAATCTGCATCTCAATTAGCTCATGCTGACAACTTGCTCTGTTCCTTTCAACTTCTATAGAAATTAGAAACGCTCAGAAGCTCAGAAAAGTACCTAGAAAACTGTAATATCGACTCCAGCTTCCTACTGCTCATGAGATGCTCATGTATAAATCACTCAGTACACCCTCTTCATAAGTATTAATTTTATTTGGCTATCCCTTCTGGTAATAAAAGATGAGACAGAAAAACTAACAGAAAGAAGGTGTTATGAATAGGGAAATTTGCTTCTCAAGGAGCTTCACATGGTAGCATACATGTGCATTAACATGCATCAATATGGTGCAACCCTAGTTTTCCACTCTGATTCCTATCATGTTTCAGTTTAGATTTAGGAGCTATATTGATCTAAAAAGAGAAAATGTAAATCCTTCTTACCTTGAAAAGGAATGCTTTCCCTTTTTTTTGTTCCTAATTTAAATATGCATAGATACTTTTTAAGGCCTCCAGAATTACCTGGAATACACACACTAAAAATATTTCAGGGGCAAATATAAGGGGTTTTATATTACTACATAAAAACATTAATTTCTCTGCACCTCTTTTCCTTTTTTCTGCAATCATATCATGTCTGATTCCTTTTCTGAACACACTTTTATTCAATCATAGTTTTTTCCCCTCACCCAGAACTACATGTCTTGAAACTTTTCAACAGCTTTGCAGTTCAGAAGTAGTTATTACTTCCATTTAACACACCGAAAACAAAAATATGAAAATGTGCTTACTTGAAGCCACTAGAGAGTGGTTCCAGGACAAGAAGAGACATCTCTTCGTTTGAAGTCTAACCTTCTAACTAAAAGATGATTTCTCGATTGGTTCATATTTTAGCAAGGTAGGGGAATACATTCAAGGCATAATAGATGATTCAAGTATTTAAATGAGCTCTAAGTGTGTCTGTATTTTATCTTCGCAAGAGCGCATACCTTCAAACCCCACCATCCATACAATTTGGTTACAAGCCCTTCTTGGATTCCCCATTTCGTTTAGTAGATCCCCCCACTCAGAGGACTGGATCTACAAAAGGATCTTTGTGCTGCTCAGGCAGATATTCACCTCATAGTGTCATGAATGCTTCAAAGTCCCACAGATTCAAATTCTCTTCTGATAAAGATTTTTGAGTGCTTTTATTTATTCCTGATCATCATGTTCAGAGTAGTTAGAGTTCTGATGGACATAGTTCAGGTACTTTCTTCAGATGGTTCCCTTTCTGCTAAGTCCAGCTGGAAGAGTCAGTCAACACACGTTTCAAAAAGACACCCCCTCCTGATTTAAATGATCACCTGCATTATTGTCAGATCTGGTTTTTAGAAATGTATAAGATTTTTTTGGCCTATGCTTATTGTACCTTTACCATCAGAAATCTCTTCATATGGTTATTTACAATGAATTTTCAGGCTGGCCACTTTATTTGAAAGTTAAATCTATTAAGTTTATAACTTCAAAATAAATTTCCAAATATTTGAATTATTCTTGCATTTATTTTTGGCCCTTTTTTCCTAAATTTTAGCCATCAATTTTGGACCCTAACACTGGCAAAATATGTTATTATTGGTCTCAGAAATCTTGCATGTAGAATAATATTATTCTTCTAAATTCACTGGCTACTCTTTTTATTATTTCTGTTTACTCTTTAGAGCAAAAAAAAAAGTGCCATTATAACAAAAATAATAAAATTATATTGTTTCTGAAATGTTTTTGAAGTGCTAAAATTAGAGGGTTACCTATGTTTGAGGAAAGAGACATACTCCTACAAACAGCATAAATTATTATGTTTTTGCAATAGTATAGTACAACACATATTTCTCTATAATATTCAAAGAAACTATCTGCATTTAGATATTTGGCACTCTGAATTACTCCACATCACATAGGCTGTTTCTAAGAATGATATTACATTATTGACCATAATTTGCTATATCAGTTTGGAATAGAGTACACTTGCTGGCACAGGAAAAAGAATCACACCTATAGCTAAATATCTTTAGAGATTTATTCTCAAATTTGCCTTCAAATATAATTATTAAGTAGAGCAAATATCTCCAAATGGGCAATCCCTACAACAGGATCTGCAGTCTAGCTGAGAAGTTGACAGTGAGTTCTTAAATGCATTACTGCAATGTGTTGACTTTCTTGTCTTTGCTGTAGTTGCAGTTTTGCAGCCACACTCAATATAAATTGATGAGTTTCATATAAGATATTGTAAAAATACCCATTCTGATGTTTGGACTGCTGGCCAAGCGATTCCTTCCAGTTCAGCATCACTCACGTAATGTTCTTTATCTTATTAATTTCTATTTTTATGAGTTTTTGAAGGAAACTTGCCTGGAAAATGCAATGTGCGGCTGCTCAAACAAGTCTGATAACACTGGGTGTTTTGATTTGATCAGAGGTGTTCATGCTGATACAAAAGAAGTTGGCATGGTCTTCTCAGCACAATGCCCCATCAGCATTTGTTGTGTAGGCAGAAAAGCTATGGGAAAAAGAAAACTGAGTTTTCAAGATATTAGATGCTTCTTTCACTCACCAGACAAAAAAAGCTTTGAATAAAAACACCCTTGTATAAAATACCCACTTGCCTAACAACTAAAACACAAAAGTATAATAGAAGGGTTTAATCAACAGTTTGTGTCCTCCTTATAAATACATATGATTGCTATGTGATTATCTTCACATACAGATGGTTTAAAATTATAATTAAAGTTGAGAAATGAAAATAATATAGCAGAATAAAATCCTGCAAACCTGCAGGCAAACTACTTGCCAGTTTTAAGCATCCCTGATCAAAGAATAGCATACAATACAAAATGATAAAGAGAGGACATGAGAAACACCCTGAAAAGTAGCATTTCATTCTGTTAGGCACTGACTGCAGACATAACCTCTAATCAAACACTTTGGAGAAGTGCCAGCAACAGGGTGAGAAAAAGCAGAAAATTCCTCCACAGAAGACTATATGGCTGAAATCACCACTAAATGAATCCTGGTATTATTAAGGGGAAGTAGTGTCATGTTGCATACCTCCCTCATTCTTTTTAAATTCACTGGTCCAGTTTAAAGGTAGTTCATGTCACATAGAAATGGCTTAGTAGTTGATACCAAGGGCTATCTGACCCAGTGGTCAAGTTTGATGGTGGCCAGAGTGGAGGCACATGGAAGCTTAAGAACAGGGCAAGCACAGAAGCCATTTTGTCCAAATGCCTTTTCAGTATCCAGCTAAGGTGCCTTTAGTCTACTCCTTTTTGACCCTCCATTAACAGTTAACAGGTGAAATACCTAGGTGTTATCCATTGCTCTTCAGGGCAGTAAGGGCAATGGCTTTCTGCCACACTGAGAACAGATTTTGTCCCTAACATAGAATTTTGAAGGCATAAAAGGAGAAACAATGGTTCAAATAGTAATAAAAAAGAAGACTAGTCAAGAGGCCATTCAGAGACCAAGTAGGACAACAAAGGTGTCAGAAACAGGTGTGGATAAGAGAACTAGTAACACAGCTGGAAAAAGCCCAGCAGCTCCTGTGAAAGGAAATGCTCTCACTAAGGCAAGGCATTGAAGGAATTCAGCACACAACATGCCCCTTGTGACCTGAGTGAACCATGTGCTGGAGGAGAAGAAAAGAACTCTCTTTCCAATACTTGCCCGGGAAGAATCACCATATCAGCTTCTGCTCTATTAGAGTCTTTGAAGAATCCTGACAAATAATGAATGCTTTGCCTGCTCCCAAACTGTGATACAGTATTATACAGTAGAGTTCTAATGGTTTTTTAATTGCAGATGCAAAGTTTGTTTTGCTAGCAAGATAAATTTTAAAAATAACAAATGCAAAATGGTCAGATCTGTGGGAGGGTGAATGACATGGTCATTGTCGTGAGGGGTTGGCAAGAAAGTAAAACACATTTTGTTATTCATTTATTTAATAGACAGTAAGAAAGCCTGGCACTATTCATTTGAATGTGTGATGATTTCAAAGGCAGAACTCATACCTCTACTATTCTAGACTCTGAAATTCCTGTTTTGTTTTTTTTAAATCACTGTATTATTTTCTCCAGAACAGCTTCTGAATTGAGTATTGTTCGTTAAAGCAGAAAAAAGTTAAAAATCAGGACCTGACTAGAAGGCCAAATAGAAGATTATGGAAAATTTCCCGCTTGTTTTAATGAGCTTCAAATGTCTCCTTTGTTTTATAAGCACTTTACCATCCAAATATGTTAGAATATTTTTTAAATTATTATATACTCTGGATGCCCTGGGAGGGCACCCCCTAGGCTTTGGCTTCTCCCATGGAAGACCAAGGACCAGATGTCAGTTACCCCAGTTACACTCCCCCTGTTTGCCTTGTATGTTCTCTATCCCATAACCCCATCGGCAGTCGGCCCGTTGGCCAGCTCGCCCCCCAGTTTACCATACAAGATTAGTTTCTAGTGAGTTCTCGGTTCTGTGTTTCCCCATTGGTTCGCCCCTCTGTCTGTTCTCCCCAACTTGCTTCCCCATTGGTGTATGTACTTGTTCTCCCACCTGCCCTTCCCGTTGATTGGTCCCTGCTGCTTGGCTCCTCCCCCATTTGCACCCATACTTAAACCTGGACCCTCCACCTCTCCTTGTCTTTGTCCCTGGTCCCTTCCAGCATGTGGATGGGTGTTGAGGCCCGCCACTGTGCAGGCGTCAACCTCCGCAACTAATAAACGCTGCTGGGAACCCATACGAAAACCCCTCCTGCCTCCGTAGCCTGATTTCCACTGGCTGTGCGTGCGAGAGTGCTGTGCCTTCTCCGCACCGACTGGAGCGCCTTCCCTGGTAGAGACGTTTGCAGGAAGGTTGTGGTGTTGAGCAGCCTGCGCTGCACCGCTACAATATACCTATGGCATTTCTAAGCACATCCAAGGTAAAACAGAGTGAAAGTTAAGTGGGAAGCCAGTACACAGCAGCACTTTGCCTATATACATGGAAAATTTATTTCTAGAAAACTGAAATATCTTCCAAATTTTATACCTTCTCTCTGTTTTATTCTCTCCTCAACAAGGAAATAGAAATAGACAGCAATGTCTTCATTCTCAGTATTTCTCAGAATGACAATACAAAACCACAAAGAGAGTGAGCTTATTGGAAGCAGAAGTGTCAGCTTCAGAAAAAGAATCAATCAAATCGATAATGTGTGAATCTGAACTTCCAGAAATCTTCAGAGATTAGATCTGATAATTATATCTCAAGCCATCCCTTTTATAGGCTTGCAAATGGTATTTTAAAATACTGAGACATTTCTTCACCATCGCACTGTTAGACAGAAGCAATCCCTCTTTTCAAGTAGGTGAAAGAAAAAAAAAAGTGAAATTACTGGTTTTGTATAGATGGAAAACTATAGATTTCTACAAAGTGAGACTTACAAACTAAACACCAGCACACTCCCAGAGGCAGAATGCAGCAGAGTTTTCTGACATGTTTCTCTGCTTTAAACAACTACAATGCCTAACATTTTGGAAAGCTAGACCTAGTCAATATTTACTACACATTTCAGATTTAAAACACATAAAAAATAAAGCTTTAATTTACCAGTACCAAGAAAACCAATGAACTCTGTTTCTACCTTCATAGTATCTGCAGCAAACATTTGGACTGACCTTACCACTCCCACCACCTACACAAAAGGCAGATTTAGAGTAAAAGAACGAATAACACATACTTTGGTCAATTTTTCTCTTACAGAGAGCAAAAGAACTAAAAGCCAATTAAACTAGAAAATGAGAAAAGTCTCATTTTTTCATGGTGCTTTATTTCCACATACCTCATATATTAATTTAAAAAAATTACATGAGAGAAACACTTTAAATAAATGAAAGATTAGATAAAAAATATTTTTAACTTTTATTTTCTTCTCTTTCCCCTCCTGCCATTAAGGTAGACACAAAATGAAATTCTTTATAGTTTTTTTTCTTCTGAGAAACCAAAGAATTTGTTATTTTTGTTGCCTAAGATTCAGTCTGATAATCTCAGTTTATTGGATAAATGGAAAAAAGGAATCCACAAGCAGAACAAAGTTCTTTGCTGCAAAACTGCCTCATAATAGTGCAAAATACAGTGTTGAAACTACTTTTCCTTAGTCCCTTTTCCTTACTTTTCACACATTCAACCACGGCTGATCTCACGGCTCCTTTGCTGTCAAATAAATTGGAGGAAAACCTTACAAGCATGGTAATGAGTATATGTGAAGGTGAGCACTGAGTGATACTTGCCAGTTCTGCAACAGCAAGGTAAGGATGTCTGGATGAAAACAGGTTGGGAGTCGGAAAGCCAAGCCTTACTCCTTTCACTGAATTCCCTGAAATGAAAGCAGAGAGATGAAGGCTGAGATGTCCTCATTCTTTCACAGAACTTTCAATGTAGTTCTGACCTATGTCTGATCATACATAAAACAGTGAAAGAAAATAAACAGTTTTGGAATTTCTATTAGTAATTCTAGTTTGTTTAAAAATTCATGTTCTCTTTAGGAAATGATTAATTTTAATTACAGTTTTGGCCAAGAAAATCTAGAAAGTTTTCAGGCAAGATACTTTCAAACACTGTATTCCTGTCTGTTTCCAGTAGGCAAACCAGTCAGGGCAAAATAGAAACATAGCAGAAAATTCATTGAGATTTTCTACTTTAAATAAAAATACTTTTTATTTAATACAATTTTATTTATATTTTGAAATATTATGCAGTAAAATAGTGTCTTCAATTATTCAATTTGCTTTTTGTTGCCCAGGTTGCTATGTTATTTCCTAGGTGTTTTTCTAAAATTTTGCTATTCTTAACTGCTTATTGCTTAGATTGCCCTTGAAGAAAAACTTCAAGTATCATGTAATTATAATATAGTATAAAAACACCTACATAATCACATGTTTAAAGAAATACATCCAAAATAAAAAAGCAAGTATATGGAAAGAGAATATTGTCTGAAGTTTCCGTGTTCCAGTGTATCACTATACACCTTGGAAATGCTTACAATGTATGGAAAAACTAAATTTGACATCTAAGCCAGTGTTTGAATTTTTGTGTTCAGAGATAGATAGTTCAATGATAAAGGGCATTGCTTTTGATAAACATTAGATAACTAATAGGCTGTTCTAAGCATTACACCTAAAAGTTCCCAAGGGTGTCTGAGGATGAACTGAGCTATTTGGATCATTTTAGCAAAATGAAGCCTCAGGAAGAAAAAGATATATTAATTGTGTATCAAAAATAGTGGGCATTCCTTCAGTTTTCTGCATTTTAATGGAGAATGGCCATTAAAAACAAAGATCAACAATCAGCTATGTCATTTCATACAGGGCAAGAATGTCAAAGATAGCAGGATCTGCTGCAGTGTCCCCTATTGTGCTGCAAAGTAGACAACATCTATTTGGAAACATTGGAAGTGAGATCTTTGCCTCTTAAAAATGAAATGTGAAAAATAAATTGTTCTGATACCTATTAAAGATACATGGAAAGCAGTTTTGTAGGTGCTGTTAATATGTGCTGCTTCCCCTTAGTTTGAAAGTTAACCAGAACACCTTAAAAACACATAATTATGTATTAAAAACTCATATTTCTTGTTTTATCCTCAGTAAGCATGTAGGTCTTCACATATGGCTGATTTATGGAAACTGTTTCACAGAAGGAATTGTCACTTGCTTCTGTTTAAATTGGGGTCTGGAAGGCTGTGTGTAACAGCATTCCTGATAATTGGTTCTATTATAAAGCACTTTCATGGCAAATTTTTTGAACACAAAACAGACTGCATAACACTACCTCCCAGGAAAAAAACCCACAACACTATCCTGCCTAATTACATAGAGTAAATGCAATTATACATCAAATAATGTAGGTGCCAAACCTGAAATTTGGAGTACGTATTTTAAACAATACAGAGTTGCCACAGAGTTTAAAACAAAGACATGAAACACAATGGTTTCGAATCTTCTCTAAGAAGAAGAAGAAAAGAATTCTTATGTCTTTTCAAAGTGTACTACACTGCTATATTTTTCCTTTTAACTCACTCTCTAGCAGACCTTTGCTACTTCATTAAAACATTTTTCAACATTTCATATGTATTTGTGGTGTAGCAAACCCTAGTTTATTCATGCTGAGTGTCTAACCTTTCTCAAAGCAATTTAGTAACATTTCTCCTTTCTTCCTTTTATAAAATCTCATCTGAATGGCTCTGAAGCAGAACTGGGCAAGAATTGACCTGAACACAAACCTTTTAAAGATTAGAAAAGGAAAACTTGGGGATTTATTTATTTGTCTTGGATCTGGTATATCAGCTTTGCTTTGATTCTAATTTTCATGCTTTATTCTGTCATCCAGGTCCAGCTAGCACTAGAAAAAAATTTTTCATTGTAAAATTGCTCTCATACTATTTCAAGTGAGAATGAAACCAAGAAGTTTCCCAAAGACTATCACATAACATGATCTTAGAATATAACTATCTTAATTTATAGTTGCCTTCACACATACTGAGATTCTCCTCCAAACCATTAACTAAAATATCAATAACTTTATTTAGGATATGAAACTTCATTTCAAGGAAGACGTGATGGTATGGATGGATACGAAAAGTCAGCTAAAAAATTCTGAACTAAATTAAATAAAAAGTAATTCAAACATTAGTTACAAAAAGCAATATTTCAATTTGCATAATTTACTGGGACAAATTACGTATTTCTTTTTCAACATCTAATCACTACATTTCCTTATTGCAGACAACATCTCATCATATTCAGTCAAAATTCTCAAGGTCTCAGGAGAATCCTCACAAAATTACCTGTCAAATATCCTTGATTATATATTAGTCATCATTCATATAAATAATAAAGAGTCTTCAGATTGGTCTTTTAAGAGTAGTCTATAGTCACAAATATGTATACACAATTACTATAAGGTTTTCCAGTGTAAAATCCCATTTTTCACTTTTATCTTGGAGTGGAAACTGTGGTAATTTAAATTGTAGATCAGGGAGTAATAAAAGGAACTCACAGGAGTATGTAGGCAAAGTACTGGAAGGGCAGCACAACAATCTTTTTCCCTCTGGGATTCCCAGCTACACTTCATACCAGCCAGCTCTAGGGTATGTTTAACAATAGAGATACCTTATTTTCTCAGCCAAAAAGGAAGAGCTTTCTGCCTGGCAGCCAGGACATGCATTGGATTAAAACAGAGGATGACAAAAACTCATTTGACCACTGCATCACCCACAGTGAAGCTGAAAATAAAATGTTTAGGAAAAAAAAAATTAAAAATTCAGAAAAATTTTACACTTTCAAATATAGAGGCAGTTCAGATAATACACAATTTAGACCCAATGAAACTGACATAATATATAACTTAGTGCAGGAGTAAAGAACTACACCATCCACTCCATTAAAGTAGTGTTGCAATCAAAGATAGGATATATGTATTTTCAAATCCACTTTCTTTGTAAATAAGAAGCGCTATTAAGCGATCATAATTTTTGTTTTACTCTGTCATTTGAGGAAAATCATTTATGCTTGCAAGTTTTTATTTCTTAGGGATTCTCTTCATGAGCTAAGAATACAATACACAAAGCTCTTGAAAACATTTTAAACCAGTACTTAATTCATTTTTTGCAGTAACAAAAGATCATAAATCAGTTAAGGTGAAATTATTTCAACTTTCCCTAATTGGAGGATTCTACCTCTTTGCTATACAGTCTGGTTTTAATCCTATCCACTATTCCCTAGACACCATATTTTTACTTATATCACAGTACTGTCAAGCACAAGTGTAACAGGCTGTCTAGGCTCTTTCCCCATGCTTTCCAGGTGGATTAAAATCCTCTAACTAACCCCTCTGGTTTTTTCCTTAACCCTTGCCAGTTTCAAAAGAGTTCAGAGCCTTTAGGCAGGCTAAATCCCCTGCATTTCTGTACATTGTCTTTCCCACTCATCTACAGTGTCTCTCCCTTGACCTAGAGATTTAACTACTCTTTCCACTTGAGACTCCCAAATACTTCCCTCAAAGGTTCCCTCACAAAAACACACACCCCTCAAGCCTACTCAGAGGCCTAAATTAATTATGCTAATCAGACTACCCTGGCTAACCCAATTAAGCTTAATTAGCTGATGCCTTTCTTCCTAAACCACCTTGCCTTGGGGACATATTACCTCTGCTTTTAAGCTAGCTGCAGAAGTCAATCTCCTCTTGCAAACTTGCCCCCTAGCAACAGACATTCAGCAGGGAGAGACTTGCAGCAATAAGCCCCTCAAAAGCCTCAGCGAAGTTTCTTGCATACTTAAAACTGGACTGTATTCACACTGGAATTTGGGCTGTGAACAAAAGGAACTTATTTAGAAAGCCTAGCTTCCATATGAAGCCAATACTGCCAATGATAATCACCCTTTCTTGGTTTTTCTATGTCATTGGAGAGACATTGTAGCTCTCTGGTCATGGTCAAGAACACCCCTGTCCTTAGATAGCAGTGCCATTGACCATCTACTGCCCATCTGATCCTGGAGGTGTTCATTATTTCACCTGTGTCTCCCTTCAATGTCACAGCAGGAAATCTCATGTGCTTTTATTTACTAAACCTGCATGCAGTGATGCAGAAAAACCCCTCTGTGGCAGATCCCAGTTAAATTCTGTCCTGCGTGAAGTGCAACTACCTTCCCTCACTGCTTTGTGAACTGAACAAAAAACTTTTGAGCTTCTGGTTCATCAAAAAACTATTTCTTTCCAAAATTTCCCTCAGAGAAAAGTCTAAACCAAAAAAAAAAGTGAAAAATTTCTACCAACTGGAATTCCAAAGCAGTGGTGCCTCAGAAATACTGAAAAGTTACATTTTCAGAAAAATGTAGTCTTCTGGAGTTCTTCAGACAGCCAATAAAATTTAAAATTCATTTCCTACTATCTGTAGACTGTTCTCCATATTATTTCTAGTGATAAACTAGAGAAAAATTTATTTCAAATCACAGGAAATTTGAAAGGAAGCTGGCAGACATCCTTCTTGAAGTGCTTTTTTTCTCATGAAAACAGGATTGTGAAGTCAAAGGAGGAAGAGAAATAAAATGGTGGTGCCTGATAAACAAATTATTTTTCACCTAAATAGAAATCAATCAGAAGAGGGAATCAAAATTGCAAAATATGTTCATATTTTGAAACCTTTTTTCTTTTAATTTTAAAAGTTGATATTATTTTATACAGGCTATAAAACTTTTTCTATTGTAAATGAAGTTCAATTTGTTCAATAGAAACTTTCTGTATAACTCAAAGATTTTTGTCCAACTAAGTGAACTGTTCCCATTTTTACTCAACAAATATGGAAAAATGCATTACTTTGACAATGATATTAAAACCTTAGTATTGTGTTTACTTGGTTTATCTTCAAGTTTAAAGGTAATTATTGTACTGAATAAACACTTATTTCCAAGTGTTAAATGAAATGTAATTTTAGATAAATAGACTGTAGTTAAAATAAATACTGAAGCAGCCAGTATCATCTGATAAATGATGACCTAGGAAGATTTAATAAGAGATATAAAAAATTGGGAACGTCATTGATCAAATATTTTATCCCATTCCAAACTGTATTCTAAAGAAAATTTTGATAACCAGAAGGTATTGCTTTAATTATTCTAAGGAATATAATGCTCTGCAAAGATTAATAATACAACTTTCCTTCCTATTAAGGCAGAACTTTTCCTCACATTACTGTCTGCTTAGGTTTTCACTGTACAATCAAAGTAATGACAGGCATATATAGACTTATTCTAAATATTTCTAAGTTTTGATGAGGTTCAGGTTTTATTTGTGCTTTTGTTTATGTGGTTTTTTGGAGGGTGTTTTGGTTGGGTTTTTTTTTTCGTAATAAGCAAATGTACAAAACATTGATATTTTTAAAAATAATTCTACTGATTTCAGTAAGACTTTAGACTAAGAGAGGATTGCAAGATTACTTCCTTGATTTTACATTCCAACAACATTAATATGTTTTGCAAGTATGCCCTCTATATAGGCACGATTAACAGGCTTAAAATCCAGAATAATTTGTAGCAATTCTGTACTTTGCAGAATGCAAACTATTCATACTTCTCCAATTAAATACATTAGTAGCATGCTCTTAAACAGAAATAGAAGTCTCTGACTGAAATAAGAAAGACCCTTATGAAGCTAAATGTTACATTTCCAATTATAACACTTGGGAAACAGTGATAGGGAAAATTGCTGGCTGTTACATACCAGAAGAAACAAGTCAAAACTTACTTTCTTGGAGGTCTTCTTTTTTCCCTTATCTCAGCTCTACACCGTGGCACCTTCTGACCTATAACGTTGAACATGTTCAGGCTATTCAGCTGTTAGAATAAACTCCAGCAGCAAGTACGAAATGAATTTCCTATTGAAAGCATGTTGATAAAATGTTGGCAGGTAGAAGTAGTGACACATGATGGAGAGAAAATTACTTTGAAAATACCCAATCTAATGTTCGCATTTGGAATTAAACAAGTAGCTGCCTGAAGCTTCCCATGTACTCAGGAAACTGCATATCTTGCAAATTGTAGTAGGATATGGATTCCTCAAGCCAAATAAGTCCTGCAGTGCATATGAAGTACAGATAGCATGTTTCCAAGACTGTTTATTTGGAATACAACCATTATTATAACCTAATTCTGCTGTGAATTAGCTCCCTTAACTCCACAGAGGTCAGGTCTGTAGCTTGCATTTAGTTCTTAAAAACTAGTGTAGTACTGAAAAACAAAAGATGGAAATGCCGACATTAACACAACAAAGGAATTTCACAAAACATGTAGCCTACTCAATGATTTGTTTCTTCTTTAGGATTTAGACTACTTAGCTCAGTACTGTATCTACTTGAGAAAAGCAATCAAATGTATGATTCCAGTACAGAGAATTTACATGCCCTATACTCATGTATAACAAACATGTTCAAGTGATAGGAGAGTTTCCTATGATATGTGTATATTTATTGTTCCAAGGAGTCTGGGTGAATGTCTAAAAATTCTTCCCGAAGCTGGCATTAATGTAAGTCTCTTTCAAAGCTTTAGAAAAGTATCCTAAAGACAGTAATATAGCTTTCTAGATAATCTCCAAATCCTCTCCTTCTAAAGGTTTTATATGTGCTCCAAAATGAAAGGACACTGTGAATCATGCAATAAATCAAGGAATTATTGTAGTATGCTAGGGACTCAAAAAGAGCAGATGGTACATATTTCTCTTGAAGGCAGAGAACATTAATGGAGAAGAATAAAACATAACAAAGGAGTAAAGTTCAGAGGAGACATTCCTTTTCAAGTCTTGCTCTTCACCTCATAGTTCCTCTTGATCCCTCATGGATGCTTCTGTTTTCTGTGATCGCGTGTCACAATCAAACAATAGTGAGTTAGAGAATGCAATTTAGAAGGATGGCACACTACAGCAACAAAAGATGTGGCAGGAGAGCTGCAAATGAGAAGTATTGGTCTCTCTTCACTCAGAGTTGACTTCTGAAGAAAGAGTAGCCCTCAAGACCTTAAAAGATCTGCAGGCACATTTTTGGAGAGAGACAAAACCTTCTCTCCTATTGACAAGTTTCCCCAAACTGGATTTATTTTCTGATGTCTTAACTTTGCAAGCTGAAATAATTTTTCAAGCTCATGAAAGATAAAAATCTGCTCTGATGCTCCACTTTCAAAATTTGATATGCTACTGTGTTCATCTGTCTTTAGCCATCACTACTAGTCAGTAGTGAGATTTTCAATGTTAGTCTTTACCTGCTCTCATCTCTAATCATCTGCTAGAGAGGAAGAATTGTAATTAATCTTGGTGACTATTTCTATTTCTCTGCTATCACAACTCAGTAAGTTCTTTAGCAATCTCTGGAACTTTTATAGAGAAAGCCTGCCTTGGTTTTAGAATCTTAATGTCAAAAATTAATCTTTTGTGGTGGTTTTAATAACAGGGAATATGGTTGGATGTCTTGAGTAGCTAGATGTTAGATAAAGAATGAACTAACCAAATCTATCTCAAAATGCATTAAAATTGATGGGAAAACTGCTCTACCTTGTGAGCTGAGAAACTGAGCTCTCCGCTCTGTTTTTTATGATATTCCACTGAAAACTGTCATAATGTAATTTTTCTTTTTTTCACTTTGAGCACTATTTGTGTGTGAAGCCTTAAATTACATGCATTCTAACAAACAGCACCACCCTCTTTCTTCAACATACAGTTCTTAAGACCCCACTGCAAATGGCATCCACAGTTTCACTCTTTCAGGGCATTTTTTAATAAATGATTGAAACACCTTTTGTTTTCATAATCAATAAAAATTTAAAGCCAAGCATATTTGAGGATAAGTTAGTTTAATAATTATGACAGTTTTATAAAACAGCAAGACAAAACTGTGGCGCTTTATATGTGGAATAATATGATTGTCTTATGTTGTGCTTGCATTGGCAAGTAATTCAGTGATAGGAACAGATCAGGAGAGCAAACAAATTGGCACAGAGGCTCCTAAATCTACATTATACACTTCATTGCTCCACCTGCTTGCCCTTTTCCAGTCAGAGGCTCTAACTCTGAGACGGGCTCAGCCTGGGAACATATTGTCTGAGATCTGAGGTGCTTGCCCAAGATTTTCAGGTTGCCATGCCACAGCTTGTAATCAGATACAATTCTGAGAGCCTTAGCTACGTTCAAGTAAACACTGCCACTGAGGAGATTCCTAACACACCTCCCACAGATAGAACCAGCCTCTTTCAGGAGGAAATTCACCCCACTGTGAAACACCTGTCAGAGAGGTACAGGCTAGAATCTACATCTCACTGTATCAACTATGGGAGTTCAATCAACTAACCTAGATATCTAATATCCTGAACATCAAATTTAGGAAGCATACAAGCAAGTAGCTCCTCCTTCGTCACTGTATCATTTTCATGTTTTCATTAGTGTTAAACCAGTGGCAAAATAATAGTGACAATGTTCATGTAAACGGCTAAACAAAACTTATTTAAAAAAAAAAATTATTTACATAAAAATTTTAAAAATATGAATGATCAATCACAAATAAAAAGGAGGAGAGGGAAGGATAGTAAATCAAATGGAAAGACGAAAACAGAACACTGGGTGAAAATGAAAAAGAAATGGTGTTAACTCAAAATGTTTCATTCAAGCTCACATACAATCTATCCTCATAAATTCTTACAAATTTTTAGTTTTTAATTTTAGTTTAGGCAATTAAACATAATTAAATTCAAGTCTTACCTTTTTACATTTTCACTATATGTTTCCTTTTTCTTTTAAAATTTTTATTGCATATGATTATTCATTTTACTTGACTAAATTTTCAGATAATTTAATCTCTGTAAAATTTACTTTTATTATGTATTGGAAAATTTTCTCCCACTTCTTTCAAAACACCAATTGTAAATTTTATATACACATACAGGGAGAGTTTTTCTAGTTGTTTAGAAACAATTTTATCTTCAGTCTTTTATACTTGAAGTAGTGTTAGAGGGGTATTCATGCTCATTCTAACATTAAAATAATTGTACTTTGGTGAAAAATGGTATACCATACACATTTGAGACCTGTTATTTTCAATAATAATGTGATAGAAGTACGCGTTACAGACTAGAAATAACTAACTCCAGGAGTTTGCCATGGTAGAGTTCACGCTGAGTGTTGAGATGCTGACAACAAAGAAAGCAAATACAATTGGTTCATTTCCAGTAGAGAGCATTCATCAAAATAGTGTATTTCCAAGGCTCAGTATTGTTTCTCCTCAATCTGCAAGTTCAAGGTGGCATCTTAACACAAAACAAATACCTCCCTTAGCTGGCAGCACTTTTCATTTCCCACCTCTGCAATAAATCTAATCTATTTTAGGAACACTTCAACTTTCACATCATACTTAGGTTTCAGATGTCATCCACAGGTTAGTGGAAATATGCAAAGTTACCTGAATTTGAGTTAAAGAGCTTTTCTAAAGAAACATGCTTTTGTCAGCCAGACAAATGTTGTCTCTCACTTATTTTTCCAGATTACAGCAGAGTGTTTTGGTAATAAGTATGGGTCAGATATTTGACAAGTGTAAACCAGAAGATGCCGTCCAGGTCCTAGCTAGTTTTATTGCCAGCTAAGGGAGTGATTTACATTATCTTGGGACTTTTACAGTCTGTGTATTTTATTGTTCCCTTCTCAAGAAATAGTAAAAGTAATACTTCTTATATTTTTAATACTGTAATGAAATCATAAAATGGAAAATTCTAGTGAATTAGACAAGCAGAAATAATCTGAAAGGTTTTGGAATAACTAGAAAATTTTGCAAACATAACAGTTTTTGAAGAAAAATAGGGATTTTCAAAACTATGGAAATCCTAATGTTTTAAACAACACCTACAAAAGCTGAGCTACCCAAAACTTTTAACTGTTTCAAAAGCAGTGACTTGTGCCCACATCCATACCAGTACAGCACTCCAGCTGACTTCACGTTGCGGGGCTGGATCAGCTTAAGCATAACTACTCAAGGACTGATAGTTGTATTAGCACCTTTACTCTACTGCAAATGCTGGAATACATACACAAATAGTGGGCATGAAAATGAAGGAATACTTTGGAAAAAAACACTTTGCATATTTTTGAAAAAAAAGTCTCATAACTTTTTTAATCACTTACAAGCTCAATCATCTTTTCACAAGACTCATCTAACCCAGCATATTCTGATTTGGAGATGTAGTCCATCTGATGGGAACTACGTTTACCACTATGGACTACTATCTACATGTTGCCAGTAGCTACAGCCATGCATGTCTTGGAAACCGGACAGTCACCTCAACTGGTGGCATGTTTTGTGTGAGGCACAGTCTAGCACTAGTATACCTTCTATGCTTTCTAACCTGACTTGTTCTTGGTGTTATTTCACACAGAACAGGCATGTTCTGGATTGGATCAGCAAAAATGGGTTCAGATCAGCAAAAATTCATGTGTCTTTCATCTCCAATCTGCTATATGAAAAATATTCATGTAAGTTCATCTTGTAAAATTATTTTCCCTCATTATTATTTGTGTCTTTACAGTTAATTTTTATTTCTTGAACTTTAATGATGAAGGTCCTAGAAGACATTCCACAAGGAATTTTTACAGGGATTTTCATCATTTTCTTTTGTTTCACAGAAACATTAAGCTTGATGTATTGAAGGACCATATTTGCATTACCTGAAGCTGTTAATGGATTTTTCTCTTCCCAACTGAAGGACAATAAGCATATAGCAAGCATTCATATTAAGTCTGAGGCTGGGATTCATGGGGATCTAGGCTAAGCAGACATCTAGTTTTCCTCCAAAAGCAGTGTAGTGAGAAGGCATCTCTAAAAGCCAGTACAATCTTCCTGTCTTAATAACTACTTTAGCACAGAAGTGTCCTTGTAGAGGCATTTCTCTATGATTATTTAAAGGAGCCCAGGTGAACACCTTAAAGTAGGCCTCTAAGTTTTAGACAGGTAATGATGGGTAAGATGAAAAGGCCGAATTCTGTAACCTTTTACTTTGTACTATTAAATCTTATTACAGTTCTATTACCCTGGTCCTCAAGGTCTTTTAACTCTACACAATATTCAAGAGCTGCTTTGCATTTATAGTTCCTCTCACCTTTATGCCATCTGCAAATTTCATTAAAACATTTTTGGTTTTTGTGCCGGAGTCATAAATGAATATATTAAATGACATCAATTCGCAGACAAGAAACTCCACTGGCAACCTACTTTCAGCCCAACACTTTGCTTTTCAGAATAGGTATAGCATATTCTATTTTCTTTAGCCAAAGTCTTATAGAGTATAAAAAACTTGCATTACTTTGCATCTTTCTAGGCTAGAAATATCCAAAATGTATCAACATTCAGAATTAAATGTTGGAACACATGATTCCTAAAAATTAGTAAAAGGATATTTAAATGATCTGTTCAAGGACTTCAGGAGTGTAATTCCATTATCTACACACGGGCATCTAGTGCCCTGACCCTCACCTGTGCCATGTGTTGGGTCTCCATATGGACATAGAGGGTACCTTAAGATATGCCAGATGATACAGCTGCTCAGGCAACTGATTTGGGCCCTTTGTTAATGGATTGGGTATAGGCAGCCAGGTTTTGGTACAGGGAGGGCTGCAAGTGTGGCTTCTGTGAGATGAGGGCCTGCCCTGTGCCAGACATGGCCGGGCCAGGCCAGCTCCACAGCAGATCCACCACAGGCCACAGCTGAGCCCATCAAGCCAAGCTAATCGTGGCTCTGTGGAAACGTATTTACATCAGGGCAGAAAATGGGAGAGAAGGGAATAAACGATGAGAAACAAGAGGAAATGGCAAATTTGAAGGAGGAGGAGGTACTCCATGGTGAAGCAAACACATGCACATCTCTCCCAAAGGACTGAGGCTCATGAAGGACCAGTGCTAGAACCCTTTGCAGGGATGGCAGCCCACAGAAGTCCTGCTCAGAGCAGGTGCTTCTCACAGGACTCTGTGGCCAGCAGATGAGCCCACACTGGAGCCAGTATTACAGTAAATTACAATTTGGGGCCAATGTAATCATTACTAAATGGAAGGAAATCCTTCTCTGAGACCCAAGAACTTTTCGTATATAAGATACACATGAAATAGAAAAAGAAACAAGTCTGTATCATCACATATCTGTATCATCATCATAGAGCTGAAATGGTTTTACTGAATATTTAACATGTATAAGTCAGACAGATACCTACAATCATTGTACAGGCTTCCTACAGTCACTCCAAAGGCCTGGGGGAAGAGTCTCTGGTTTGGCTTTCATAGGCTATGCGGGGAGCATAATGATTTGGCTAGACCTGATGCCTTTTTTCAGTTTTTTTGACAGCTAAATTTAGCAGGTTATTGTGGACAATGACCGTCAAAGTCCCATCTGAAATATATTTAAAATTTTATATTCCTACAATACAAAGAATATGGCTAAGTGAATAGATCACTGTACTCAGTATTGCTTCTGTCTCTAAGTAGCAATACATTACACAGGATGGTTTTACATCCACCATTTAGGGAAAATGAGGTATGATTTGCATCATTAACTGTGATTACAGATTCAAAAATAGACCTATAATGGTCATATTCCCCATTTTCTGCTAGAAGAGAATTCAGAGCTAGGTGCTACAAAATAGATTATTTTAAGTTTTTCCTAGAACACTACTACTTTACAGAATTGAATGGGGTATTTCAGGTTGTTGATATATGTTTAGGCCAGCTGCAGTAGGAATACAAAATAGACAAAATGTTTCAGAGTACCTGTGCAATAAAAATACACTATGCAAAGACAGGTACTAGTCAAGAGGGATATATAAGAGAATCGAAATGAAGGTCTCTTCAGTAACCTTGCAAAAGGGGTGTAAGTACCTCCTTGGGATAACTCATGACTTTCCCATTGTCACGGTTTAACCTCAGTTTGCAACAGAGTACCATGCACATACCTGCTTACATTACACTCTTCCCCCCCTCCATGGAATAGAAAAAAAAAAAAGGTAAAACCCATGTTTTGGGACAACAACAGTTTAATAGTTGAACTACTATTACTACTACTACTACTACTACTACTACTACTACTACTACTACTACTACTACTAATAATAATAATAATAATAATAATAATAATAAACGTAGTAATTTATTATTACTGTTAAAAGAGAGACAACAAAAAGAGACTGAGAATTAAAACCCAGGAAGGGCAAGTGATACACAATGCAGCTGCTCACAACCCACTGATGGATGCCCAGCCTGTCCCTAAGCAGTGACTTGTGGCTCTCAGCAGTTTCTGTACTGGGCATGACATTCTGTGGTATGGAATATCCCTTTGGCCAGTTTGGGTCAGCTATCCTCCCATATTCTTGTGCACTTGCTCAACAGCAGACCATGAGACACAAGAAGTCCTTGATTTAGAGCAAGTTACTTAGCAACAGTTAAAACATCAGTGTGTTATCGACATTATTCTACTAGTAAATCCAAATATCGACATTATTCTCCTAGTAAATCCAAACCACAGAGCACTGTACCAGCGACTGTGAAGAAAATTAATTCTGTTCTGGCTGAAACCAGGACACCCATGATTAGTGAGGTACTGTCTAGAGAAAGAAAAAAAGATACGTAAAGTTCAAATATCTGGATGAGCACTTAGCTGGGAACACATAGTTGAGTTATTGACATCTTTTTTTAGGATACACATAAAGTAAAGGAGAACAAACAAGCCCTGTTTTTCACCATTGCTCACTCATTACAGCACACACTAGGAAATAGGATGTCTGGCATTTTCTGAGTGCAGCTCCAGTTTCATAGAGGAGTCATTTGGGGGTCAAGTTCCTCCTTAGCACTGTTCATCTCAAGCATCGCTCACTTGTTAAAGATAAGCCATGATACAAGAAGGAACAGGAAATATCTTCACTGATCCTAAACAGTCATGGGCAACGTGTCAGCCCCACAGTAGTATCACAGTTTTCAGGGTGACAGATATTACTTCTGTACTAATTCTCCTCTGATATCACTGTATTTGCAGTCTTTTATCAGTTACCTCCTACACTAGTGGCCCAAACATCCTGAGAGTCTGCCACCACCCTTCCCACCTCTCCGTTCCAGACCCATAGCATTCTGGACCTATTTTGCAGGAGTATTTTGAAGTAGGCACAAAAAAAGCTCCCTTTTGCCTTCACTGCCATCTCCAGCCAGAAACTCTCCTTGTTATCTACAGCAAAATATCAAAGTTAAAAAGAGTTGTATACATGCAGCTCTACTAGACAGACAGTGGACTCCAAGAAGGACTGGTTGAGGGAAACAAGTTGGTTGGTACAGGATATTTATGCGTGTGAATTTCAGAGTGGGTGATAAAAAATCAGTCCTAGAGCTTCCAGCAGCACATTCTACAAAAATCTTCCCTGTGAAATGAAATCAATCAAAAGTTGCCTTTAAGTATTCAGTGAGGCAAGATCTATTGTAAAGTGAGGAAATGCATCACTGAAGAGAGAGATAGCTTAGCTATTCTACATAGTTTCCCAGAACTCCCTTGCCCTTTTTGGAAAATATTTAATACCATGAAAGGTGCTGATAACATGACTTTATTTTCCTCCTCACAGTAACACTATGCAAAATCTAAACTTTATAATCCATTTCTAAGTCTTCATTTTCAGAGTATTTTCTCAATGACAAATGATTACTTTGGATTCTGGAAATTCTTTGGATTTTTCTAATAGATAGCAACCCAAGGAATAGTCTTTTAAGTGTAGGAATTGACACATTTCTTTAAAAAAACCAAACACAACATAACTCTCAAAACCAAAACAAAGCATTTCCTTTTCTTCACAGTTATTTTTCCAGTAAAGAGAAATGGAAGAAGTTCTTAAATTCACCCTAATTCAAAATGAAAACTTTCTTGAAATATCAAAATTTCTTCTAGAAGGGATATTCAGAGTGTCAGTCAGCTCTGCCTGAAAGTACCTTTCTGAATTCATTCAACCACAGAAGCAAATCTGTGATTGTTTTCAAGGGTTCTGAAAACTTGTATCGTATTTTCACTTTAAAATGCACATTAAAGCATTACATGTGCTCCAATGTGCATTCTCAGCAACAAAAATGCTTTTAACCCTCAACTTTTAAAAGCAGCTGCAGGGATTTGTTCCCCAGAGAAGACTGTCTTAAAAAGGCCAATGGAATTTCTAGGTTCCAGAGGGACCATGCCAGGCTTGTTTGGATTGTCTCTGGGGTCCTTCACACAGTTCAGCTGAGGAAAGTGCAATTTGTTCATTATGCTTGCTGATCGTTCTTTTTTAACCAATTCAGCAAGTACAAATAGTGGAAAAAAAGCAGAATAACCAGCCAACATAGGAAACATCTAAAATGCACACACTTCCATTCTGCAGTTACACCTTCAAGAATTGTACTGGTTGGAATTTCCCTTGCATGTTTAAAGAAATAAGGATTATAAATATTTTCTTTCCCTCAGAAATTAAACATTCACTATCACTTGCTAGACTGAGTTAGGTTTCTCTATTCATCTCTCATAGGAAATAGCCAGAAGGAATTGTGGGTTCGCTGAAGCTATTGGTCACCCATGTCACCAAGGTACCTCAATCAATAGCAAACTTTCAGTTATGTTCTGTGCAACCATGAGAAGAGATTAAAAAAATCTATAGGAAAGTACTTAAAAATCTTCCCCTCCCACCCCCCACAGGATTTGGAGTGCTACATTAATTGCTTTAGCATAATCAAAGTTGGTATGAACACTGCTTTAGTTTTCATCTGTGAAATACAACACAAACTGCTCAATAGGAAGTTCTTCTGCTTATTTTTTGGAGTGAGGGAGAGAAGCCTCAAATAAAATTGTAATGCTATTTAAAGACATTGAGCATGCACATTACCAAACAGTCCCTGATAGAATTATTTCTCACTTAAAGTGAATAAAATAGAAAAGAGCCGATGATTAAAGTGGTTATATGAGTTACTAAGCAAAGTCAGACATTCAAAGGCAGGAACAGAACATAGATTGTCAGGTCTTGGTCCAGCACACAGATGTTTTTTGTGGAATACTCTTTTTTTTTTTTAACATTTTCATCACTGCTCTAAAAGAGGCAGTTATAAAAATCTCATCAGAAAGCATTTTCACACTAAATTCTAACAGCTCTAGCATAGTTAGAGGGCAACAATAACTACAGTTTCGTTTCACTTTTAGATAAGATCGTAAAGAAAACCAGGAGATACACTTTAGTTTATCCTTATCTCTAATATGCTCTATTCAATAGCCATGGCTTTTACCTTCAGCTCCCAGCACAGCCTTTGCATATACTAATATGAAAATGCAAGTATAAATTTAACTGTATTCCCACCACAAAAAGACAGAATACTCTTTTACTTTAAAACAACAGTAACAACAAAACATTGCATGGTTTTAAAATATTTTTCCTTCTTACTGAAGGCAGGAATTTCAATTAAATCTATTTTCATGGACAGTAATAGTTAAAATTCTGAGTTGAGCATTAGCAATGCATTGGAATGATAATAACTGTAACTAGAATCAAAATTGTACAGAGCCAATTCCCATTTTAAGTTGAAAAATATAATCTTGTCCTTCTCATGAAAGTAAAAATGTAAATGTCTAAATCAATGTGGGCCCACTTCTCCATGGAGTAGGGGACCTGGTAAAAAAGGACATGGAAAAAGCTGAGGTACTCCATGCCTTCTTTGCCTCAGTCATCAATGGGAAGATTTGCCTACAAGAATCCCAGGGCCTTGAGAACAATAGGAAAATCTGGAGCAAGGAAAGTACCCTCTGTGGAGAAGCACTGAGGGAATTGATAACATCACTGCAAGGACATTTCTGGTTATCTTTGAAGGGCCATACCAAGTGGGAAAGAGAGGGGGGATCCCTGAGGACTTGCAGAAAGAAAATGCCACTTCTATTTTGAAGAACGGAATGGAAGAAGATTTGGAGAACCTCAAAGTGATCACCACAAACCCTTGGAAAATGATGGAACAACTAAATTTGGCAGCCACTTTTAGACATGAAGGACAGAAAGGTGACTGAAGTTCAGTCAGGATGGGTCCTGACCAGTGTGGAATGACTCGTTCAGTGGCCAAGGAGAGAACAGCAGATGTTATTTATCTTGGCTTGAGTGTCCTATGAAATTCTCATAGACTACCTGGTGAAATACGTGCTTGATAAATGAACAGTGAGTTGAAAACTGGCTAAATTGCTAGATTTGAAGGCTTATCATCAGAGAAGGAAGTCCAGCTGGAAGTCAGCCATTCATAATAAACCCAATAGGCCAGTACTGGGACGACACTGATTGTCATCTTTATTAATTATAATTGATAGGACAGAGTGTACCCCCAGCAATTCTGCAAATTGCACAAGACTGGGAAGGGTACCTGATACACCAAAAATTGTACTGTCATTCAGAGGAACCTCAGAAACCTTGAAAAATGGGTTGACAGGGATCTTATGAAATTCAGCAAAGGGAAGACATCTGGAAGGTAAAAGTGCAGGGACCAGGTGACTACAGGGTGATGCTGATGGAGAGCAAGCTGAAGGGCATGAGTCAGCCATATGCCCTTATAAAAAAGGAGGCCAGTAGTTTCCTGCACTGCATTAGGAAGAGTGTTGCCAAGGGCTCAAAGGACATGATCCTTCCCCTCTATTCAGCATTTGTGGAGCCTTACCTGAAGTGCTGTGTCTGGTGCTGGGCTCCCCAGTTCAATGGAGACATGGTACTGGAGAGTTCAGTGAGAGGCTACTAAGATGATTAAGGAACCAGAATATCCAGCCTATGAGGAAAAGCAGAGAGAACTGTAACTGCTTAGCCTGCAAAACAGAAGGTTCAGGAATCTAATCAGTGTCTACCAATACCAGACAGGAGGAAGCAAAGAAAGAGCCAGGCTGTCGTTCGTGCTACCCTGGGAATGGTCAAGAGTAAATGGCCACAAACTAAACCAGGAAATTCTATTTTATCATAAGAAAAAGTATTTTTACTCTAAGGCTGATTGAACATCAGAACAGATTGCCCAGAAAGACTGTGCCGTCCCCATCCCCAGAGATATTTAAAAACTGTCTGGATATGGCCTTGATCAACCAGCTCTAGGTGACTGCTTGGAGTAGGTGCATTGCACAAGAAAATCTCCAGAGGCACCTTCCAACCTCAGAAATTCTCTTATTCTGCATTTTATACAGTTATTACACTCTGAAGGGTAAGGTAAGAAGCATAGAAAGACAGTTTTTCAGCTCCAATGCTTCCAATGATGTTAAGTAAATTTACATTTGATGAGGATCTGGCTAAGAGAGCTTTAGAGCATTAGATGGAACAATTCTCATATAAGCAAAACTGGCAAACAGCATAAGAAATAGAGACTGAGTCAAAGAGATTGCTGGCATTTAAAGCATGCTCTCACAGGAAGCATACAAGTAGAAGGAAGGAAAAGTGAACTAGTGATTACCATTAATAGGAATGGTGGGGAAAGAAGTGTTGGAGAAAATGCAAGCATGTGGAAAGACGTGAAGTAGAGATACCCTACACACTCCTTAACTTAGCAGAATTACAAAATGTTTTAAAACAGATAGCATAATACATCCACAGAAACAATCAGAATGCTGAAAGTAAGAAGCCAAAAGACAGTGAGACTTTAATGATAAGAAGGATAGGAGGGGGTCAGAGCCATTTCATCCAATAGGCTGTTGTTGGTTTTAATCTTTATTTCTAATTTGCTGTTCCGTTAACATTCATGGAAATAGCCAAATGCTCTGCTTCTTCAGTTAAGGATCCTGAGATATAACAGGACTGCAGGAGAAATTTGGAGAATAATGCTAACTCAATATAAATTTAGCTGCTGAATATATTCAAAGGAAACAGCTTCCTCCTTCCTGTGTTCTTGCTGGCCTAGGGAAGAAGATTGTAAATCCCTCCTGTCATTCATTTCCAAAGTTAGTATTGATATGAGACACTATGAAGTCTGCAAATCAGGAGATAAAACTCACTTAAAAGTTAAAGTAGTTCACTGACAATTCTCCATCATCTGTGAACTTCAAACAAGCAAATTACTTTATAAATTCTTCTAAAATCCTTCTCTTGAGATTTTTCATTGTCAAATACATTAAAGTTTATTTCTAACTCTGAAACATCTATATATATATATAATAAAGCAATTTAGAAAGTATCAGAACAGAAATTTATTTTAATCCTTTGACTTATTTTCTCTTGGTGAGTTGAGAATTTTAGAAGAATATAAAAACTCAACAAGGTTAGAGGTGATATCACTGGAGACAGTAGTTTCCTTCCTTCAAGTCACTGAACCATAAATAAAACATCATGATAATAATTTGGTTTTTTCAATTCTTGATTCCATTTGCAGACAGGAAGAATGAGATGAGACTGTTGGAATTAACTCAAATTAAGTTTTCTTCTTGCTTAAAATAACTGAGGTCTATGTACTAAAGCACTGGAACATAAAAATTAATGCAATCTACCTTAATTTGACTTTCTTCAAAACATTGTTACAATGGTGCTTGATAGATACTAGTCAATATTTCTCCCAGCATAAGTATCTCACTGGATTTTTCATAAATCTTACGATTTTTTTACTTATTAAAGCAATAAGGTAGTTGAAGGCTCTGGGGAATGTTTGATGTTATCTTTATAGCACAGCTAAAGGGAAAAAATGCAATCTATGGGGGCTTTTAATATTTTTGTGTGCTCAAACTCTAAAATCACAGTAATAATTCTAATACAACTTACAGGAAATAGGAGAAATTTAGGAAAATATACTCTTTATCAACAGCTTTAGGCCAATCTAATTTTTCATTAGAATAATAGCTAAAATTTGACCTCTGAGTCCTTTTTCACCTTACAGGGAAAAATTTGCTTTCTTTCATGGACTGGTGCTTCATAAAGAATGCAGACAAAACATCTGTTACTAATTATTATTTATTTGTATCACAGTAACACTGAAATGGTCTCACACAAATCAGAGGTTCCATTGTACTTTATGCTGGAAAATGCATTCAAGGAGACAGTCTCTGCTTCAAAGACTTTACAGACAAGGCAGACACATTCTTTCCTCTGAAGATTAGAGATGAGGTATTGTATCACAGAACAATCATTTCCTCTATATTATGCAAAAAGTCTTTAATAGAGACAAGAATTAAATATAGATATTTTACTGGTAATCTTAATTCTTTGATTGTCCCTTCATTTTCAAGTACAAAATACTCCTTAGATAGTGGGCCTAATCATAAAGGCTACCAGGAAACTTTCTGGGCATGCAAGTAAATCTTTTGTACCTGTTCAATCTATGATCAAAATGGAAAAATCTCCTCCTAAGCTGGAGAGAGATAAAATGTATTTTGGAATTCTGATAATATGTGTAAAAACTTTATCTATTTCTTAACAATTCACACCATGCATGTTTAGATTTATGCTTTGTTAGGAATTAAATTTTGCACTCTTTCTTCTGTGATGAGCTCTGTTTCACAAAGTCTGTGTTATTGATTTCCTAACAGACTGGATATCATTGTAAAATACTGATATAGCCTTTCCTTTCTTGTATATAAGGTGCCTTCAGTATGCATGAAATAATGAATAGATTACAAAGGACTTTTCAAACTGTCTATCGATCCTAGTGCAGTACACAGTAGCAACGCAAAATTGATGAAAACTTGAGTGAAGCTAAAAGAAAAAAGATCCAGAGCTTGAATCATTTTAAAACTCATAAACTAAAATGAATGACAGCGTGTTTCCTCCAACATATTCCCAAAATGGCTGAATGTAAATATCTGAGCTGTTATTAATATTAATTTTAGATCACTTTTTACAACCCCTTTTAGATCCCTTTTTACAACCCCTGCTGCATTAGCAGGACCTGGGAAACAAATTATGGAGGTAATCAATTATTACATTTATCCAAAATCAAATGCAATATACTCAGCACCAAATATCAGTTGGTCAAGGCCATATCCAGACAACTTTTGAGTATTGCCAAGGAGGGTGATTCCACAGCCTCACTGGACAAACTGTTCAACAGTTCTGTCACTCTCACAGTAAAAAAAAATGGTTTTCCTGTTTAAGCAGGATTTTGTGTATTTCTGTTTGTGACCATTGCCTCAGGTAGCTTTGTGGGAGAGAACTGAATAGAACCTGGCTCTGTCTTCCTCACACCCTGCCTTCAGATATTCATTTGCAATGATAAGATTCACCCTTCTAAAAATTCCAGTCCTACTGTAAATGCTGAGGAACAGGCAGTATTCAGTACCTCAGCTTCTCTGTGTCCTGTGACAGCAGATGCCCTGCCTCGCTCAGCAACAGACACACCTTTACCCTACCCTTTCCTTTGCTGATTATGCCACCTAAAGGAGTGTGTCTTTCTGTGTTTCTTCTCATTAGGTGTTTCACCTGATTCATTTTTTTCTCATATTTGATGTTTAGTCTGAGATTATTTCCCCTGTAATTTAACCTATGATTTTTTTCCAATATGGCCATGGTATCTTATAGGAAAAAAAATCTGGTATACTATCTTTTCAGGGTTCATTTACAGTATTGTTGTGTTTTTATAAAGTTCTAATTCTACACTAATATTAAAAGGACTTCTCAAAACAAATTTCTTCAAGGCTGCTTTCTCTGATTCATTCTGGGGGCCCAGAGATGAAGTCATGTTAGTAAGTTTGTTGAAACAAAGATGCTATGTTAAACTATATTTCTTCCGCATTTTTGGCATAGCTGACTTCACTCAAAACCTTATCTTCTTCATTAAATTTGTCCAGATAAAGTGAAGACATTTTGAAAACAGACTGCAGTTAGACAAATAATCATAGGCACACTAGATTTTTTGACATAAAAATGGATTTGTTTCACATTTTAATATCAAAAAACTGCCTCCATTCCTTCTATTCAGTTTTTCTTTTTAGCACCTAAAATGGGAATTTCACTTATTTTGAAATCTGTTAGAAGAATTTATGGAGACAAATGTGTTATATAAATATGTATATATATGATTTGAATTTAATGCTTTAAAAAATTAATGAGTCATAAGAGAAGAGGTATGTCAAAAAAACCCAAACTTTAAATGAAGGTAAGAAGATGGAGTGAAATCTACAAGAGACATGAGTTTCATATGGAAGTAATTAGGAATAAAAATTAGAAACATTACAAAGATCTCTAAGTTATTGATGTTAGAACAGGTAGGACTTCAGAAGACAGCTGGAGTTATCCTAACAAGTCTATATTTTTCCCTCAAAATTAACAGAACTATATCCTCCAGGAGAAAGATGAGTAAAAATATAAATAATTTTCATTAAGACTGTTTTTCCCAAACAATTAAATATATAGCAAAATTATATTATAGTTCAACCATCTGCATTATATGATTCTCTTCAAATATGAAAACTTTGGAGAGTGGATCAGCTGGATGTCTACCTCCTTATAACTTTTTTTTTTTTTTT
>WEKY01017841.1:35773-57598 GCA_013390045.1 Picathartes gymnocephalus | reverse complement strand
TTAATAAAAGTCTCTCAAGATTTATATAGTTAAATTTACCTCAATTTATACTTCAACTATTATTCACCATTTATTATGGAGAATAACGTAGTGCAGGTTGCCATGATCCCTCATTGGCTTTTCCCTGGACTCACTATATTAACCTTGGTAAGACACTGGTATCATCATCTTGTGGAAACTTGATAAACAGTAACATAGCTCAGCATTTTCTCTCCAAAACTAGGAGGCACCATTTAGCTCTCACACACAAGCCTTTCCACTATTCTTATCTTCTCAGAAGAAATTCTTCACAGAAGGGATTTAAGGGAGTAAATCCCTAATTTCACTGTCCAATTACCAACAGGTTGCTCAGGAAATTGATTAATCATTTTTGAACCTGCTTGGTGTTATTTATCTCCACGACCACCTGTGGCAACACATGCCATTAACTCACTAATCACTTTGTAAGGCAGCACTTTGTGTTACCTCTCTAAACTCCCATCCTGCTAGTTTCAGTGAGTGTATTCAAATACTGGGGGATTTAATGAAGAACAACAGCCTTAACTACTATCTTTGTGACTTTGCCAATATTTATCATCTGCTCAGGCTTTTCTTCCCAAACAGGAAAGGCTCAGCCAGTTTGCCGATGACACCAGACTGAGTGGTGCAGTCACCACACTGAGGGAAGGGATGCCACCCAGATGGACCTTGACAGGCCTGAGAGCTGGGTCTGTAAAAACTTCTATGCTTGCATTGGGGCAACCCCGAGCAGAAATGCACGCTGGAAAATGGATTGAGAGCAGCCCTGAGAAGAAAGAGAAGAATGTGGATGTCCTATCCATGGAAGTGTTCAAGGCCAGGCTGGATGGGACTTGTCTATTGGAAGGAATCTCTGATCATTTCAGGGGGATTGAAGAAAAATTATCTTGAAGGTCCTTTCCAATGCAAATCATTCTATGACAACTTTAATCTTTTAATATGAGACAATGTTTCATTCCCATAATTGTGAGAAGTTAATTTCTCTGCATCATTTTTGACTACATTATAGACTTTTTGAGATGCAAGGAAAAGCACTGTATCAAGTGCATCAATGTTTTTCAGAGAAGAAAAAATATTTGTTTCTGATTTAGTCTCAATATGTTTCCTGATAATGCCAAATATTTTGTTTGTTCTTGAGAACAAAGTGCACACTGAGTTGATGATTTCAGAAAACTGCCAGAGAGACCAAGATATTCTTCCTGAATTTTAATTTCCAATTTCGAGTTCACCATTTTTAAAGTATAATTTATGTTCCATTACCTCCTATTTACTCACATAAATTATCATCTTGCATTTCTTTACTCAAGTATTGAGTTTACTGGTCTTCTTATGGGGTTTCTCACCATCAATGTCATATTTAACTGCCTGAAAGACCTCAGTAATATCTGCAAGCTTGAATATTTAGTTACACATTCCCTGTCTCAAGGTCATCTGTGAAAACATTGAATAAAAATGCACACATCACTGATCTATGGGGATCCATACTCTTCTTCCCCCTGAAAAGAGATCTAAAATTAAGCTGTGGCCTACATTTCATCTTGCCATCCTATTAAAACATTGGTTTTTCTCCACACCCATAGCAAATTTCTTACATGCCCTTTAAATAGAAGTTTCTCAAGGATTTTAATTTCCAAATCCATACACATTAGGTCTTCTGCCTCTCCTTTACCCACTTACTTACCCATACTCTCATAGAACTCCATATTTCCTGGCACCTAGTACAGTGAGATTACACCTGTGCTTCTTCATGTTATTCCATTTTGGAGATCATCATTTTGTAAGGAATGGAAGTCAGACTCACTCCATAGTTCCAGGATTTCCTTTTAAGTCCTTTTTTTGTCAGATAAAAGTTATGCTAGCAACCTAGCAGTCTTCTGCCAGTATGGATCTTTGCAGTAGATAGTTTACACAAGTTCACCACAAATTCAGCAGTTTCCCACCTGAGTTCAAACTCGTTGCTGAACGCAGTACCATCCTAGTGACTTACCCACATTTATTTGACATCATGTCATCATTGGATAAAACATACAAAACTTCTCTCCTTCAGAAAAGCTGTATGGATTACATGTCAACTTGCTTTTTTCTAGCTCCTTTCATTTAGGAATTCATCATGGAGATATAAGTTTAGTATCTGTGGTGGAAAGCATTTTTGTTCACAAATATATGCGCTGAAGTTCATAAAGTCTCAAGTTGGTGAGTCTAAAGAGATAAGTAGTATTAAGATGTTTTTCAGTACAGTGGGAAATGAACCAGGATTCACACTGTCATATTAAAATAACCAAAGTTCTAAGTGAAAAGGGAGATTTATTCTCTAGGTATGCTTTAAAAGGAAGCGGCTGCAATCACTGCATGCTCAGTAACCTGTAAGTCTGAGGAAGCTTAGCAGATCATACCCTGCAAAGGAGGAAGGCAGTAGGTGCTTGGTTTCTGGATCCCTGAGTTAGGGCTCAATTGCTGAACTACCAGGATTGAGATACTTCTGACAACTGCAGTAACAGTGATTTAAGCATCTGGACAACTTTAAGGTCAAGAACTGAAGTGCTTACAGATTACAGATCTGTCAAATATAAGAAAGAGCTCTGTGGGAGCTCTGGACCTCACAGGTTTAGACTAAGACTTCAAAATATGCTGTTCTTCCACTTCAAGAACTTAAATTCTTTCTGAGATCCTGCCTTTGACAACTGTCAAAATTTGCTTTGAGTTTATCCAGCAATTAGACCTTTCTGGTTTAAAGAAATACTTGAAAAAAAAACCTATAAATCTCAGAATAATTTATGCATTACTATCCTAAAACTCAATGGGAATTATATTTGATGTTTTATATTGCTTAACTGTGCTTACACAATACTCGATACAAATGTATAGGATTGACTCTACTGGTTATAGTATCTGGTGCTGTGATAAACTACACATGACTGTATCACACACTGTCAAAGATAATCCTACGGTTTAAAACCTGATTTTTTCCTATGTTAGCCTCTGCCTAAAGCCACTAGTAATATATATCTACTAGTCAAACAGTAAATACTCTTGCACTTGTTGCAGAATGTCTCGATTTTAATGCTAGCAAACTTGAAAATAAGTAAAATTCAAAAATGTTTTTCATGTTTACATAGCCTGAATATTTTGGTTTCCATTTCTCACAAATCTAGGGTAAATGTTTCTGTCTGTATGCTTTTCCTCTCCCTGTCTTTCAGTTATTCCACAATACTTTCAAGTGTTCAAATCTGTTGACCATTCTCTAAACAGTCCTTTGCTAAGAAATCTCCTGGGAGTTGTGGGAGGTTTTTTCTATTGTATTCAAAGAAATTTGTGAGTCAATTCTACTTATTTGTTTTGAATGTTTTGGAAATTTTCAATGGAATGTTAAGCACTTTTCTATGCTTCTTTAAAAATAATAACTATGAAGTTTACACGTGCTATATTACATATGTATGACCTGTATACATATGTTATATTTTATATGCATACACACTGTTTGTATGTGGAAAGTATATTTCTACACCCTTATTCAGTTATTGTTCCTCTGTATGTGGTCTGATTTTAAAATTAGAATTGTCCAGTAACGTAAGTTGTTCAGAAATATTTTTGGCTTTTTATCACAATAAGAGACTAATCTAATTAACCCATTTTAACCTGATTAACTTGAGTACTATTGCAGAATGAATGCATAAATTATAACATTGTAATTTAAACACATAATAATAGCAATAATATTATTGCAAAAGTTACTTATTAGCTCCTGCATTATAGCAAGACTTCTGACATCTGTTAACGTTGTATATTCACCCACCTCAGAAGAACAAACCAAATAATCAATTATAGTTTGTTCATTAATTCAAAGTATTATAGAAACTTGAAAGTCTTATGCACATCAGAAGAACCCACCAATTATTTCGTGGCACTGTGTTCATGAACTCAGAATAGCAACCTATCACTGCTGAACTTTGTTAATACAGAACATTTGCCTACAAAAGAACTCTAACTTGAAAGTGAACATCTGTCACTTTAAATCCTTGTCTACGAAGACAAAAAGTGATAAACACTTTTTTCTCCTCTTTTTTTTTAGAACACAAATCTTGATTAAATTGATAGCAGACAAGCGGATAACCTTTGAGTCTAGGAACCATGACAATTGTCCAGTCTAGATTCTGATATTCACACACCATAGAAATACTCCATTATAATCCTTATAAACTCATATCTCCCTTTTAAGCTAGAACATCTCTTTTGTAGGACACTGGATTTATTTAAAGTTTCCAGGCAGTGAAAATCCACAACTTCCCTAGATAAGATTTTGTAAAGATTAATTACTTTTACTTTTAGAAATATGTACTTTCCTTTTCAACCTTGAATTTATCTTGCTTTACCTTGAAATAAAATCCCTGGATCTCATTATACCTTTGCAGCAAAATTAAACAGTTGCATTCTGCAGTATGCATTTGCTTTGTGAATGGGCTTATAGGCAGTGTTCAGTAGGTTAACTGTATGTCACATGCATCCTGCACTGTAGCTTCAAAATGTGTACTCTACCCTACATTTTAATATCCAAGAATAATTTTTTGATGATCATTTAAAATGTTGCTAGATCAGCATGACCTTCATATAAGATTCAAATAGAGCACTTCTATATTCTTAAGGGAAACAGTAACTTAATATTCACTTTTGGGCTTTGTTTGACACTGAATGCTGAAGTACTTGACCCTAAAATATTGACCCAATTTTTATCTACCTTTGTGTTGTATAGTTTTCATTCAATATACACTGACTGCCATATGAAAGGCCTGCATGAGCACACAGTTGACAAGACATTGCCACTAATTGTTATCACGCAGAGTTGAGAAATGGAGAATTGGATTGACTTTCTATCTCAGTGAGACAGGAACAAATTCATCAAAGATTGTCCATTATCTCCGTAACTGTCAAAGGAGCTACGAATTAGGTCTGGAGAGACCAAAGACATAGTGCTTTGCTTTCAGTATCCTCACATCCATGTTCATATGCTGGGAGAAAAACAGCTTTTTGCACAGATTTTATAAAGAAAAATAACAGTTAAAAAGTAATATTTTCAAACAAGTACTGTGTTAAATACTGAAAACAGAGGAAAATCAGTAAATGAAAACCAGGTGGTGATGTGACCCAGCATCAATACCCTGCATGGTCTGTGATGTCACTTCAGACTAGTTTAATCTGGTCTGTGGACAAAACACCATCACATCTATGTTATGAAGGATCAAACATTAGTTTCAACCTGTACTGTGATAAAGTGCACAACTAGAGCTCCCAATTTAATATCCTCTGTTGGACATCTGGTTTGTGTGTAACAAAACTTCCTTTGAACCAAAATAATGTGTAACAGCTGCAATTGATTGCAGGATTACCCTCAGAACTGGGCCACTGCTTCATATAAAATGTTGGGGGTACATCCCTGGAATAACACCTGCAATAACTAAATGCCTTCAAAACAGAGAAGTATGTGACTTAGAGAACAGTGACAAAAAGGAAACTACTCCCATATTTATTATCCCAATCACTGAAATAGGACATAATTCCATGTGTCCCGTTTATATAAAGAGCTGGTCGAAAATATGATGCTTATTCTAGCCTCTAAAACTGTCTGCTCAGGCACTGACAGACCACAGATCAGGAAGAATCTGGAAGGATACATATATGTATATATATGAATTTCTCAGCCTGATTTCAGAAGCTGTCATTTAAGGTGCCAGCTTTGAAATTCAGGAGATTTAGATTGGTCCCTTAAACTTGTATGAGATGCTCTAGTATCAGACCTCTTGATTAAACCAGCAGTCAAGTGTATTCTACACTTAACAAAACACCCAAATATTCTAGCAACCCTGGATACAGCGTATCGTGAAGCCTTAAAAAATATGATTTGGGAGTGTTTAAGTCATTTCCGTTTTGTTAACTATTTGCAGTAACAATATAAAAGTATAATAAATAACTATTATTGCCTTAAAATTCTGAAGTATACTACTATTTAAAAACATATAAGATGGCCCTAAAGTCAGAGGACTGTCATCACGCTCACCGGAAGATCCAAAATTCACCTCAAATAATCTATAGTCAGTTCTTGTGAATCACCATTGTCTTTGCCTCATACAAAGCAGTCCTTTGGAGCCAAAAGACCTAGTTTTAAAAACACTAAGTATTTCTGCTTCCTTTTATTCCTTTCATGATATGTCATCATGCTTTTATTGCCACTCTTCAGAAAAATATCACCAAGTTTAAAGGTCTGAACAGTATTCATTCTTGTTTGTTCCTTCCCATAAATCCTCTAGCCAGATTTATACCAAAAGCAATTTGAAAACTTTTCCAAAGGGACTGAATAAAAGATGCAACCTATACAATGTTTTTATTCTCTTAGCTGATAATTTAATAATCTTGAGTTTTCTTAAATTATGTAGATAACAATGTTCCAAGTTTATCTATTTGTAGGCACCAAGGGGTTGTATGTGTAAAGCTGAGCAGATAGCATAAAATGTTTACTTTTTCTCAAATAGCTCATTCCATTTCACCATGGATGATTATAAGCAAGGACTGTGACTAGAAAGATCTGTAATTTTAGGTAATGCATTCCTACCTTTGAGCTGCAAACTGACTTTCAGTTTTCTAAATGGAGAAATAGAGATGCTGAAATTTTTATATAGAAGGGAATGCAACTGGCATTTTCCTGAACAGGGAATATGCACTACACAGTATAGTGTCAGAGCAGATTATATCCCTTGAACACTACCTGTGAATTACAGTGGTATCTATTAGCACTGCTGTGGTCACAGGTCTGTCAGCTGTGCCAAGAGAGTTGTTGTTGCTAAGAGATGTGGGGAGGTGGGGGTGTTGCAGATCAACCACTGATAGGTATTGTTGCTAGAAATTTTTGTATACCGTCTCCTCTGGCTTTTTTATTCATCTATCTCCTGTTCTGCTGTTTGAAATAAGCCGTTGTCACATTCAAAAGCAATGTGATAAGGATGCAAGTTCACTTGTACATATCTGTTAGGTTATGTGAAAAAAAGGCTCCTCTGCCCACACACAGATGTGTGAGGCACCGGGTCAGCCAGGGGAAACTCAATAACCTCATCACTTATACCTGCGCCCTGCCTCAACCTGGAGTGTCCCAGGGGAGCATCACCCCAGGGAAGCTGGGGACTGCACCCCTCAGACTGAGAGGTGCAGGGATGAAGAGGAGGAATTTCTTGACATTGCATGAGATATTCCACTTGCTCTGCTTGCCTGCCTGGTCATGCCCTGTACCCAGGGCCACACCATAGTCTGTCCTGTCTTCTTATTAAATCCCTTTTCTACCTCCTTACCTTAGTGAGGTACCTGTGCTTGCTTGGGGTGGGAAGGATCGAGTGCCAGCAACTAGAGTCACAGCATGGGTCAAAGGGACAATGTATCTGTGGTGGCAGTAATTGTAGACGCCAGACTGCACGCACTGTGAGTGATTGTGTGTCACCATGCAATCCCCAGCAACTATCAGACTGAATATGTCAGGGAACAGGATACACATCTTGGCAGCCAGGTATGGAAGTAGACACAAGTCTGGGGTGGATCTGAGTGTGCAGTTCTGTGAGGGAGACAGCTACCGGAGGGACCCAGAGGTCAAGGCTGATTGCTAGAGACCACAGGGTCCAGAGACCAACTGAGGGAGAGAGAGAGAGTTTGTGTGTGTTTGTGTGTGTGTAACCCCAGACCAGATGCACAAGCCAGTCACTGGGGAGACTGAATGTCTAAGACTGGCTACAGAAGAGATCCACAGTGCAGGTGTCTCTGTGTCTCTGCATCTGTGTGTGCAGAGGGAGGAACTGGGGACCTGTACCAGCCTCGGAAATTGTGTGCCCAGGTGTCAGAAACTGGGGAAGAAAGCCTGGAAGCTATTGCTCAGACCAAGTGTCTGAGCCTCGCTGTTGGAGGGACCCACCTTGCATGTGTATATTTATTCCCATTAATGCATCTTCATCCATATCAGGCACATTGGGTAAGAGGATGAGGCCACATGTGCTGGGATTTTTTGGGTGCTGAATGTTCCTGTTCATTTTGATCTGTGTAGCTGGACATGTCTAAATATAAAAACATGATTTGTGAATTCGTGTGCATGCTCACCTCTAACAGGCCAGGAGATTCAGTAACACTATCAATACCTGACTTCAGCAGGTGGACAGAGAATATGGTTACCAAAAATGCTTTCTGCATACAAACTCCTCTTATAAATAATATAAAAATAAGTATAAAAGATACATCAATATCTTGTAACACAAATAATCGTTAAATATTACACCATTTACATATTCTATTCTGTGGCACTTTCAATGTATCATACAGGAACTGCATATAAGTCCACGGCCAAAATGACTGGCTTTCAAATGAGAAGTCAACTCATTGAGTTATCCCCATTTAATTTGTACAACAATGACCCTGTGGCTGGCATAGTCAACTGAATCAATATCATGCATATTTGAAATGCAACAAAGATAAATAAATAGATGTATAGTATTGAAAAGCTCAAAGGTTTTAAAACTAGAAAGGGCCAAATCATGTTACTTACATAAAGTTCTCTAGAACAGTATGCATGTCAGACAGGCAGGATTTGGCTGACAGTCAGCATTAATATTCAAGTCTGATGAAATCAATGAAACTGCTGCCTTAAGATGTAAATGCATGGAAAGCAGCAATAAAGACCTCCTACATATTGAAGATTACTGCCATCACAGCAGAACTACAGGAAGTGATCACGTAAGCACTAAGTAACTTCATGCAAAGTATAACAGATATCTCTAAATAGCTAGAGCTAGAATCTTAGGTGGGGGGGGCGGGGTGGAAGGGAATTCAAGCACACTTCTTTTTAACTAAACAGTAAAGCAAATATTTTTAAAATTGTGTTTAAATTTCCTTAACATACATCTGAATAAACTTAGCACTACTTTAACAACTATGGAAAAAAAGCGTTGTAGCCTTTAGCTCTTTTCTGAACTGAGCACACTGAGGTTGAAAACTCTATAAAAACTTGAATTCTTTGCAAGCTTCAGTGGAACTACTGAGAAAGCAGACAACACCTCAGTGGATGAGCTGGTATTCTATAAATCCTGAATAATATTACATTGCATATGTTAAACCTTCTTGGACATTTGATACTCTGCAGTAAATTTTACTCCCACAGGTAGCTCTATTACAATCATTAGATTTTTTCACATGAATGCAAGTTCAGTGGATGTGGAAAATTAGTTTCTGCCTCAAGTTTTCTTGTTACCTAAGAGTAAATCACATTATGCTAGTTGAATGTAGATTCCTGTCATTTAACAGGACAAAGGTTTAATAAAAAACATTTCTTTACTTTTATAGTTCTTTGCATGTCTGCAGAAACTTCAAACAATAACTACAGATTAATTTTCTCTTCTTCTTGATATAATAACTGTTTAACATGCCGCCAGTTTTAAAGCTTAGAATAGAAATTACTACACCAGTTTTATTACTACCACAAAGTCTCCTGTAAACTACTTAAAGCCATTTAGCCCAAAGTCATACCTTCCAACTACAGTCACTTAATGAAGTCCAAGTTAAATCCCTTCTCTGTAGTCAAAAGTGTTTCAGACCAGCCTGTTGGCTCCAGTCAGCAGAAGCCTTTTGCAGTCCTTGTGCAAAGGCTTTGATGTGATGCGAAAGATTCAAGATTTCTGCAAACGCAGAGAAGAAAACCTTCAGATCAGAATATAAAGGAACTGCATTCCAAGTTTTGCTTCAGATCCTGTTTCTCTGCTCTGTCTAGTGGCTAATGCCCAAAACCACTCCAAGGTGGAGAGTCTGTCCCTCACCTGATACCACCATGGCTTTGCGCCTGCTAGCTCAGCCTCTGCAAGGAGACAGCACACAGGGTGTGGGCTCCTCCATTTGTGGGGGTTCTGGGTGCACACTGCTTGTGCCCTCTACCCTCGCCAGCTGCTCTGTTCATGGCACAGACCCTGGCCTGCTGCTTTGCACCATGCATTAGGGGAAAAATGCCAATAGTTTCTTGGCACCCAGAAGATAATATGTCTAAGTCCAATTTGAAACTGTGAATTCCAGCTTCACACAGACAACTAAATCTAGGAGAAGGTGAGATTTCAGGATATGTTGTTCTTACTCCTAAAACCATTTGCAGAATTTGCTCTTAATCCTCATTGAATTCACATTCTATTACAATTCTACTGAAAACCCTGAGAAAGCTTTTTGTTCTCTAATTGAGATCTATTTTAGCTCTAGTACTTTTAAAAAAACATCAATGGAGTTGAGGCCTTCTCTTACCTAGTTAGAGGTTATATTTAATATTCTGGTCAGTTGTCTTTTGCATATGGATTTGCTAGATAAGAGAGCTGCCATATTACAGTAATCCAAAAATTAAGAATAATCATCCACTTTGTAACATTTTAACCATTTCACTTTCACAAATGTGAGTCTTTTCACAAAGGATTACCTTCTTTCCTATTAAAGCAACTGATAAAGAATTCTGCACTGCACATAAGGTATGCCAAGCACTACTTATTCTTCCTACAATCCAAAATACTGCTGCAACTTACAAAATAATTTATAGCAGATTGTTACAGGTAAAATGGGATAATGCTTTTGGTCTTTCAAGTTTTGTGTGCCCTCAGGCTAGTGATTTACTATACATCCACAATTTTCAGAAGCACTGTCTAAATTTGATATAGCTTAGTCCATAGATGTTCAGTTCCAAAAAACTCTGTTCATGTTTTTGGAGATAATTACCTGACTTTCTCTTTGTTATTGTTATTTCACACAAAGGATTAACTTTCATTCCAGAAAGGAAGACAATTTCAGCACTACTTTATCAAAGAAAAGAAAAGAAAAAAAGAAAAAAAAAATCACTAGCATCTGTACTACCAGTTAACACGTCTATAGACACAAAGGATTTCAAAATTAACATTTTTTTTTCAGAGTGAAGTCTCCTAAAATTAAGCAACAGTAAACAGTAAATAGCATGGTATGTGAATTAGGACAACACAAAGAAAAACTCCATGCAAAAGGTGTTTTTTCCTTCCCAGAGTGCTGTGTTTGTGATATTTTATTACTTGTAAGGTTTGAAGATTCTAGTAATGTTGGTTTTCCTGTACTTAATCCCCAAAGCCTGACCAGTAAGAATGGGGGTTAAAACTCAATTCTCTAGCTAATTATTTTGCCAAAATCATGTAGATTAAAAACTGCCTTATTTTGCTAGTCAGTTTCTACTCATGTTTAGATCTGTCTTGACCTGTGGAACTCTCATTTTGAATTGATTTTGTGCATCAGGTTTACTGAGTCTGGTAAGAAAACTCTGGCTTGGGTTTCATTCATTTTAAGTCAACTGTTATGACAATTTGCAATATTATTGGCTGCTCATCAAATCCAGTTGTTTCATGTGGAGTTGGTAGTTTAAACTAAAGTGATAAGTAGTAAAATTTTCATAACATCAATGCGAATGCTGTTGCTAGTCTTTCGACAAAAATGCTTAGCCAGAATTTGGGGATTTTTGGGTTGTTTCTCCTCAGAAAATGCAAGTCTATTTTTGTTTTAATCTTATTTATGCAAAGTCACTTCTACTGAAGAGTGCTGGAAACTGAGACAGTAATCTTTCTTCAAAAATTATGAATTTGACAACACAGTAAGTTAGTTGTGTGTGAAGCTCATAGACTATTTTGCTGGATGTATAGGACAAGATAAAAGCTTTGCTGAGGACAGGGACTCTTCAGGTATGCAGCTGCAAGATATTATTTCCTTTAATTTTTGGGACTAAGAGTAATGCAGCTTGTACCACATCTGGCCACTTTGAGTATGAAGCCTAAAGGACTCAATACACATTTCCATCTAAACCAGTGAGCATCTAGGGAATTTTGGTTTCTAACTTAAAGCTTAGAAAATGATATCTGACACTAAAAAGCACGCATCCCATCATGTTCTGTGTGAACCTCATTGCCATGGTTTCAGCATGCTGTGTACACACCTTGGTCAGGGCTTCTAATTGGCCCTGAATATCACTTGGAGTTTGAGGTAAATAGATGTCTAAGTGTGTCAGACTGAGAAAGCTCTTGGCATACAAAGAGATCAAAACCTGACATGGCCACCACCCTATACGATATATTTTACTCCCAATATAAACTTGCCTCTTTCACAGCCTTGCAACAGAGGTAAGCTTTGAAATCTATAGCTTGTGTGTTACAGAAACTAAAAGGATCCTTTAGGTTGTAATTTGAATGTGAGGACTTGACAAAGATGTATAAACTGTTTCCTAGATAAAGCATTTTCTTATGTTTTTTGATAACATTAAATATAAGTGGTGAAGATTTTAAACATAAAAATAAACTGATCAGCTGATTTAATTTCTTTTCATGCCTTTCTGAGTAAAAGTGAATTGCAGTGTTACTATAACAGAGCTTGTGAAGGTGTGTCATGCTAACACAGCCAGTATCAGTGCTACCACTAATCTTATCAACAAGGTTTCTCTGGCAACCTCCTTTCCTACAGTAATTGTCATAACCCATTTTTTCAGAGAGGAAGTCTGACTCACATATCTACATGCTTATTATGCTGCTGTCCTTTAGGATATCACCATTGCAAAGGATTTGAAAGCCTGAAACAGGACCAGACAACCCCAGCAGAACCCTGTGAACATTTATGTACAATCTTTATGTGTATATACCTACGCATACAAAAATTAGGAAGGAAGAAAGGAAGTACATCAGAGAAATACCTGCTCCAAGAGGAGACAGCTGAGAACCCATAGCTACAAGCCAAAATCTCTGCTGTTTTTAAATAGACTGGAGGAGGAACAAAAAATGTACAATGCACAGACAAGATGATGTCCCTTCCAAATTTCAGTAGCTAGCTTTTGCACTGGCTTAAAACAGCTCACTGAAAGCTTTACAGCACTGCATACAACAGTGTAAAGGCGCTGTTTACTACTGTGTTCCTTCTGTTAGTATGCCAGCACGCAATAGCAGTGTCCTGTACAGCCCTGAGAGATGCAGATGGCAAACAGCAGAATGTTATCACCTCTGGTATCCAAGGCAGACAGGAGGGACCGTCAACCTACCAGAACAACTTGGAGCTGCAATTTTAACAAGGTCCATATTGAAAAGGGACCAATCATAAAAAAGTAATACAACTTAACCATATAGCATGGTATGAGATATATTAGCCTGTTATCGGTGCAAGATTCCAATAAACAGTGCTTAGTACTTGCCTCGTGCACAAGTACTATAAGCTTGAATATTTGCAGTCACTCATTCCTGCTATTTACATGCTCAAACTTCATTTTAGAGAGGAAGAGATTGGCATTTATGTATCAGTGGAGAATTTAGTTGCTAGCGATTCAAGTATGAAGAGTTTAGCTTTGTTTCTTTGCTAAAATTTTAATAATTTTGAAGAAGGTTATTTTAAAAATTTGAAATTTTGAAAATAATATTAAATATCATTCTTATAATTTTCTTTTATAACTATGAGGATAGTATAATTATAAATAATTTTATTAAAACAACAATTGTTTAACTGTCAAACTTTTCTTTGGCAGTCCATTGTTCTGTAGAGATACACTTTAAATGAAAAATCTATTTAATAGTTTCACACAAATAAATTCATAAAGTTATGTTATGATAACACAGACAGCTAGAATTTGTCATGCTTCCTACAGAAGAACATTATATTTTCTTTGAAAATTATATTTCTCCATGACAACAAACTTACAGTCATCAGCTGTAAGTTTTATCAGAGAAATGAGCACTACAGACAAGGTATGTAATAATCCTTTCAAAATAATGGTTTACTAACGTATATACACTGCACTCAAAAAGAATTGCATGCTTGTTTTTCGTTTTAATATGAGTAATTAAATTCAGAAATACTCATTCCTTTAATATGAGGCTATTTTTTTTTTATATAATAGTGGAAAAGTGATCCTAGAACTTATAAATCTCTTTGTACTTTTGGTACTAAGTCCTATCATAAATTTCAGGGTTTTGTCTGAAAAACTGTCTCTGTACTGCCTGGAGTTTCTATCTGATAGCTCTAACCTCCTTTTCAGACACTAGCTCATCAAAATGAAAATTTCCAAGACATTTGCCGCTTATGACTCTTCAGTTTCCACTTCCCTAAGTAGGGTTGTTTTAACCTGGACTCTTTCATGAAATAGCAGAAAATTGAAGCCTTGGAAAAACTCGATTAGTTTTTACCATGAACTAGTTGGAGGCATCTTCATAATATATGCAAGTCAGGTGTCAGCCATTTCAGAGCGATGTTTTAATACAGCCCCTGTAGACATTCAGATCTGCTAGAAAGTATGTTCCCATGCTGGGCAACTAATAGGCCTTCTGATTCAAAGTGTAAGACATTTTCAAGGTTTCCTAATTTTTTCAGGCAGTTCTAAAGTTTTCCTGTTTTAACTTTATAATATTTCCTGGTCTATACTGCATGTAAGCACCACCCAGTAAACAGAAAATTTTATACTACCATCGAAGAAAGGGTTTTACAGCCAAACAGGAGAAGAAGCCTCAAAGCCACACAAAGATAACATAAGAAGGAAGAATCAGTCAGCTAAAATAGGGCTCAGCTTCAACAGGGCTTCTGGCTTAATTTGCCAGGAGTCACAAAAGGTTAACTACAAAGGACACATGACCTTCAGCTTCACATCCTCAACAGGTATCCAATAAAGATTCTTTGTAAATTCCCTTTAAGGATGTTCCATGCAGTTCAAGAGGAGCAACAGTGATAAAATCTGTTGGATAAAATTCAGAAGACTTCTTTGAATTGCAAAACTTTTAGTTGCAGAACAGAAACACACAGGATGAACACATAGTAGATAAAGTGAAACCATATTGTCACCTGGTGTACCAATGTGCTGGTGATGCTGATAATGGGTAACCAAAAATCTTCATGCCAGGGATGCAGCTTTGAATCCTCAGTGAATCTCATTCACATGACTTACTTATAAGTCTTTGCAGATACTTTTTACAGGATCATCTGAAGCAAAAGGAAAGATAGAATTCACTTCTGATAGGCATAACTGGGAAAGTGGCCTCTACTTTCCTGCAGTTTTTTCTAATGTTAGGAATATACACAGTATTCTGCTACACACAGCAGATCAGGGAAAGACTTTACAGAAAACAGAGCTCTGTCTCCCCCCATAAAAACAGTAGTGCTAGCACAATGTTAATGGTGATAATAAGGAAACAAATTAAAGTTGTCTAGGTTTTAAAATCATAATCACTTTCTTTTAACTTGTATGGACTCTTTAATGCATTGTGCTATACCAACTAGAAGGTCTTTTTTCTTTTAACTGTGAGCATATATGCTATCACAGTTTATTCTTTTAATTAATACGACTTTATATATAGTATCTGAAAGGTACTTGCTTGCTATTGTCTATTTGTCTTAAACAAAGAAAATTATTTGAAGCACTAAAGGGATCCTTTAAACTTCATCATATTTGAAGCATAGTATACAGTGTGCAATATATAATAGAAATGAAAGTAAGTAATTTTTCAATACCTTAAACTCTGTTAAACTGGTGAGCAAAATATATTAGCATCACAATAATGTGTTCCTACCTGTGTAACAGCAATTATGACACAAGTTTCACAGACATTGAAGATCCCTATCTGTGCTTCAGTCCTGTGATCTAACTGCTAGCTTCATGGAACATCAAACTATCCATGGGCAATTACAAAAGGTCTGAAGTCAGTGAAATTAGATGAATTTTGAAAGAGCAAGGAATGAAAGTCATCCTCTTATCCCTTAATCAGCATATTCTAACTCTAAAAATTATGCTAATTTCTGCAATTCACCCACTGAAACTTACTTATGAACATTTTCATTACTAACAGATAGCAACTGAAATAAATGACCTCAGGTTACTTTATTTTCCAAGTAGGAGGTCCAGGATAGGTAGCAACCTTGTGTCATTTTTTACCAATGTCAAATATAAAGGTCAGATAGGGGGCATTTCAGAAGCTACAACCCATAATGAAAAAATACATCCAATTTAAGGAGCTATGATCCTGAACAGCATTAAAAATTAATGATTAATGACATAGTCATTGAATGACCTTTAATAAATTTGTTGACATGTGTTTAACCGAAAAGAGTAAGCAGCAACTCAATGGTTAAAGTAGAACATAAACCACCTCTTTCAGTCCTGCTTAGCATCCTATTACTTTGAAGTGAAGGAATTTATTTATCTGCAACCTATGTGGCACTAAATATTGAGTGAGATATCGAGGAATATGTTTTCTGAGAATTAATGCAAAGAGAGTGAAGTACATTTTTTACTCTTTAAATTCTAATTTCATACTTTTAATGTTCTGGTTTTATAGTTTCTCACACTCCCTAAGAGCAGCTACTTCTTATACCCACATACCTTCACTCTCCAGAACTACAGCTTACACTATGGTTCCATGAAACAGTCAATCTGATATTAAGTAGAAAAGTACTAAAGATGGGAGTAAAATAAGTCAGTTGTACTAGACAAAGCTTTGAAAAATTCACTTTGTCAGTTCAAAAGGACTCAAAAATTGTGAAAAGCTAACTTTTTTTCCATATAGACATTATTCCAGATCACATATCAGCCATTCCACTGCTGCAGAAAGCCGGCATAGAGCTCTATGAGGTCGTCTTTGTGAACAGAAATGCAACTGTGCTATATCTGATCAACTTGAGACCATCAGGGAATTGAGTGCACATACCTAGCAATACTGAACATAGAGACATGAATTTAGTATCAGACATTGCTTCTCTCATACAGATTAGAGAAAACCTGAAAGAAGGTGAACTCCCCACACTATCCTTCCTATGGTTTGCATGAAAAGCTGAGGATACATTATTATTCCAGTTTCTGTCCTAGGGTGAAACTGGATAACTTCTTCCTTAAATTCGTAAAGCAAGCTGGTGGAAGAGAAACCTGAAATTTTCTTTCAGTTCTTTAGAAGTTCCACATTTGCTTCATTTAAAAGCAAGCTGTCTGTAGAGTCTATGATGAAAGGATAAGTAAATTGAACAGATAGACCCAGCAAGGATCTAAGGAACAGTCATGAGTGGAAGACCCATAGTAACACAATCAGTGAAAACCTAATCAGCGAAAATTAGAGCACACTGAATCAGCTGCCTCTAAAGCTATCAAGAGAAAATTATTGTCCCTGGTGTGAATCCCACTGAGATGAGTCAGCAGCAGAAACTCTCAGTCAGAGGCCTTCAGACTAAAAGGAGATTATCCAAGGGTACAGGATTTATCACAAAATGGAGTGGGGAAGAGGATTTGTATTAAGGGATGTTTCAAGTTAATTGTGGGAATGTTCAAAATTTTTAATGGTATGCTTAATGTAAGGACCAAAGATGGGGAGAGAAGGTGACCAAGGTGAACTGGGAGGAACAAACATGGCAAAATAGAGAGGAAACATGACAAAACCAGTTTCACGTGAACAGAGAGTTAGTGAGCACTTTTGTGTGTCCTGATCACAGAGAGGAGGAACAGGTTCAGGCTGAGAGACTCACGGTGGTGTGAGGGCTGTATGTGCACTTATAGGTGTCAGTACAGGCACCGCTCTTCGCGGGGCTCTGTGTGGCCGCAGTCATGTTAGACTTGTGTGCACAGACTGGGAGTAACTTGTGTCTGGGGACAGGGAGCCACAGTGGCTTCCCAAGCACGGCTGGGGATTCCTGCAGAAGAATATGGAAAACTGGAAACAACCATGTTGCTACTATTATTTTTCAGAGAGATATTTCAGACAATCACCAGATCATCTTTTGGTCTTGGAAAATTGAGCGTTGTGAATTCAAAGATTCTCTGCCTCTGGAGATAATGAAAACCCGACTAGACCTGTCCCTGAGGAATCTGCTGTAGGTGACACTGCTTTAAGCAGAATTTTGGACCAGGTGGTCTCTAAAGGTCCCTTCCAACCTCAACCACCCTGTGATTCTCTGACAGAAAATTCTGCCCCTCTTTTCCAAAGGCCCTAAAAATTACGCAGTAGAAATATAAACAAAAAAATTAAGTAAAAGCTCTTAGGGACAAAAGGCACCTTTCAAGAAGCTCTATGGTCTATATGGCCTTGAGACATAGACTTAAGCTTTCACCATCTATTTTGTGAACCTTGTGCCTCTGTAGTTGCATTAAAGCAATGATCCAAACAAACCACTTTATATTGGATTCTTTCCATACCACTGCCAACTTGGGGTTAGAGCTGTTTCAGATTCATGCAATTCAAAAGGTGAAAAGATCCTGAAAAATATAATATAAATATTTAAAGCAAGATAATTATAAGTGGATAGAATTTAATCAAACGGCCTATTTTATCATAGGCTTAGTAGAAGCCAATTTTAAAGGGGAAAACTAAAACCAGAGACTATTATTAATATACAGTACAATATGTTTATGGTAAAATGTTGCCTCGGGGGAGAAGCTGATACCTTCAAAAATCAAAATAAAATGGTTTTCTATAAAATATCAACTCTTAAAATATTTATATTCCACTTGAAAAGACTTGTCTAATAAAATACTTCAAGATCAAGAGGAATCACTGAGGCATTTAGTCTGCCTTTGCACATATCTCAAGCTAAACAATATACCAAATTACTCCTGTAGTCACATCAGTAATAAATGGGTTTGACTGAATCATACCTTTCAGAAATAAACATACAGGGCTGATCTGGAAATACCAAGAGGTGGAGAAAGCACCATTGCTCTCTATAAGTAATTTCAATTGTTAACACTGGCAACGGTAAAGACATTTTATTTCTAACGTAAATTTATTTGATTTTTACATTCAGACGTTAGTTCTTGTTGTGACTTTCTGTCATAGATGAAAGAGCCTTTAACACCCAATATTTTCCCTCCATGAAACTTAACAACTATTAATCACTCAGGATGATGGTGTAATATGCAGGAAAAAATACTTAGCAACTTTAAAGAAAATTTAAGAAGTGAGAAGAAACAAACCAAAACTCCTCAATATTGTTCCTATCACCCTCTAATACTTGTACTCTAGTATTCAGGATCTTTTCACCATTTTTCTGGGAGGGTTTTTTGGGTTTTTTAACTATTCTAACTATTTTTTAACTATTTAACTAACTGTTTGTGAGTATCATACTACTGCTGAAATCAAATGTGGTCTAAACTGTATCAGGTAGGTCAGAACAGTTAGCCAAATCCCATATATGCTTATTAGGTATGAACATAGGATTGTTATTTATAAAAGAATAAAGGACTGCAGATTCAGCAGGGTTTCCTATTGTTATCAGAAATTTATCAAAAAGAGAAGCTTTTTTTCTTTTTCTTGGGTAGTTTTCCTAAGAGCTTAATTCTGTAGAGTAGTGCATTTAGTTGCAGCTTCTAATATTTAGCTTTTAGCATTATTTAACTTCTAGAGAACAATCTTAAATATTGTGATTTTTATTTCTAGAGATATTGACATGATTTCTAGTATTATTATATGAGGATACATTATTTGACAGAAAAACTGATTATATGAGATCAACACCAAAAAAAGGACTGTATTTGATTTGTAATGTCTTTTAAATTGTAATATCACCCTCCAGGTCAGACATTTTACTTTAGATCACCAATGTCATTATAATTCAGGATCTCATGGGGAAGAGAAGTAAAGAACTCTCACAGAAATACATTGTTGTGGTGATTTTTTGAATTGTTTTATTAGAACACTATGAGACAGAACAAAAAACTACCCTAGTGTCATAACAAAAGAATACTAGTTATTGCACTGCTTCATTATACTTCCTGAATAGCCATTTTGTTTCAGGCTTATGCAGAAAATCACTCTCTCCAAGTATTACAGCAGTGAGAGACAGCCTCCAGGTAAGCATATACCACAGATAACCACTAAAGCCAAATTTTAATCATACCATGTGTTCTTTTAGCTCCTCAAAAACCGTCATTTTGGTGTAATATTTCTGAACTTGCACTAAAGAACAAGTAAAAGAAAATGTGTCTGCTTGAGATACAACAGCAGAACAAATTATGATTCAAAATATTGTGTGACAAGACAGACAATGAATGGAGATCTTTAATTCATTTAACAATTATTGAAATGATTTTGCAATGACAGAAAAATGCATCTAAAGGCAGGAATATATGTAGGAATATAGTTTTGTGCCTACCTTTAAAAATATTGTTAAACAGAGAAGTTTAAATCTGTAAATGTTCTTATTCAAATTCTATATTTGAATGAGTTTTCTTATTTAAAACAAATAAGTAGGAATTACTAAACTAGAACAAGCTGAGTTCTCAGTAAAAAAAGTCATTTTGCATTCAGCAAGTTTTGACAATTACACCCCAGTAAAACCAGGACAAATTTTTTAATAGAAAGGGTATTTTGGATCTTGCAGCCTTAGGTTTCCAGGTTCAGGAATTTAAAGAGTCTGTGTTTTAACTGCCTCCACCTGTACAGGATTTCTAAACTAGTTTTGTGAAGAGATAACCAGCTTCTCATGCCAGAGTGAAACTTATTTTTCCCATGAGATATTTAAAGTGAAAACATACCAAGACCGCACTTCACAGACACAATTAGGAACTTAAACCTTACTGAAATTAAAGTGGCTTAGGCTCCTCGATGCTAATCCCATAATCAAACAGAAATTAAGAAATCCAGTTACAACTGAGTTGTGCCTTTGACACAAATATATATTTAATAAGGGGCAGTAAATAAAATTATATTTTGTAAGGTATATTAGCATGCTTAAAGTACTTACAGGGAATCACAGAAATATTTCCATGCCCATCATTCATCTTACTGAATTTTGAAAGCAACTAAAAGTCATTCCAGGCTAGAATCAAAGAAAAATTTTATGCCCGTACAACACCTTGCTTCCATTGTTAGGACATTTCTCCGACTTTTTAAGATTTTTACAACATAAAGGAGGCGAGACAGAGTTGTAGCACGGGAAGTTCCCCAGGCCTCCAAGGAAACCACAAGGAAACATTCAGGCTAGCCTATTCCCAAACTTCCCTGGACAGCCTCATTTATTATCTCAGCTGCATCACTTCTCTGTCTTACTCTTTTCCTACCTCTTCTAGATGGCTTTGAACAGGTGACAATGAATGTGCTTGTTAGTATGTGAATTTGAGCAAAAGCCAAGCAGCTCTGCTATTGTGAAGGGCTTCTAAGCTTTACTAAGAAAAGTAGTAACAGTAGGAGGGTTTAGAGCTCTCACTAGATTTTACTTAATGGTACCTATTACTTGGGCCCTGCAAGCTGTTATTGACATATCACTATTTGAGTGACATCTAATTAATCATTATATCACTAACCAGAATCAGTGGTTATAATTGTGAGGACCTTTGTTCAACCTTCCCACTGAGTATCTTGCACCAGCTTTGAGTTTAAACTAGTGTGAGACTGTTTAACCTACAAAATGTGTGGCTGTAGAAAAGTACCCTAGGGTTTTGTCACCTCAGTGTTTACTGGAATGCAATTGTATTCTAGTAGCAAAATAAATGTATGCTTCTCTCTGATTGGAAAAACATCCCTGTCAAACCTTGGGCACATAGCATTTTCCCCTTGTCCCTCTAAAAAACAACATAAAAGAGAAAGAAAAAAAAGACATATTTTCTTTTACTTAAACTCAAGGAGAGTTATTCTGGATGACCCTCCCTGTGGTAGGAACTTCATACTTTGCTTTTAGAAGCTGGGAAAGCGAAGCATGTGGAGAGAACTATCTTTATCTACGAATACTATATCTTATTTTTCCTTAAATCAGTAACAAGTTGAGTCCTGTGATGACAGTGTGGTCACTAAATAATTTTTTTTTTTTTTT